>CAXAMN010008779.1:734715-768694 GCA_963970005.1 Durusdinium trenchii
GACCGACAGACCGACAGACCGACAGACCGACAGACCGACAGACCGACAGACCGACAGACCGACCGACCGACCGACAGACAGACAGCCAGCCAGCCAGCCAGGCAGGCAGGCAGGCAGGCAGACAGACAGACAGACACACAGACACACAGACACAGAGAGAGAGAGAGAGACTGATTGACTGATTGGTTGGTTGATTGATTGGTTGATTGGTTGATTGATGCAATAATATGCAATAAGAAAGGGGGTCCCGGTTTTTGTACTGTAGGGCATCCAGTTCGGCACATGCAAGGGCAGATCCCAATCACTACCTCTCATTGCTGATTGAGACACATCGGCGCTGGCCGTGGCAGGAATTGCTACAATCTCCTACCCTTAATCCGACAAACATGGAAGTGAACAAAGATCCCAGGGTGCGCCCTTTCTCAAAGGCCTTCATCAACCAATTCTTTAAAAGCAGTGGAACAGAGAGATGGCTCAAAGCGAAGGCAAGGGTTGATTGTACTTGGTTGATCAATGATGATCAACTGATTGAGTCATCAATACTGCTTGATTGATGATACCCTGGAGTCAAGGACTGTTTGAAATAATACTTTACTTCGAGTGATCCCCTCATATCCTCACCCTGACATGTCAATCATTTGTTTTCATGCCAGGAGCATGTTGCCATGGTGGTGGGTCTTGTGGTTTTGATTTTGCTTGCGTGTTTGTGGTTGTGCTTTGTGTATTGTGGTCGTGTTTTGTTGGTTGTGTATCGTGTTTTTTTGGTTGTGTATTATTGTGTGTTTGTGGTTATGTTGTGGTTGTGTGTTGTGCGTTGAGGTCCGGCAGTACCCACTGCGATCTGGCACTTGCGGTTGAGGTCCGGCAGCCCACTGCGCAGTTGAGATCCGGTATACATGCCCACTGCGATCTGACACTTGCAGTTGAGGCGCGTAGTCAAGGAGACGAGAAGAGGAAAGGAGAGGAGGGGAGAGGAGAGGAGAGATGAGAGGAGAGCCTCGATAAAACCTGGCGGGTGGGGAAGGATTTTAAACTTCAGTCATCAGTCAAAATTTAAATGTAGCCTTTGCACTTCTAGGCGGTATAGATGGTGTATGATGGCTAGTCATGGCCTGAAACGCCGACAGCCGAGTCGACTGAAGCAGAATCCAGTTCAGGAGATCAAGCCCAACGCTCCCAATTTGGAGGGCAAGATGGACTCCCTCGGGGTGGGGCATCAGAGGGGAGGGGACGGTGACACAGGGTGGGGTGAGAGTGTGAATTCGTAACCCAGCGGATCCGGCTACTGCTTATATAAGAAACCAGGGTTAGGTCTATGGCTATGGCTTTTGTTTTGGGAACCACTGGTAGCCAGCTACAATAGTGGTAACTGGATGCCCTGGGTAAAGAACGAGAATATCAAGCGCATCTGTGGCTGTGGGTCAATATTCCCAGAACGTATAGGTTGATTTGTTTTGACACCGCAAGTTTGGTATTTTGGTTCACTCCAGTTCCATAATTCATTGGGAAATTTTTTGAAACGTTTTGACGTCTCCAGTTTTGACGCTCTGGACTCTTGACTGGGGCACCGAATTGGCACCCCGTTCCGAACTGGAAGATGGGTTCCTGGCCAATCCTTGCCAAACGTCCGAGGTCCAATTTGTTGGGATTGTGCCGCAGTCCAGCCCCATGGTGGGTTTGTGAGAGTTTCGGAGGTTTCCATGAAAGCACTCAGGGACTATATACATCATCTCGTTAGCTAGCTGACCCGCTGCGAATCCATTTTTTGGCCCTCAGGTGAAGCTCAAAGGCGGCTACACCTTGTCGGAGCTGGTCGTCTCCTCACCCGGAGAAGCCAAGCATTTAGTCACCCGGAGAAGTTACCCGCCCAGCTTTGACTTGGCGTGAGCGATGGGGTTGCACTTTAAGGTGAAAAATTCATGAGCAGTGAAATGGGTTGACTTCTCCATGCCCCAAATGCTCCCTTTTTTCGAGGTGTTTTGTTTTGGGGAAGGTTGTTTCTTTCCCTCCGGCCCATGCCATGACATCGGATCCTATAGTTTCCGCAGTTGCCAGAATTCCAAGGCTGTTTTAAAAGTTGCATACAAAAGAGGCCGTCGGGTTCAAAGGACGCTTTTTCTAGATCTGCTTGACTTGGTCGATCTCGGAGGTGTCCATGGGACCGTCGGACGGCCGCTTAAGGTCTCCATCTCTCCGTGCGGATTGGAAGGACGGCTATCCGTCGAAAGGTACGAGTAGCTAAGGACCTCCCAGTGGTTGAGCCAAAACGATCTCCGTCCGGCGCAGCTTGCGCAGGGAATTCGCTCAGTTGTTTTGATGTCGACAGATAGGTCGAAGGTGATGAGTTTTGTGATGGCTTTGGTTCAGAGCTCAAGTTCTTATGGAGATTGAGAGATTATGCCGCCCAGTTTCTTGTGGGGTGATTGTGTTTTTTTTTTTCAGGAGTTCATTACTACAGCTGCGGCGTGAGCCCCAAGATCGTGCACTCCGAGTCCTTCGAGGAGGTCTGGAAGAAAGGCATGGAGTGGACCCCGTTCGAGGTCGCTCACGCCTTCGAAGCCGTCGACTGCTACTAGTAACAAGTGCATCGCTACGTTCGTAGCTTGGTTACTGTAGTAATGCCAGGAGCTACGTTCGTAGCTTCTTGTTACTACAGGAGCTACGTTCGTAGCTTCTTGCTCCGTTCGTAGCGATGCGCTTTGTTCATTTTGTTGCTAGTAGCTTCTTCCCTAGGGATCCCTAGGGATCCGGTCGTGCCTTCTCAGCAGGTGATTGGAGACGGTGCCAGGAGGGTCCGGTCGTGTACCTTCTGAGGTTCGGTAAGACTGGATCCCTAGGGCTTGTTACTGGCTGATTCGACTCGACACTATGGTCGCCAACGGGGTCCCTCCGACCGTCCTCCGTCCCTCCGCGTCTCTTTGTTCTTCTCCTCACGGCGACGACGGAAGAAGACGTGGGAGAGAACGAGCCTCGTGTCGCTGATGGTTTTGGAAAGAATCTTCCGTGCCGTTGGCATGATAGAGCCAGAGAGACATCGTTTATTTGGAAAGCGTTGGTTTTGAGATGTTTTGAGTCAACGAGCCTCGGATTTCGTGGGAGTTACGTCATGTCGGCCGCTCGCTCGGCTCGACATCGCTCTTCGAGACCTGGACCTCCAGGTCAGCTGCGCAACAAGAAGGACGGAAACGACGGAAACGACGGGACTGGGAGCATGTTCGGTCGAAATGGGGTGCGCAGACTGAACCTCTGTGCTTGGGGGATGGATGGTAAGCTCTGCGGGGGTCTAGGGGAAACCAGTTGATGTGACCCATGCAGCCACAGGCCTCAGGCATTTTTAGAATTAGTCTTTGTATGTCTTTAAGAATGGATGTGATTCTCAGAGCTGGCGGCCAAAGACCTGCGAGAAAGTCGACATCGGACGCTGCTTGGCGGCATGGTCCTTTGACTTGGCAGCATCCGCGACGTTGACCGCGGTGGCGCGGCGCGGCACCGCGGTGTTGGAGCCGGGCTGCGAGGTGTTGGAGCCAGATCCGATCGAGCACAAATTTTGTCGCCAGCCCAGATCCAACACAAGGAACAAGAACGGTGCAATTTCTGTTTGCACCTTCCCCTGCCTAGCAGACAAAAGCCTTCTCCAGGCCACAGCCGGCAAGAGCAAGCCGAAAACTGCTCCTCGGAACCAGTTTGGAGTGTCCAAAGCCCTGCGAGGATCGTCCAGGACTGGAAATCAACTTCCTAGGGATCCGGTCGTGCCTGCTCAGCAGGTGATTGGAGACACCGCTATGTAGGCGCCACTAGTGGCGCCACTGTAGGTGCCAGGAGGGTCCGGTCGTACCTTCTGAGGTTCGGTACGACTGGATCCCTAGGGCTTGGAGAAGACAGCTGGAAGTTTCACTTCCAAAGGCTCAGAGTTTGGACCGTCGGCGGTACCAGTCTGAGCTCCAGAACTGGGAAGCGAAGCTCCAGAACTGGGACTCGCCGAGCGTCGGAAAGCACGGGATTTGTTTTGCTTGGAATTGGTTCATCTCACATGCCCGGTGCCTCATTTGTAGGGAAGGTCGCTGATGACCTAGCTTTGGAATGCGGGTGTGTGTCACCCTCCGTCTCTGGGAGTTTGTTTATCGCAGGGGGCCATCCCCCTCCCCAGTGGCGGATGGCCAACGAAGAGGCCAGTGGGGAGGGCTGCAAACGTACCTGCGAAACTTTTGTCCACGCTGTGACTCCACTTTTCCTGGTTTGTTTCCATGGTGGTTCTTCGCATGATATCCCCTAAAACAGGTTTCCTTGCACGCCGCTAATTCAGTCTGCTAAGTAATCAGTAACTAGTTTTCTGCAGTCACGCGTTAACCTTTGTTCAAACACCTTCAAGTACTCTGACTCTTCGCCGCCTTTCGGTTCACTCTTTCCTTTCCTTGCTCTGCTAAGTATTCAGTAACTATAGTGATCTGCAGTCACGCATGAACTCCTTTGTTGAAGCACCTTCAACTCACTGGACCCAGCCGCCGTGCCGTTCCATCATTCATTTCACTGTGGATTCTGACTAACTGCAAACCCAATGACTAAGTGTGTGCCACCCTCCGTCTCCAGGAGTTCATTCCATGATTGCCCTTTCTCCTTTGACCCACGATGCAACGCAGGGGCGTGTGACAGTCTTGTCCTATCACACGCAACGAAGCTGTGGATAAGAGTGGGAAAGGAAACTTCGCCAGTTTCCTGTACCCGCGCCGTGACAGTACACCAATTTTCCCTGCCGTGTTTTGATGCCATGGTCCTTCCATGATAGACCCCAAAATCGTTTTTCCACCGCTGTGCAGCTGCCCGCTGCCGCTTTCAGTGATTTTCTGAGCGCTTGAAACACCTTTCATGTCTCGGACTCACCCGCCTTTCCGTTCCATCATCCATTTCACTGTGGATATCCCCCTGTGCATTTCCACTATGGAATGGCAGTGCTCAAGCCCCTATATAACTATGTTTTTTACATAAAAATCGTGTCCCATGATGACCTCGTGTGCTTGCATATTGTAGTGATTAAAGTGTTTTGTGAACAAATGTCACCAGCCACCATCATTTAGTAGTGACAATTTGTGGCAAGAACATGATGACATCATCTGCCTGGGCGGACATTTTATAGTGGGGTCTTGTTTGGATCCAAGTCATACCAAATCCATTTTGTAGTGGAGGCCATTTCAAGTGTGTTTTCAAAGAGCAAGGTTGGACGCTGTCATTTTGTAGAGGTGCCTTTTTGAACGATAGTCATTTTGTAGTGGAAGCACTTTTTGGTGAACAACGGCTGCATCTGACACGTGGCTTCAGCTTTGGTCGCCCCTGGCTGGCCAGCGTGTTGGCTGGCTGGGGGCGTTAGGGCACAACGACGTCACCATAATTTCGTTAATTTCGACGACGTCACTAATTTCAGTTTTGAATTTAACGAAATTAACCGACGACCCAGGAATTATTTTAAATTGCCCTATATCATATTTTCATGATCCAAGACGAGTGCACTACAAAATGTTTTTCAGTGTTTTGTATGTTTTTGGTTTTGAGAGGTTGAGGGTCGGGCCAGGCATTTTCTAGAGCATTTTCAGCTTGACTTGAAACAGACTCCTAGTGGCTGTCATCACTAGAGGTACCTTCATTCTATAGTGTTTTTTTCCAGGTCCTGGCATTTTGTAACACCAAACTCCGCGTCCCCACTTTTATAGCTATAGAATGGGGGGACCAACGTCACCCCGTTATGTACAGGGGGATCTGTGGATTATAACCATGGTACATCTAAAGACCAGCTTAAATGAATTGAAATATGTTTTTTTGTGTTGGTGGAGTTCCCCACACCCTTTGCATGGCCTAGAAAGGGGAGTCGAACCTACCTTTGACAAAAAGACCACGTGTTGCAGTCTTTGGCCGCGATGGTGGGTTGAAAATGGTTGAATCATGTCCGTGACCTGGCCCTAGACTCCAATTTCACCCGATGCCACCCAAGTTCACCTCCTGGAACCCCTGTCCTCAACTGCTTCCCACGACCCCATTGGCAGGATGAGTTGCCCTTTTTGCGACGGATTTTCTTTGACACCCGCCAGCCTCACGAGTCGGGCCGCGCCGTTCCACCGCCCAAGCTGGACGAGGCCCGTCCGCCTGAAGCGGCCGAAAAACGGCGGAAGCACGTGTATCGCCCACTGTGCACGTTGTGGTCGGAGGATGTGGTCCATGATTCTGACCGGGGGGGTTGGGAAACCTAACTGCCATTACATCCAGATAGGGATCCACATGCCCTCTGAGAAGGTGATTGGACCATATTAGATCCTCCAAAGCTATGGCTCAATCGGGCAAACCCTCCGGAAACCCCAGCAAAAAAACCTACGTCAAGGAGTCTCCATTCACCTTCTCGGAGGGTGGAATGTCTAAGGGCATATAGACAGTGGTATAGACATTGCCGTTTGAAAGACGCTTTGAGAACGTTTGTGACATTCCCTAGGCCCATAGGCCTCCAAGTGCGTTCTGAGAAGGTGTTTGGGGTGGGTTTGGAGTTGATGGAAACATTCCATGTCAAGACACGTCTCCGGTGGCAGCCGCTGCGGTCACCCGCCAGCGATCCGTCAGGATTTGGAGCTGGAGGTACGGGCGCATCGGAGCAATCGCTGGGTGGCACTGGGACTGGAAGATGGAGCGAACCAGCGATGGACACTACGTTCGGAGCAAAGGGCATCGCTACGAACGGAGCAAGGACGCTACTAGGGGCTCCTGGCCTTCCTACTAGTAACAAGAAGCTATTAGGAACAAAAATTAGAATTACATATTTTTGAGTCGTCAATGTAGGCATCATATGCCAGTCCCATGGAGTGTTGACCATGTTGGAACGCACCCAACTCTTCCTGTTTGTTTGGGCATTTCTGCAAGCAGAACACGCCGGCTGCTCCAAGGAGTGGCCTCGGGGAACTTCCCAAGTTCGACAGCTTTTCGGATCAATCGCTCGATGAGTTCGACAGCTTTTCGTCATGCATTTTTTGCATTGGTCATGCACGTCGGTTCATGACGACAACGTGTTTGGCATGCATCTGAGCTTTGTTGATTCATCGGGTTTGATTGTCACCTGGTCAGAATGATATTGAATGTATATTTTGGGGAGGTGCACCTCAAACATGTATTTATATTCCACACCCCTCGCCTCTTATAGTGTTAGACCCAGTGTGGATGTTTGATTGCTTGCCTTCGTCCACCTCGCTTCGTCCGCCACCCCGAGACGCAGGCGGTCGAGGAGACGGAGGTATCGGAGGTGTTTGAGACTTGGGCGAAAAGTCTTAAGAATCTGGATGTGGGCCATGTGCACCTACCAGCACCCGACTTCACAGGTCACCACCGACTGTCTTTGTCAGCAAAAGCCTCCCTCCGGGAGGGTGCTGCTAGGGTGTGTCAAGGTTGGTCCTTCTCTCAACTAACTTGACGCTACTTGTGTTTTTTCATCTTTTCCCTCTCCAATGCTGATATTCTCAAGGTTCCTGTTTGAGACATCACTTTTAGTATATTTTAGTGAATTCATTTTGATTTCGTTGTGCCACAAGAGGTCTTTGAGCAACTCCCAACCAGAAGGTTCACCTGGCAAGCATCACAAACTTGATAGACTGACGGAACACACACCCACACACACAAAAGAAGAACACACACTATATTATAGTATATAACCGGGTGGCTGGGTGATCCAAAACTGTTCCTTCATGTTCCAGCTATATGCAGTCGTTTGAATTGTTAGATAAGAACAATATAGTATAACAGTAAACATTATGTACAAACAGTTTGGATCACCTAAGCAGCAACTTTTGAACCCTCCACCTGGCACAGGCCTCCGCCCTCCGCCCTCCTCCGCCGCCCCAGGACACGGATGCGCACCTGGCCTCCGAGGCCGTCGCGCTGCGCCGCGCCGAAGCGGCCGCACTGGCGGAGCCGGAGCCGGCGTCGGCACCAAGGCTGGTGCCATCGCATCGCGGCTTTGGCTGCAGCCGTGCTGCCGTACTCCGCGATGAGGGAACAGAATGATTTTAAGATGGCTAGTCGGCTGATGTTTTCTCCATGTCGAGCTTGACTTGCAGCAGAAATCGGGTCAAAACAACACCATGGCCATGTGTTTTGTTTGTTAAGTTTATCACCTACATAGACGTTTCCACTGACCCAGAATCATCGCATTTGGATTGTCAGGTATGCCGCTTGGCCCCAACATTAATTAACCTTAAAAGTCCAGTGATGATAAAGTATTTCACTATGTTTCGAATACAGAAGAGCCGGCCGGGCTGCTTGCAAGTGAAGCGACCGGCACAATTCGAGTCCAGATTATGTTCATGAACCTCCGACATGTTCCAGTGTTTTCTCTGAGGATCCAGAAGCCAAGACCCAAGGGACATGTGTTCACCTTGACGTCGGTTCACCTTTGCAAGCCGCGTTGTTCAGCCACTCAAGCTTCTAAACAGATTCAGGATCAAGACCTGTGATGGGCGTCTTCTACAGCCACCTGAAATGCACCAACAGTCACGTTTTCCAGTTTTTCAAGCCTGAATTATACTCAATTCAGGAGTGGGTGTTTCCTCTCCACCTCCTCACCTTTTGGTGCCTCATCCTTTGTCCGCCCCCGCCGGGACCTGCGCGCTTTCTTCTCCTCCGAGGCTCGAAGACTCGTGGCATCGGAGTCTTCGATCCCCACCTGGACCTGCGCGAGGCCGGCGACCCCGAGCGCCTGGAGCGCCACCACGCGCTCCCCGAGGAGTCCAGCGGCATCTATTTCCGCAGCTCCAGGCCGTTACCCCAGGAGAAGATGGGGTTGGCGCAGGTTTTGGCTGGGGGGGGCGGTGAAAACCATTGAAAACCATGCTACTCGTATCATTTTCACACAAGTGAGAATCACCGTGAAGTGCGTGGGCTTGAAGACCTTTACACGGAAATATCTTGGCTTTAACACGTGGTCGTCGGGTTCTAACGAAGTGAGCCGTATACATTGCGTCGCGTCACGCTCACCCGTGGTGCATCCGTTGCGGCCATCCGGCCACCGGTCCACACATCGAGCATGGTCCGCACATCGTCGTGCAGACGTCGTGCCTTCCGTGGTGCGTGACTCCGCACGCGGACTAACCCACAGCCTTCCGCACGAGCTCCACAGCCCATGCCTTCCATGCCTTCCAGCGCTCTGACGACTCGACGACTCGCTTGGCCTTGTCCGCGACCGACGACTGTCCCGGTGCGTCGCGAGAGTCCAGGACGAGGACTTTGTGAGCACCTTCCGGAGGCCCTTGAAGGCCGAGGCCTCTCGGCCTCCGGAAGAGCGTGGGCACGGAGCTGAGAAGGAGAGGAAAAATAGGACATGAGAATGAAGGAACATGAAGGAAACCAGAAGAACCCATCGTTTCGACATTTCTTCGTGCCCAGTGAGGGCCCGTCCGGAAGATATTGTCCAGTACGTCCAGTCCTGTCACCCCTCACGTGGCATTGTCCAGACATATCGAAGTTATTGTTTTTACTCCCTAGGGCTCCAGTCGTACCTTCGTTTCGAAGGTGTTTGAGGTGGGTGTGAGGAGGTACGACTGGAGCCCAAACGGGACGACACCGGCATGTGCATCGATTCATCGGCCGTAGACCTGCGATTGTTCCGAACAGGGAAAGCGACATCGCGTTGACAGTTCTACATGTTCTACCAATCCCAGACACTCCATGCCTACATTGACCCCCAAAACCACCCCAATGTAGGTAAATATGCCAGTCCCATGGAGTGTTTGGGAATCAGATTCTACTGGATCATTCCGTCTTTTAATCTGACACAATGTTTTCCACCTTTCGGACCTCCTCCGCGTTATGACACGCCGATGATGTAGCTCTGCAGAGTGTTGGTAGCTCGGTGCCGCTCGGTGCCGGAGGTCCGAGCTCCAAGCGGTTTCGTCGTCCAGTTATGACCATTCATGGCAGTGGAGTGGACACCACCCGTTTTGATATGACGATTTCATGGTCAAAAAGGTCTTGCCATCCACTTCCATACGCTTCCATGATAAAAAATATCAGGCAGTATAGGTGCCATTGCGATTTGTGCCCCATCCATACCCACCCATACCCTCATACCCTCCGCGCACATGACCCTTCCATTCCCGCGCGTGGTGAGACCGTCCGGTCAGGCATCCTCCAAGGATCCTTTGGGTGCGGCGGCGCCCCAGATTGATGTGGCAGCACTGAAGGCGATGAGCGAGGAAACGGTCTCATCCGAGCTGCCGGAGTTGGGAGAGATCGTCTTTCCCTCGCTGCCGGGAGCAGGCGGGGAGTGCCAAGTTTCGCAAAGTTGAACGAAGACTTCCATCACGGGACATTTTGTCATTCTTTCGCATAACATCTAAACATAAATCTAAACCTGAGGTGAACTTTTGGTAGATCATGTTCAATGTTCCTTGGGAGGGTCCTGTGGACTCTTGAATGAATAAGACACCCCGCAGTCGCACAAGGCTTTACAATCCAAATGGGTGGCGTTTACAAAGCAACATTTGAGGGTAGATGGCACAATCATGGCACAATATCTTCAACATTGAACACGTGAAAAGACATCCATGGGATGCCAGTGCATGTTTGTGCCATCTATTCTGAGACCACTGTGAATATATATATATATATGCATATCATTGCGTAGAGGACATGATTGACACAGCATGGCCCCCAGGCGTCATGACACACCGTCATGACTCAAGGCGCACCGCCCGCTCTGCGATCCCGTGCGAGCCCGAGCGGGACTCGGCCAGCGCAGCGGGTGAGACAGCTGCCGTTGGGCACTGCAAAGCAGGTGCGGCGAGTGGAAGAGAGGTCCAATAACCCAGACCGTCCAGGTATGGCACAGTCGGCTGGTTGAGTGTGGGATATTAAACTGACCGGACATTTTGATGAACTTGACAATGTTTGGTTTTTGGGTCCTCCCCTTTCCGATGGTCTTGCCAGGAGGGATGTGCTAGGTATGAAAGAGAGAACAAGGATGTACCACCCACAGTGCCAACGGCTGCTGAGACAGAATCACACAATCGCGCATAACTTTAAAATCGCTACTCCAGCAGTCACAAAGGGGTGCCGAGCTTGGAGGATAGGGGGTGCCCCTGTCACATCCACTCACTGAATGGGACTTAAAACCACCCCGGCCTGTGACTCCTGGCTGTACGTCTTAGGTTGATTGATCTGTGCCCTATGCATCCAATGGCCTCTCCCATACCACTGCAAAACCACTCATACCACTCGAGACCGGGACACCGGGATTCTCCGCGGGGAGGCTCGCCTGAAAGACGATCTGTCGGACCTCTTGAAGCCTGGAGACTCGCACCGCTCGACGGGCGGTCGAGGCGGTGTGGCCGGACGGTGTGGTCGTGGGACGCGGACGAGCCTTGGGGGTTTCCAACATCGAGATGATTCAGATCTGCAGGTGTTGAGGGGATTTGAGGTGTTTAGAGGTGCGGTTTTTCAGGGTCCATCTAAGCTCATGACGGAACATTCAAGGTAAGGTGTGGTATTTGAATCCATGTTCTCAAATTTTCAGAAGCGGAGCGGTGCTCCTCCTAAGGGGGGAAGTGAGACACATTGCATGCTGTTGGACCCTCCCAACAATTGGATGAGGCCCCCAGAATGAGAACCTAAATATATTGCTAAATCATGCTCAGGCCGTTGGTTGTAGGTGGGACTGGCACTGTCACACCAACGTCGCTCTGGTGGAAGTCAGCGGCGCCCAAGTTGCTCAGGAGCTCCAAGCTCAGCTGCCGGTGCTCTGCGACAGCGCCTGGGCATGGTCACTGAGAAGGAAAACCCGGAGAACCCCTGGCAGGAGCGGCGGCGACTGGAGTGGTGTTTTCTTCCACTTTGTACATCAGATGTTGACTTATACCCTGGGAGTCCAGGCAACTCTAAAAAGAATGGTCTGACTAGGTGACGAGTCTAGGAATGTCCTTTACTCCAGTCAGTCAAAATATCGTCAAACTGGACTTCTAGGGTATATCTAACACACCCCAAGGAAAACTCACATGGGAGTGGAGTTCGCTGCTTGGTCCTCGGAACGATGAAATCGGCCATTTTTTCTCCCATGATCAATCCATCTCCATTGCGTATTTCAGAACGATTTTAAGGGAGTATTGTAGGTGGTTGTTTATTTTCTTTCATTCGCAGTTTGGGAGGGAAATCCCAGAGGTGAATAAAGAGGCTGAAGACAGCAATGGAGAGAGGGGGAGAGAGAGAAGCAGAGCCTCGTCACTGCTGAGCCAAGTATGAAAAGTTCAGAAAGCTCATGTTTCCCAGACACTCCATGTATGCCATATATGCCTACATTGACCCCCAAAACCACCCCAGTGTAGGTAAATATGCCATACATGGAGGTGTTTGGGTTTGATTTGATTTGACTCCTCCACTTGCAGACCCCATCGTGGACTCTTGGACTGATCCTCAACCTCGCGCTGGGGTTCACCAAGAATTCGAGAGAGCAATCCCAATCCAAGCACATGGGTGTGCATTGAAACAGGGAGACCTCCCAAAAAAATATCCAAAGAAATTCTGGAAGAGGGAGTCTTAGACCTATAAAGATCTTTGTCAAATGCACACCCATATATGTCTAAACAGTTGACATTCCTTGGTGACCCTGATCAGGTGAAAGTAGAGTTTGGGAGATCAATTTTTGTTAAGCATCGATAGGTTGGGCACCTTGCCAGGTCGGTCCGCATCACCCAGGAGGCACCACATCCACGGGTAGCATTGTACCACACCAACACACGTACTTATCTGCAGCACCCGACCCTACAGGTCTCCGAAATGGAGGCTTTTGCTGACCAAAGACAGTCGCAGGTGGTGACCTGTGAAGTCGGGTGCTGGTATACGTTATACAATCTTGTACAGTTTACGCTGTTTGAGGGCAAAGATATTTGACAACATCAAACACTAGCTTTCATACACGAACTATAGTATCATAGAGAGGTCAGCCGCGAGGGGGATCCACAAATTCAAAGAATCGACACAAATCCTCTACATTGAAATCCAATACCGGTTCAATACCTATTATACCGGTATTCCGCCCATTTTGCAGGTATACCGGTATAATCATTCATCCAACATTCATCCTCACCGGTCCTTCCTACCGTTTTTGGGGTGTTTGAGCGTGACACCTGGCCGTGGGCCACTTCAAGTATAGACCTTGGTTGACCTACTGCCGGTTCACCTAGCCAGCTGCGGTGCCCTCCTCTCAGGGGGTTGGACCGAGCGTGACGTCGCTCCCGGTCACGCTCGCTCCGCGACACTGAACGACCCCGAGCGACCTTCCAACAGAGGTTCAGTGACCTGAACTAGGACCCGTCACGGATAGCCGAACTGGGATAGCCGAACGTTCGGGTTCTTCCACCGTTGGTCTCCAGGACCTCCAACGACCCAACTTGAAGGCCTCGGAGCTGCAGGAGCACCGGACGCTCGGAGAAGGGCGCTTTTTGCGGGACCTCGGACGACCGGTGCCCACGACGGGTGCCCGGACGAGTACGGTGACCTCGGGTGCGCAGGAGCGCAGGGCGGGGTGGCGGAAGGGGTGATTTTTTTGGGGGAAAACTGCGGAACTTCCAGACATTTGGAATGAAAACACTACCAGGGTGACGCCGATTTTTTGCAGATGGGATTGAATGACTGACTAATTGATCTTGGATTATACCAAAGAGGGCTGGGAAGCATCTTCATTGATTACAACAGCACCCGACAATAAACAGGTCACCCACCTGCCAACTTTTTCTTGGTCTCGATTTCACGGCTCAATGGGCATATAGACGAAGATACGCAACACCCAACACCCTGCCCAGGACCAGTCCTACAGAAGTCATGTCTATAGAACTGAGTTCCCCATAAATAGTAGTATAAATAGTATATAGTCATGGGACTGGTCAAATAAGCCAGCCCCCATACCAACACTCCCGGACCATCCCGGACTCCCTCTGTTCGGAAGCTTCCGGAACCGTCCGAAGCGTCCGCCCCGAGGAACTCGGCCATGGCGGCGCAACGGATGCTGTACAAGAGCTTGAAGCAGGGCAACCAGAAGTGGCGGCCAAAAAGGGCCAAGTGCGTTCTTCCTGTTTGATGTTCACATAGGGATCCACAGGGTATGGCTTTGTGATGCCCGGAGATCCTCCGGAGCAGTGGAGGATTACTTTCCACAAGGTACAAGGCAGGCTCAATGGTGTGCTTGACACTCGGATACCCTCGGCAGTACCCTCGGCATGCTTTGGTTGGAGGACCGACTCCACTTCGGGACACCCGGCCGTGTCTCTTTGGTTTGGCCTGCTGCAGCCGATCTCCAAGGACGGTATTCTTCATCATCGAGTTCCTGTTGCGCGTGGTGGTGCTCAGGCATTTGTTCAGCGCAGCGATGGAGGGGTCTGAGGGAACAATCATCTGCCGAAACTCGGCTTGCCCCCAAACCCCCTCTCGGAACTCAGGAATTGCACCATTTACTTGGCCAGAGAGGTTTCATTTGCAGATGTATGGGAGGAAACATTGAAGTACGTCAGTGTTGGTGAAGCTTGAAGTTCAAAGCGGCATTTGTTGCCAATTCATAATCTCCGAGAGCCTCCCCTCGGGGCAGAATCCACTCCAAACCCGTTTGGTCTTCGAGCAACCATCAACTATCAAAAAAACAAAACCATCTGAACAAAAAAACCGGGCCTGCTGCTAGACCATCTTGAGTCATTGAGATGTCTTGAGATGTTTTGAGATGTCTTGCCGCCATCAGATGACAGGGGGAACTACTTGATCTCCTTCATCGGATGGGTCGATGTGCTGTCTCTCTCAGCCTTTCTGTGGACCTTGACGCCCGCCAGGAGCGCGCTTCCCGGACGGAAGAGCACGGAACAACTGGACGGTTTTGGGACCAAGCAATGGACCTAAAGGACCGGACATCAACTCAACAGCGTCTTTGCTGTGCTTGGTGTTGTTTTATGACGCGGTTTGACCGTTATTGTCCAGTTTTGACAACGATCCGGACGATCCGTGATCCGTTTTGGGCATGCGTGACTGGACGACATGAGGGGAGGAGCACCCTTGTACAACGGACCGCGTGCGTTCAGGTGCTTTCTTGCTTTCGTGTCGCCACTACAGTTACTGGACACATCCGGGTACCAAGTCCTTATTGAGTGGATCCATGCTATCTTGTGCCAAAAAGAACAGAACAAAAGCAACTTTCGGTGTTCTCCCCGCAGGCACGACCAGGGTCTTCATCCCAATTACGAACTCAAAGGCCCGGGGGCAATGAAAGGAAGGTGGGAGAAGATGTTTCGCTGCTCACTTTCTGATCGTCTTGCTTGCTTAGAAGTGGTGGTAAGATGCACCACTCGCATGGGGGAAAAGTCATAAGTCAGAAGATCAGTTAGAAGAAGGTTTTCGCCCGAACAATTCATGTATGGAATATTTGCGTACATTAGCTAGGGTGATTTTAAGATGTTTCAAAGGTCAATGTAGGTAAACCGTAGCCTTCCAGACCATTCATCAAAGGGTGACCCAGTTTCTTAGTGAAAAACTGTCAAACAAACACTTGTCGCTGGGTAATCACATGGTAAACTACTATTTGATATAAATGAATCAAAAGGAGCGTCGGTCAGTCCATGTTTTTTCTCGGCCGTCTCGGCTTCCGTCCCGAAGAGCATAACCCCCCCCCACATAAATAAGAGGTGTTCAATTCAAAAGGAAGAGTGTCTTCCTGAATTCAAAAGGAAGAGTGTCTTACATTCAGGAAGACAGAGTGGATCACCCAAAACCCGATGTGTACCTCTTTTTCACCAGGGTGGAAAAGGTCCTTCACCGTTCTAACCTGATGCGCCGCGTTTCACGCGGTACGTGCGGCTTCACTCGCCTCGACCGTTGGGTGAGCCGTCCTGCGCGACGCGACGAACGGCGCTCCTTCGCATCGGACCCGAACGGAGCGTTCGGACGCGACGAACGAAGGCCTCTCGTTACTCGTAGCATTTTCGTGCGCCTAGTAACTTCGTAGTAATGCTCCTAAGCTACGACTAGCTTCTTGCTCCGTTCGTAGCGATGCCCTTGTTTTTCTAAGAGTGTGTGGCATAGTTCTTCTGAGTCGGTCTCACCAGTAGTTCCGAGGAAGGAGTGGGGTGCCGTTCCGCGAACGGAGGAAGGAGTTGGGTGCCCCTGTCACATCCACTCAGTTCCAAAACGCCACCTTTTTGTGATTGTGTGTGCAATTCCAAGCAAGATGTTGGCCTTTTGGAAAAAGTCATCCCACTTGCGATGCGAGCCACCTGTTCCAAGTTTGAATCTTCTTTTTGGCGCCTCGCCAAAGCTGCCAAGCTGCGCAAGACCCAAGCTGACACCTTTTGTTCAGACCCAAGACTCCCCAAAGAAATCTCGCCACAAGCTTTGTCCTATCATGTTTCACGCATAAGCCCCTGGGTCACACCAACCACAAAGCAGATATTGCATGATATTGCAAGAGTTTGGTTTTCAGACCTTTTTGCACCGTGCAGCCAACGACCTTTGAAGGACTTGTGACCCAGCAACCCCCCCCATGGGCGCCCGGCGACCACCTCCGTCGACACGACTCGACGGGATCTTCCGTCGACTCGCTAAATGGAGCGACGCCAGCCTGGAGCCGCGCATGGGTGGATCTCATTTTGACGTTGCGGCTGATGCGGCTCATGATGCTGGAGCCACTGGGAGTCAAATGCGAAGGACCAATGCGAGCGTGGTGGGCGTTCAGAACACCGGCCACTTAGGGAGGGAGAGGTGCCCTTTTGCACAGAAGCCAGGGCAGTTCTGTGGAGATTCGCCTCGGCAAGAGACACTTGAGATGGATCAAAAAGATCCTCTTGCCATCCGCCCTCCTACTTAAAATATCTAAAACATTCTAAAACCTTTTTTTTGACCCTCCTGGTGGAGGACGTCAGGGGTCTATTTTATAGCGGGAAACTGGGGGTGTGTGCATATATACACCTGACAGGCTTATGGAAAAAATGGGGGTAAGGAGCCCCTACCCAGAATCAGACACGGGGATAACACGAAAAGCGCGTTCTATGTGTTTGGTGACATGGGCTTCAGCGGGCTCCCGGTCGTTCCAAGGGCTGGCCACAAGCTTCGGTGCAGAGCTCCTCACACCGGGGCCCTTCGATGTTCACCTGCGTATGGCCCGGCGGATTTTCGTTGGCCATTTTTGGGGGGCTGTTTCGTTTTCCTATGAGTTTCCATCGGCTGCCGCACGATGCCATGTCATCCGCTTCAGCTTCAACAAAAGGGATTGGTGGCCTGGCCTTGCAGCTTGGGAGGCCACGAATCTCCCTGACACATCCATGGACTTCGTACCGAGCGCCCGACGCACCACGTCCACCGAGCGCCGCAGGTCGTGGACTCCGGCGCTGCAGTCGCTGGGCGACGTGGTATGGATCCGGGCGCCCGCCCTGCGCAAGGCCGGACGGTTCCGCGGAACGAACGGTGACCGGAACGGACGGTGGACGGAGGACGAAGGAAGCCGGTCCGAAGTTGGGACCGTTGTTGTTTTTCCCAATACTTTGGTGCTCCTGGGAGATGATGGAGATGTGTTTTCATGCAACACATGAGCAAAAACACTGCGCTAGTGTGCAGTTTAGATTTTGGAGAGATTGAACATACAATTATGAAGCCGGTTGGCTCAAGGGATTTTCTTGGTGAACGATACAGGTGTGAACTGGGTGTTTTGGATGCAAATGCGACGGAGTACAGAGTGAGCACTGATTGTAACGTGGACGGATGTGCTGTGTTCATTCAGATGTCATGAAACATCGACTGATGGCATACGAAAAGGAAAAGGATGGAAGAATCTATCAGTAAATATCACAAGTGGAGATATAGTGATTTCAGAGTAGATGATGGCACAAACCCAACACATGGGGTTCCATTTAAACCACTGACATTGAGGATTGTTGCCATCTACTCTGAAACCACTATCCACAAATTAAATTCTATTTTGACCCGATGGTTGATTGGCGACTCCCGCCAGGCCTGCTACGCGCTGGTGGCTGTTTGGTGCTCCAAGCAATGCATGAGCACCACCATGGTCCGAGATATCCCAAGTGTTTGGCGGGTTTGGTTCATTTGTGGTTCTAGAAAATTCAAGAGAATGTTTACAGATGTTATTACACTTTCACACGTGTGGACATGTACAGAACCATGCGATCTTCATAGCAAGCCTTTCTTTCACCTTCCAGGTACATGTTCACGGTTTGCCTCTATGTCATTGAGAAGGCTGACGGATTTGTAGCTGCGGAAGCTGCTCCGGATTCGGCACCTGACTAGCATGGTGCGCCAGACTAGCATGTTTTTTTCTATAGTGCTTGCTACGGTTTTTTTTTCCATGGAGCTGTGGCACTGCTCAGACGCATGATGTCAACTTTGAAAGCTCTTCCATCGCGCATTGATGGTTTGTGATCGGTTGAAAGAGCAACGGCAACAGCCCACCTTCTTTTCAGGTTGAAGTGGAACAGTTTGGAAACTGCAGCCTTCGATGGGAGACCAGTCGTTTCTACTCCGCGTTCGGAGTGCATTCCGCCCAAATCACGGGAAGCAGCAGGACTCGAACAACGATGTCTCGGAGCGCTTCGCCAATGTCCTGGTCGGTTTGCCCCACGGATTGATCCATTTGACTGGAGACCCTTGGCAGCGCACGGCGAAGCAAAGAGGGACCAGCGAAGCAAAGAGGAACAACAAGCTGAAGACATTTGAAGACCATCACGGCCAACCTGCATGTATATAATTTATGTTATATACACTCTTTACACCTTATTATATAGAGTAATCAGCTCGCATGCTGTTTTTGTTTGATCTTCAGTGTTCATCTTGAGCGGGTCCTATGTTCCCAACCGGAGGATCCACGTGAAGGAAGGCGCACAGAACCTCAGGGCTTGTGACTCCACTGCCAGCCCCCCAGACACTCCATGACAGATGGGACATGGCACATGGATCACTTGGGGGTGATGGCGGGAGCCAATCTTGGTACATATTCCATACACATTATAATATCACTTAGGTCTGTCCTACTTCCTGTAACATTCTGTAACCAATTATCAGTATGTTTGAACAAGAGCTTTTGGCAACCATCATCATCCACTGCTACTGGCGGGATAGACATGGATAGACCCAAAATATATCATAAAATTCGGGTGATGGTCCCAAGCATTGGTTTCTCAAAACCCATCTCAAAGTCCTGCAGTCCTCGACGCCTGTCCTCCTCGTCCGGAAGCCACTCAGCTCGGTCAGGACTACCCGTGCACCGAGTATCGAAGCGTGGCGATGCCATTTCACTTGGCCTTTTGGTCGCGTTGATGTGGTTGATCGCTGTGACGCTCATGCTGGCAACCTTTGCTGGCTTCTGTCGTCATGATCTTCCCCGGTCAGTATGCGCTGCTGCCCCAAAAATCACTCGACTCTTTGATCTCTTGGGCTGCTTTTGAACATGTTTGATATGCTCATGCTGGACATGAAAAAGTGGCCCTGCTACTAGGTTGGGGATTTACCTAGCAGCAATGGCCTCCAATCTGTGAGTGGCCGTTAGGAGGTTGAGGATTAATGATTGCTTTCTATTGCGCAATTGGTTTCGCAAGAACATGGAAGGGTGTTCTGTGAGATTGTCACAGTAGACTGGGCCTTTTGTTGCTGCTTGTGCCTTGTGCCACTCTAGTCGGTCATTTCGGAAGCGTTGAGGAAGTTGGGAAAGTCGAAAGTCACGAGTGAAGCAGCCTTTGCTACACTTCTTTTTGTCCATGTTTTGTTCCTAATCTTGCTGAGAGCATTTGATACTAGACTATATATACTAGAACCCGAGTCCCATTTTGATGCGCGGCAAGCCCACCACCTATCTCCGGCTCTTCAGTTCTCTTTGCTCACTACACCTGCATCACCTGGGCCATGTTCAGCAAATGAACCCACCGGGGGCCACTTCTGAATCAACCCGTCCCACCGAGAGCATTGGTGAATCACCGCAATAATCCCCCATCGACCCTCCGCTTGATGCGGTATTGTCTGGCCGTTTTTGCTGTTTGGAGGGTCCAGGTACCTGACTTCGACTTTGCTGAATCCGACACTTCGGTAAGTGCTGGTGGACGGGGTGTGAAACGCATGGTTTGATGATGTTGTTTTTCGGACACCGCACTGATTCCGGCGAGGTGTTCTTGATTTTGGGGATGTGCTGCACTGGACACCTGGCATAAGAGTTGGAGGGGGAGAAGATGGGAGAAGGGACCTTTGGACAAATACTCGTATAGCTGGGTTTTAAAAAAACAAGTGTGTTGCTTTCTCAGAGTGGTGAAGTAAGGTACTTCATATAACTTCATGGATCTTCATGGACCCAAAGGCTCAAACAGTTTCAAAGGTTCTTGAGGGAGTCTACTTTGTCTTGCAGGGCCGCTGGTCTTGACTTTCCGCGCAGAAACCAAGTGACCTGGACACCGCCCCCTCAAGAAACGGACGGAGATGGCACTCATGCGGTTTCCGCCGAACATGGAACATATCATGGACTTGGGTCAGAGTCAGCAGAGTTCCCCTGGGAATCGGACTCTCCGGGCCGCTCCCTGGAAACCACCCACCGGAAAAAACGATTGAGGGTGGCCAGAGAGTGAGCAAACAGGAACAATCAACAAGCATGTGTGCATATTTTGATATGCATATACCCTAAGCTTCCAGGACCATTAAAGGTGAAAGGAATGGTTGACCTGGTTTTGTTGTAAAATCCTTAGTGGAACAATGGTTCTTTGGTAATAAAAACAGGTTGGAATCCTAGGGTATATGATATATGTTTTTACATATATTTACATGCATAGACACAGAGAGAGAGAGAGAGACAGAGATGGTGCGTGTCCCATTACCTATTTGATAAAGGGTTATCACTATTTTTAAGAAAGGCCTGCAACCTAACCATCATTATAGATATGATGTATATACAGATTGCTTTTGTTGAACATTATTGTTTCTTGTTCGACATGATTATTTTCGTTGTTTAAAGTGTGAATGCAAGGGCCACCTTGTGACGTGTGACATTTGAATTCAGTCGTCCTTTTGATGAATGTGCCCGTCATCGTTCCAGGTCATCGCAAGCTTAAGTGGCCATGAATCTCCCACCACCAAAGCAAAAGACAGGTTTTTTCCCCATCCTTGCGGCAGGCTGCTAGCTCGCTAGCCCTGTCACCTCCAATTTCAGGAGGGAGTCGAGTCACTCGAGTCCCGTCCTGTCCATCGCCAGGCACCTTCACCGGGATTTTCGCTGGCGGCTTCGTGGAGTACTTGGGCGCCCAACGTGCCATGGAGCCTGGGCGAGGGCGGAGGCGGAGGCGGAGCGGAGCGGGGCGTGGGGACCAAGAAACACAGCAACAAGCGGATCAGAGTAGTGTATAGATATATCAGTGTGGCAAGAGGTCAAAAATAGATCATACATACCAACTGCTTCCAAGGGGTTGCCAATGGACAGCCCTGCACCCTGCACTACTTTTAACTGTTAAAGGTCTCCGATTGTCCTTTGGGTATCTTTGGGTCTCATATATTAACACGTATTATCATGTTTTCTGGATGGAAGCAGTGGCCGATGACAAGGTCAGAGCAATGCCACTGCTTTTCAAGCTGACATGTCTCATGGCCTTCTTCCTTCCAAACAAATTGCACCAGCTAGTGCAGGGCAGGAGGCGGCATGCCCATGAAGCATTTCCTGCGAGTGTGCCAGACTAACATCATCAGTTGGTTGCCTCCTTCCAGGAGGTGATGAGCCGCAAAACCCCGTGCAGTGGTGAACATGTTTCGATATCTGAAACATGGAAAAGCAACTTTATATACCAGCACCACCCATAGGGTGGTTGTTAGATGGAAACTAGATCGCCAGGGGGGGTCTATAAACCAACCTTTGGGTGGTGGTGGTGGTGGTGGTGGTGGTGGTGCTGGTGGTAATTACTTTTTTGGGGGGAGGGTTGAGCCATGTTCTTGCCCTTGGGGACGCAGATCTGCGCCCAGACCAAGATCTCCCAGGAACGCCACGAGGCCAAAGAGGAGCGCTTGCGCGTCATGGCCATGGCCGTGCCTTGGCTTGGCAGGAGGCAAAGCAAAAAAAATCAAAACACGCACGGAGATTTGAGGACGGGTCAAAAACTGGAGCCCAGTTCGACCATGTAGCGAAAAACCTTTGGGTAGGTGAACTGCAAGATACCGTGTAAGGTATCCTGGTGCCATGAGGTGGTGGGTTTGAGTACCATCGATTCTCCCGGCGTGCCCGGCTCGGTCTGGGTTGGGACGCCGAGCGGCCAGCCAAGAGTCATTCATGATGAACCAAAGATCCGACACGTTGCCACTCTCAGCCAGAGCTCGGGGCTCGCACCAGCTGCCCTCCCGGGTCGCGAGTGGCCCAGTTTCATGCGGTGCCTATGATGGGCTGCACTGATAACTCCTACAGTGCCCTACATAAACTAACCAGTGAGGCGGCGGAGGCATGCCCGGATAGATATAGATATAGATACGCAATAGGTAGTGGAACAGGTAATCATAGACAGATAGCTAGATACAGATTTGATTTGATTGATAAGATAAGAAAGAAATAACCGTTGATGGATAAGATAACAAAGAAATAACTGTAGATACATATAGATAGATAGATAGATAGAGAGGGAGAGATAGAGATAGATATAGATATAGATATAGGTAGATAGAGAGAGAGAGGGATAGAGAAAGATAGATAGAGAGACACACACATATATATATAGAGATAGTTTAGATAGATAGATAGATAGAGAGAGATAGAGATAGAGAGAAATAGAGATAGATAGAGATAGAGATAGATAGACAGATAGATAGAGAGAGAGAGAGATAGAGATAGATAGATAGATAGAGATAGAGATAGAGAGAGAAAGACAGATACATAGAGTGAGTGATAGATAGACAGACAGATAGATAGACAGACAGATAGATAGATTAAACAAATGTAGTGTTCAAACACTGTTGTGCTCAACTAGCTGCCAATTACCATGACGGGCAGTTTTTGGCAGCACCATCCTGCCCCGCTTCCGCTGCCCTTGGAGGTTTGCGTGCTCCAGCGCCGCTTCCGTGCGCGGCGGAGGCGTTTGGAGGCTGCACAGCCGGAACCGCCGCAGCAGGCGTAATGGGGCGGCCGGAACCGGGTGGAGCTGGGTGTTGAGAAAGAAGACGAATCAATATTGTAAGTCTGCCCATCAGCCTGGTCTCGTGTTTTTTTTCTTGACATTTGTGATCGTTGGTTGTTGATTTCCGTGTGGCTGCTGCAGTCTGCAGTTCTGTTATTTTGGGCGGTGGAGCTGCCGGCAGTCTATGTCATATGGTAGTCATGGACATTTTCCTGCTGGTAGGATTTGAAGGGCCATGAAACCAGCTGAACCAGTTCCATGGGATTTTCTGCTTGGAGACCTGAACCTTGCCTCACGAAGAAGCAAAAGTAGCTCAAGAGGTTCCGGAAAACGCTCAGATCATTTGGTGGGTAGATTCTGTGAAAGACGGAGCTTCTTCTTTCCATGTCGCGCAGATTGCCCCGTCGGGGCATGAGCTGGTGGCTGGTCTAGACGTGTTTATGAATGGCGACCTAGGTCCAGACCTCTTGGAATCAGCCCGCCAAAACCCAGGACCTTAGGACTCAGGAACTGAACAGACGCTTCAAGAAGTGGCCTAACTTGAGATCCTGGTCCAATTGAAGGTCACCTTGAAGGTCCTAACAGGTTTCGGAATCGAGCCGTGCCGGGCGTGCCAGTGCCCAAACCTGCTCAGGTGAGCATGGCCAAGGCTGCCCGACGTCGCCTGGCGGCCAGCGGGTGTTTGGTGTTTGGGAGAAACCAAAGAAACCAAAGAAACTGGGCACGAGGTAGAATTCATGCACTTAACCTATTTCACCCAGAAATAAACAACAACCTAAGGTTATAGTTAGTCCCATTTCTTTTTGGAAGAGGAGGAGGTGGAATCGCACAGAAGTGGAACAGCTCTATCTTTCAGGGGGTGTTTGGGGGACTTTCTTCCACTCTAGCTGTTGAACAGGAACGAGGAACAGAGACTGCAAGCTGGTGGGAATCCAAACTGGGTCCTAGCTGGTGGGAAGCCCCAAGATTTGGATTGACAACTTGGACGGTGTATATACCAAAGAAAAATAGGATGAAGTCAGACCAGTCACGTCGCTTGTGCCACGGTCGCTCCGACGGAGTTCGTCGCTCCGAAGGGGCGCCGAGGACTCTTGCGGCGGCAGACTTCGTTGGGCCGCGTGTTCATGGCACTGGCACAAGCAGCATTGGTCATCAACATTTGCAACACCATGCGTCAGAGCTGCAGTTGGATGGGAACAAACACTTCGTTGGATGGGTCGGAGGTCAAGAGATCCGGTCGACCGGACATGCTCGCTCGGCCAGTCGCGCGTGCGGGGGTTGGGCCAGTGGGCCAGTGGGGCGGTCGGTGGACGGGTCATTGGAAAACGTGCTGCCAGGGCTGATGACAATGGGTGTATGGAATGTGAATGTTCAGCTTGGACCAGGAACAATGGGATGGGAGTGCCTATTGGAGGACAGGGGTGCCCCTGTCACATCCACGGCCCCTGGATGGGACCAAAAGCCCAACTCCATGTGTCTCTTGGTCCATCTCTCTCCCTCACTGCGACGTTCCAAACAACGGTTTGGATGCCTCTTTTCGTCCGTTCGCCACCCGACACACCCAGCACCGTCCCGGAGAGTCCCCGGTGCTCCGGTCCGGTGGAACCACCGCAGGTTGGAATCGATCCCGGAGATCGAAGCGATGGGCGTCGAAGCGCGCTCCAGCCTGACGTTGGTGGAGATTGCCGCACGGTCGGAGGATGAGCGCAGACACGGTCGGAGAGCCGATGGTGTTGGAGACATCACTTAGACCAAGTTGCTTCATGCCGACAACTATCAGCTAGAACTTCCCCATGTGTAGTTACTGATATACAATTTACTTATAGATCATGGATTCTTTTCGGAGTGTGGAAAACCCCTCGGCTAGCGGCGGCCGCGTGGTATGCCGTGGTTCTTGCGGGTTGTGGTATTCGAGTTTTGAATCAGGAAGCTCCAGGTGTTACATGCACCCCTTTCGCAAGATGTTCATGTGCCAGAGAGGTCTTCGGACCTCTCTCGGACTATCCGTAGACTTCCTCAAACATGGTCGTTTCCAGGGCTTTTGCGACGAAGTGTCCCCCGAAAGTTTCTCTGCATGTTTTCGGTGTGAGCCGCACTGCTGTGATCGGGGTGAGCCGCACTCCAAGTGTGTGAAACGCAACTTGAAACTCGTGCAGATAGCAAAGAATGCCATTTTTGGATCTCTTTCTACTCATGTGAGCACCTCTCTAAAACAATATTTCCATGGAGTAGTATAGTGGACATATGCAGTGTAACTCATAAATATACCTCCCACATCCTCCTACCACTGAAGGCCATTTCTCACAAATGGCTCGGGGTCGCTCATTTCGCCCATTCCGTCCCAGGTCGGATTTCGACGTGATCCAGCAACGTAGACTTAAACACATATATGTTGAATCATCCTCTTATGTTGGGGCTTATTCATCAAGGAGTTTACCTTACCCCGAAGAAGAACGTTCCGAATCTGCCGTGCCGCCGCACGCCGCTGCACGAGAATGGCGCCCAACTCAAGGTCACTGGCACCATCTTCGTGATCGAGTTTCTTCTCCACTTCATCTCGAAGCCCACAGGCACCCAGTCACGGCGCAAGTACGTCACCTCGTGCGCTTCAGCCGGCTTCCTCGTGCAAGGTGTGTTCACCACGCCCATGCGGTTCATCGACTTCGTGTGCCTTTTTCCCACCTTCCTCCGGAGTCTAAGCTGGGAAGGTGGGGAGAGATTTTGTTTAAGGATCCCTAAACAGTGTGTCCACACTAGGGGTTCTTACGAGTTCTTACGGTCGGTATAAAAGCCCAGTTCGATCAGGGTACGCTCTTTGGGCTCGGCGTTTTGGCTGCGCAGGCTCACAGAACAGTTCCGTTCTGAGATTTCCAAGTGCAATTTCTCTGCACAGGGTCACGGTGCTTGACGGAGGTGCGCTCTCGTTGTGGTGCCGTGCGCATTTTGGGACTTGGCGATCACTTTTCGTAGCAGGCGCAAGGGAAACCTCGGGCTTTGGTGGTCTAAAATCGACTTTTTGTGAAAGGTTCAGGAGATCGGAGCAGTTTGATGTCGATGTGCAGATTTTGTGGCAGGCGCAGTACTTTGGACATGGTGGTCTTCGGCATGTTCTGATTTCATGGCAGGCGCAGTGAATCGTGACCTTTGGACATGTGGCTCGTTTTCTGAAATTGTGGCAGGCGCAGTACTTTGTGGACCTTGAAGTGTAAATTTCGTGGCAGGCGCCGTACTTTGTGGACCTTGAAGTGCGGATTTCGTGGCAGGCGCAGTACTTGAAGTGCAGATTTTGTGACAGGTGCAGTACTTTGTGGACCTTGAAGCGCAGATTTCCGTGGCAGGTGCAATACTTTGTGGACCTATCTTTCCCGGCTTGTGAGCCCCGATCCACCACCACCACCACCACCACGATCTTCACCTTCATCACCACCAACACCTCGAGACCTCAAACACAATGTTTGGGGTCTCTTGCCGGGATAATATTCAGGGATCTTTCTGGGACCCATTGTGATGCAATGGGTTTCGAAGGATACAATCCGAATGCAACACATAATATACGGCAATGAGTCGGACGGGGGGCCGAAAGCAGCAGAGTTTCAGGGTCGATGGAAGTACACGGGGCACGTGGATAGACATGGAAAGTGGCACCGGCTTCCCCACATTCTAGTCATTCCATGTCCTTATATATAGCTAGTGTGTGCCCCAGTACCTGTAATAATAGTCATACAATATTTTATTGTGAGGAGGGCCACTACTAGCCAGCACCATCCGCTGTTACAGGGAATGGGATACACCCAACTTATAGCTTATACAGGGATCCAAAGGCCTTTTGAACATTTTTTGTTGGTTTAGTGGTTGTTGAGTGGTTTTGTCCACATGTAGTTGGATCGATCATGTTCCCCTCGATTGGCCCCAAAGTTTAAACGGTTTAAAGTACACTGCCAGCCATACTTAGCACAAGTTGGACATCATAAAGGCCCCAGGATCGTCAGATTGGGCACATGAGAACCCACAGTGGGAACCACAGAACACCTAGTTTTGCTTAGGATGATTTGCTTATTTTCCCTGTGGGTAAGTCCCCTTCTGGGACGTATGTTTGATTATTCCCGGTTCCTTGAACAAATGCCAATTTTTATGTGGTGAGCGTGGTGAGCGTGTGTTTGGTGTATGCCCTCGCAGCCGCCCTGAGATGAGGATCTACTTCCAGACCAAGTCTCTAAAGGATCAACTGGATTCCCCAGGCGATGGTCCGAAAAACAGCGATGGTCGGGACGTGGGATGGATCTTCGGCGCCTGCACAGTTAGAGGAATTGTAGCTGTGTTTCTTTTGGGACAACAAACGTTTATCACCGCATTTGATTGTTTGATATGGTTTGAGTTGTCTCCTAAACTCAATTTCGGACATGGTGTTTGTTGGTTTTTGGCATCGCAAATCGCGAGAAAATGCTGCAGTTTGAGGTGTCTTTGGGCTAGTGGTGTCATTTTGTCAACTGCTGGGCCCTGGGGCAGTTGCAAGGCACTCAGGACCTGGTCCAAGCCATCCTGTTCAGCCGCGGCCGCACCCGCACAGTTCCTGGCTCGCACATCCACAGGCATGGAAGCCTTCATCGAGTGTGTGGCTGCCTGCCGAGTGGTTCGCGTCCTGGACTGGCCCCAGATCCGCCGCGTCACCCGGCACCGATCCACGCCGCTCAGCCGTTCGTCTTCGCCCGAAGGGACGGAGGCGGAAGGGGCGTCGATCGAAACATGCGCCACGGAAGGTGCCTCCACTTCGGCCGGGTTGGTGCCGCACGTTGGTTTGAACATGTTTGAACAAGATCGATTGACCACAATGAGGAAGTGCTGGCGGTGAAGCAGACGCTGAAAGCCGCCCTGCCTTCCTTAGCGATGCCCGCGGTGATCTCGCTTCAGCTTTGGGTTCTCACTGCAGGCAATCGACTTGGACAGGAATTTGGGAGTCCTGGATTCGGGTGGATCTTGGTTGGGGTGGATCTACGGTGTGCATTGGGTTTGCCCCAGTAAACCTGTAACAGGAAAACAAGAACCTCATTATTTTGGAGATGGAAAGGCCTGCTCTCCCTAACCCCATCATCATCTACTGGGCGCAAAAAATATGCATGCTCTCCAAGTTGGTACAATGTTTTGCAGATCCAGGCCTTGGGGGGATCGATCAACCATGAAGGGGTTTGTTACAGTTTGTTCGTCATATTTTTGATGTTTGTTTGAATAATGATTTGTTGATGGCACGTTGCGCCCCTTTTTGTACTACAAGGGACTGAAGAGAAGCAACAAACACCAGGAAAAAAAGAGTCCCTCTATTTCACGATTTCAGCCAGATGGTATAGAAGCCCACCTTCCCCACTGTTCAAACCACCACCACCGACCGGCAAGTATGTCATGGACTTAACTTGAGCGGTGCTCCGTAATTAATATTGTTCAAGCCAAACACTTCATACCCAGGACCTTTTCAGCGACCTCTTCAGGATTGGTAAGTGACCTTTTCAAGGCCTAGGGCCGTTTCGTGACCCCATTCTGGGATCTCAATACATCACTGAGAAGGTCCCGGACAGCAACACTTCCAACATCACTTCTCATCAAACAGGAGACTTCTTCGTCACCTTCCGTGCCGACCCGCCAGCCAATGGTGGCGAGGATGCCTCACAGTTTCGTCGACACCGCTCGTCGGCCGGAACAAGCCGGAGGCATTTTTGTTTGGCTGGAGAACATGTATCACGAACACGACCAGCCCTCAGACCAGGAGCAGTTCTCGATCGACAGCGTTGACGATCGATCGGGGGGGGGCAGCGCTCGACGGGGGACGGCGGTCGAGGCGGTCGACAGAGCAAAAACCGCTAACAGACGAAGATCCTGTAGGCAAATAGGACCGCCATTCACCAGGAATATCCACCAAATGTTGGCCATTGCTATGGATTGTTTGGGTAAGTTCACTCAAGTACCTAGAGAATGCCAAGGGTAATCAAGGGCATATTGGATCGTATTGGGGCCTATTAGGCCTTTGGCCTTTGGCGTCCTTTGGCTTTGTTTTTATCTCAACAGCTGCAGATGGAGGAAGAAACACCATGCTGGCGGTGGACTCACTAATTCCAAAGTTCTATTGCATAGAGTTGTGGCCACTGATTTGGCCTTACAAGCTTTCCAAGTACTTGCACACACATGCATATACTATCATATACTGTATATATAGTGGAGTCTATACTTCCTCAGTACAATCGGATCCGTACGGTGTCTCGTGGCCTCGATTGAGTGGCGACGATGATCATCGAATGACCCCCTTGTTGTGCAACATGCCCATGCTTGCTTGACCCTGCCACGGAAGAAAGGACACTTGATCAGAAAGGAGCTGAGGTCATTTGTTTCAAAGGCGGATTGAAACGCTCCCGTGAGCATGTTTGCTACATTCCCTTTCACCGTGTTCTTTTTTCCTATCACTACTCGTACCACATTTGACTACTGTCGTTTGGGTTGAAACACTATGAAACTCCACATGAGTTCTTGCGGACTGCCCCGCACATGTCGCGTCCTGGCGGCCTGCCGTCGATGTCCAGGATCAGATGCAGTCCATACCAGATGCACTCTACTGGTGCAGCATCTACTTGCTTGGAGAATGGGCAGCTTGGAGCGTTGCCTGCGACATCTCTCCGGAGCGAGTTCCGGAGCGAGCGATCGAAACATCGCTTTCGAGCTCGCACGGAACGCGTGAAGGTGCTCTCTCGGGAGACCCCAAGGGGCTCGGTCTCCCATGCGACAGGGTTGCCAGTGAACATACAGACCTCGATCCATCAAAAGGACAGTTTCTTGTTTGCGCCATCTACTCTGAAACCACTGCAGTTCTCAGATCATCACCTTGGGAGAAAAGAAACGAACACACTCATAGCATCGAAAAAACAGCTGTCTCAGCTGCCATGCACGGCCCGCAGCTCAGATTGCTCAGCTCGTTGCTCGCATCGTTTTTGGCATAGATCTCCCATCGTTGACGCCATGATGACTCAGAGTGAGACTTCAGGATACCGCTGCTTGGTGGCAGAGGTGGCCGGTACCTGTAATTCCCGAATCTATGAAGACGAGATTCAGATAATTGCTGTATATTATAACCATTTATAACCTGTGCAACCGTTCAATGCGTCAGTTCAATCGTATAGCCGAAGCGAAGGGGAAGACAAGTTGGATCAGGTTCTTTGAGTAGATGGTGGATCTTCACCTGAAAGCCCAAAGGACAGACTTTGATGAGAAATCAATGGTCATGTCTACAACCGTGACTCCAGGTCTAAGAAGAACTGTCGAAAAAGGAGGTGCTCTTCTTTTCGGCCTTCCTTCCTCCCAATCTTTCATATACCCCAAACCAGGCCCCGGCACCTTTCACTCCAGGCTTCATGGACCATGGCTATTTGGATGAGGAAGCGCAAGCCTTGGTCTCTCCTCCTCGCGCCGAGAGTGCCCAGTCCAAGCGTTGGCTCCTCCGCGGCCTTTCCTTGGCCTTGGCCTTGGGCTTCGTGGCCGTCGCCACCTGGACCGGCCAGGGTGGAGGATGAGTAGACAAAAGGCCAGACAAAAGAAAGAACGTCCCGAAACATGAAAAGAGCTCTTTAGAAGATATACTTGTTATTTTCCAAGAGTCGGTGGCTATGATTTCAGAGTTTCCTTCAACTCGCTACTCACTGGGTGATCAATATCTGGACTTCCTACCAGGCTTCCCAGGGATGCTTTGCTTGGTCGGAGTCCGACAGATTTGTCCCCGACAATTCAACGACCAGCCTGGAAAATAGACCGGAGATGACTGAAGGTTTACCCGGGTTTAGGGTGGGACACCCATGGGTTACCCAAAATAACAAGTACATGACCCGCACTCAAAATGATCCAAATGCTCAAGGTGGTCCGATGTTCCTGGTTAAGCGCGACGGGTTTTGTGAGAAAACCAGACCACTTGACCTTCCCAGCCTGCTCTTGTGGTCCAAGAACGGGACCATTAAGGTATGCCTTTTGAAGTTCGCACAGGGCTCCACCGCTAACCTCTTGGCTGTCGAGGAGAAGTTCGCGCAGGCAAAAAACAACCTCGGTTTGGGTCACCGTTCGGTCCATGTGACACCATGCAGGCCGTTTGTTTTTCAGCTTTTGTTTGTCCCCTTTACTACCTGCAATGATTCAGACATATCTTTTGAGCAATGACGATTGTTTGAAGGTCAGTTGAAACCATCAATGGCAGTTTTGGTCGCTCGAAGGGGCTGATGGGAGTAGTTCGATTTGTTTGGTGTGTCCACGGGTTTGAAAGTGAGCCAAGAAAGAAAGAACAAGTGCAGTAGGGATGCCAGAGCTGCTGGGTTGGTATTTGTCCTCTAGCGCCTCCAGGGGCTGTTGCCCTGTCTTGTTTCTGGCAGATCTGAGAAAACCACTAGATAATGGACCCATGTTCATATGTTTGAATGCGCAGTTATCCCCATAATCACAGGGGAAGCATGTACCGGAGAATTGCAACACTTGCATCTCCCAATCTTCGGCTTTGGCTAAAGGCCGACGCTCCTCGGAATCTGATGATAGTGACCATGAACGTGATGGGGAAGAAAGCTACGCAAACATCTGACGCAAACCTCTGACGCAAACCTCATGTGTCTCCGGAACCGGGGGTTTTTATCGAGCGAGATGCAACACCCGTTTTGGTCGCCCGTGGCAGGGCGCAAAAACGCACATAAAGACAACACCTTGACGAACTCATGATCGAAACACGTTTGGGATCAACGTCAGCGGTCGTTGGTTGGTGGGATTGGGGATCAAAGAAGTGACAAGGTGGAGATGGAGAACCTGAATGGCCGGGCAGGGTGCGGATGACCTGCGGATGCGGGGGTTTTCATGAAGAATCTCTTAGTTTCTCTAGGTAATGGATGCTGTTGGTGAATGAGCCCCCTTATGTGGATGGTCCAAAAATGTCCAACATCTCTACTTATCTCGAATGGAGAGTCTTCTTGTATACTGTGTGGGACCCCACAAGGTGCCGTGCGCCAAAATTTGGATGCACGCACTCCCCCAAAACGAATGTATGAAAAGCTTTCAGGTGCTTCCATCAAAGGGCTGCCTTCTGACATGCAACCTACTGGTGATCAATTGTCGAGTGAATCCATGATGTCTTTGCAGATTTGGGTGTTTCATATATTGTAACACCACTTCTCCACCTTGTGGATCCTCTTGGCAAATAATCAGACAGAGCTTCGTTGATTCCAACCTCACCACTGCTGCCATTCACCGTAGGCCTACCAGCCCTGCCCGTCCGGCACGATGCACCAATGCCCTGCCGATTGGAGCAAGCCGGGCAACGCAGGCGGGGCACGCAAGTGGCCTGAAACGCTCCTGCCTAGTAAAAGGACCTAGTAGCGGTGGCCTCCAACCTAAAGGCGATGGCCTCCAACCTAAAGCGGTGTCCTGCAACCTACTAGCGAAACGAGGGATGTGCACAGATCATAAAGGGGAAGAACACCTGTTTGGACTACAACCCAAAAGCTCCCTTCTCTAATACGTCGTGGTCGGTCAGACCTCTCTACCAGACCTAGTGCGCGCCTGCCGCCTCCACAGGCGGCTTCCATTGCCTCCACAAGCTCTCCCACCAGCTGAGCCAGTCAGCCTATGAAGCCTCGGGGGGTGCCTGCCGCCCAGCAGATCAGGGTCCCTTCCCCGCGGACGATTGCCAGAACCAATGTGGCATTGGAACCTTGGGCCGGAACGCGCTGGTCCCCGGTTCTCGATCAATATCGGTCGGGTTTCATGCGGTGGTCGAGAAAGACCGAAGGCGAAGTCCAATGCGATATAATATAATATAGATAATATAATATATACCCAGACGCTCCATGGTCCATGGGACTGCCATAATCAGTTGGGGTGGTTTGGGGGATCGGCATATCTGGCAGTCCCATGGAGTGTTTGGGATACATGCAATTCAATATATCCTTGTCCAAGAAACATGGAAGTGGACAAAAAACAGTTGTTACGCGTAGGAGGAAAACACTCTTTTTGGGGGCGACTGTGCACCTCCGTGACTGCTTCAGGGAGTAGAGGGCAATAGACTATATTGGGCCTGGACCTGCTGATATTGCTTATGCGACGTAGCTCGTTGGAGAACCATGAAGAATATCCTAGGGTCATAAATCAAGTTTATAGTCCCAGAGTAGGTGAATGACATATCAAACATATAAGCCTTTCTACGCATGCGTAGCTTTCGGACTAGTGGCACACTGGCGAGTGATTTCTCAAGGGGTCCCCACAGAAGACATAGCTCCGAAGAAGACAAAAGAGCCGCAATCCGGAGAGGTGAAAGACAGAGTTCTGAGTGCAGATTTGTTTGAGAAGTTGTCAACCCCAGCTTTGTCAATCTGGCTTGCACTAGTTGATCACTTCAGCCCGTCCAGGACAGGCTGGCTCTGGCGGCTTTGCCGGGCATGGAGGACACTTCGGTGGACATGGAGCTTGGAGGTCTCACTGGGGAGGAGAGTTTCAAGGACCTGGTTTTCCTTGATTTTTCGTGTCCCTATGGGTGATTCCCCTTCCGGGGAATATAATTTGTTCATATTCGTCCAGTTCCGTAAGCAAGTCCTTCCGAGGACATGGAGGCTCATGGAGCTCCAGCCACTTTGGACATGGAGGCATGTGGAGCGCCGGCCACTTTGTGCATGGAAGCTCCATGGGCAGCTCCAGCCACTTTGGGCATGGAAACTCGCAGTTCAGCCATGGTGACTTTGGTGGCTCCATGGGTGACTTCACTGGAAACTATGGCCCCATTCACACTCCGGATGCGCCTATCCCAGCATATGCAGGCTCTTGGAGCAACACTGGAGACTTTGGTGGCTCCATGGGTGACT
>CAXAMN010008779.1:769493-816060 GCA_963970005.1 Durusdinium trenchii
GGCCACCGTCGATGCCGGTGATGAAGGCGTTGTCGGCGACGAGGCCAGCGTTGATGCTGGAGAGGCCACCGTTGATGCCGGTGAGGCCACCGTCGATGCCGGTGATGAAGGCGTTGTCGGCGACGAGGCCAGCGTTGATGCTGGAGAGACCACCGTTGATGCCGGTGAGGCCACCGTTGATGCTGTTGAGGCCACAGTTGATGCCGGCGATGAAGGCGTGGTCAGCGACGCCTCAGTGTCAGCTGATGCAGAGGTTCTGAATTAGTTCAGCCTCAGATTTTGCCAGTAGATGCATAGTGAGTTGGCACTTTGACTTTTTCCTAAGGATTTTTGTTTGGTCTCGTTACTGTAAGAAGCCGACTTAGCTAGTTATTCATCATGCTGGGGTTTTGCTTGTTTCAAACATGACTGTCACATACCGAGTCTTGACGCAGAATGCTCGCAAGTTGATGCGCTGACCCCAGATCAACCGTGATGTTTTTCCCCTTGATGACCAGGGCTCAGGACGGGTGAGAAGCTGGGTCAGAGGAGTTTGCTTCTCCACCCTGTCGGATGACTTGGATTCTGTATGATCATTATGATGCAAACCACGAACTATTATGATACATTCTGGTGTACAACGGTTTCCCTGATATGTGATCTGTGCTACGATTCCTGTCATGCTCACCCGTTTCTCAGGCCCAGCACTGTAAATGGCTGCGCACTGACTCACCCGTACCACGAAGTGGGACGTGGTCGAAACTCAGCAAAGATCGGCAGCAAAAAGGCACGGATTGCTGCCTATATCCAAACCGTATTGGAATAGAGCTGCAAGCTGCCAACCAGAAGTCCACTGGCAGATCCGTTTCCCAGGCACTCCATGTCATGGAAAAAACAATGTCGATCTACATTGATCCCTTTTCAACCACCTCCATGATATACATGTCACATGTGTATAACCATTCCAGTCCCGGTGGAGTCTTTGTCCAACATTTTCCAACGTCCGAGGCCAACGACGAGTTCACGGACGGTGCGGGAAGTCGCGCCACGGTCGAACATGGCTGGTATGCGTATCGGAACGCGGTGTTTGCGGAAAACGGGCTGGTATGAGGGCTTGTATGTGCATTGTGTTTTTTGTTTATTAATCTAATTTTTTGATGTGGTTTCAGTGTCTAGGCGCCATACCAGTTTATATATATATAGTTTTATAAGTTTTTGAGGTCTTTGCGTAGTAGCGGGGAGTGCTTCAGAAGATGTTCAATCGGGGCTAGTCATTCCCTTCGACGCGTGTTCCAGGACCAGTCATCAGGCTGCACCATCAACTCAAATTCATATAGATCCACCGCCAGACCGATGCACGACACAGGGAATGGATATAATAACCGAAAACAGTAACCGAGTCACTGACTTGGACCTTTTTTGCGAGGATGGTTTCCCCTTTCATTGGACAAAGAGGTTCTCCTGCAAGCATTTTGCCGGGGGACTTGAGGGAGTCAGAAAGAGATCTATACTCATCTCGATTGATAGCAACACTTGCAACATCTTGCAACAATGTTCTTGACAGGCATGGCTTAAGAGTTGCATGCGTGCAGTCTGTGGGACCCTTGGCAGGGGGGAAGGAAGGCTTGTTTTCGCTGGCTTGCTGGCTTCTCGGCCGTTTTTTTCAAGACGGAGTCAACGATGTGCCGAGGCATGTGCATTTTCTACTGCCTTTGCGGAGTGGCCTTGTTTTCAATCCCAGTGCCGTGGCATGCTGCCAGAGGATTTGGAAACAACAACTTTTTCCAGCATGCCAGCAGAGGGAACGGCGATGTGTTCAGCGTGCTTAAAAGACACGGCCTGTGAAGCTCGAGCTTCAGTTGGATCGTGAAGCACACTGTTGCATGATGTTGCGTGTAACATGTGATGGATGGAGTTGATATGAGTTAATGAGGTGTGAAGTTGGGCCTGGGCCCATTGAGATCTAGGCAAGACCACTCCGTCCTTCCACTGCCCTCCAAACCCACGCCTGATGCCAGCGCCACCCCCGCCAAGGTGGGTATCATGGTGGAAGCCGGCCGGGCGACACTGGAGAAGGTGGCAGATGCCCCGCGGCGAACACGAAATCCGGCGACGCTTTCCGACTCGACATCGGTGGCTGGCGAGAAGCTGCGCTCTTCATAGATGTTTGGAGGGCATCCTTTGGAAGAACCTGTTCAGTGAAGGTATCGATTTAGACCTGCCCTCCAAAGTACCTTAGAAAATGGGACATGACTCAACCCTATAAAAACAGGTACTTGTACCCATTTTCCGAGGTACTTTGAGACTCCAGGTATTGATGCGTCCCCGCCTTCAAAAACACCAGTTTGACCCGCCGCAGCGGCAACTCGAACGCCAGCTCCCCCAGTTGGAGGAGTTCACTGCAGCCACACTCCACAGCTCCCAAGACGGACACGGCGTGCTAAGGAGCGGAAAGAGCTGGCGGAGCTCAAATCTGCCGCTTCAAAGCGACCGAAGGTGCCGAAACGCGAGGGCGGCGCCAATTCCTTTTCTAATTCCTAAGGGAGTGTGAAAACTGGATCGCATGAGCCGTCGACAGTTGAGAAGAGACATGACGCATTTGAACTCCAACCAGGTGGCTTGTGGCCCATTGATTGTCCATTGAGACTCGGAGCTTCGATAATTAGTGTCCTGTGAGCCAAGCTCAAGTCAGCATTTCCCTAGCTTAAGAACCTAGACACATGGCAAAAATGTGCGGTACAGAGTGGGACACATGCTTCAACAACAGCTTGGTTACCGCCCGGATTTTCAGCGATTGGATTTAGTGAATTTTCATGAATGTTCCATGATGTTCAGGATGTTTGGAAACCCTGCAACATCGCAAGGTGACTAATGATTATAATCTAATAGTATAGGTAGGTGACTTGGCTCCAAAGACAAGGGACATTTTGAATTCTGACGAAGTAGACCCATGCGCCACATGTTTCCTTTGCACATCTTTGCACTGTAAAACTCTCGCCCTAGGAATAGCAACGAAGCGGCTTTGTTTCGTCCGCTCACGCACTGTCCACCCTAAAAGTTCCGCTCCTTCCGCCATTCCCGGCCATTCCGCGCCATTCCGCATGGGCATGGTTGGTGAGGTCGTGGCATGATCTCGGACCTTGGGCTGAGATGGAGAGGTTGTGAGTGACATTTGGTTGATCCCATGACCTGTTCCCCAGACACTCCGTGTATGGATGAGCCCTGTTTCACCACCATCCCATGTAGACGATCGTCTGCATGGAGTGCCTGGGTGTGGTGGGTTCAGATGCTTGTTGACTCAACCGTCTTCAACCATTTCAGGGGAAATCTCTTGGTCTGAAGAAAGCTGAGGATCGTGTTGGTCGGATTCTGCAGAGGCTGGCAATAGCTGCCTCTTTGGGTTGTGTTTCTTTAGGGAGCTTCCGGCTGGCCAGATCGCAATGGATTTTGGGTTGATGTAGGAATTTGGGAGATACGACTGTTTGGCAAGCTCCAACTCATTGCCAACACAATATTTATTGAAATTCAGAAAGCTCACTTCGAATGCTAACACAGACGGCTGCGGCCACAACTTGCAGCCGTGCAAAAATAAACAGCCGTGTTCAGGTCCAAAAGGACTAATTATCCAAGCACTCCATGTATGGTATATTTACCTACATTGGGGTGGTTGGGGGGTCAATGTAGGCGTATATGGCATACATGGAGTGTCTGGAAATTATCGTTTAAAATAGTCGATGTTCAGCCATGTTTGGCAGGCCGGCCCAGTGTCATCCCCTCTTTCCAAGTTCAGCCTGTTAGCGCTGTTAGCTTTCACCTCGTAGACCCCCGTTTGGGGATCGATCGAAATCGTTCCTGGTCATCCCCTCGCTGGTTCTGCATCTCAGCTCACTCACCGAGGATGCGTCCCGTCACCGACTGAGATCGCTCGCGATGGACGTCGCAGCGCAGACGTCGCTCGCAGTCTGCGGTGCCAAAACGATGGCGGTCCGAGCTGCGACTCCGGACGCTTCCTTCGTCGAACCAATCGATGAACTGTGGGGTTTCTTCGTCGTTCGACCTCGACCCATCGTTCGGCCGTGCCAAGTCATCCGAAAATGGAACATGGGTTGATGAAAAACACCGAATTTGATCAACATATCGTTTAGACGACTTTCTACCAGGATCATCCAATGAGTGTCCAACGGACAGATCTAAGTAGTGGGCTGGATAGTCCAACCAGGACACCCAGATGGTCAGATGGCCCTTTTTGATGGATCATTCATTGATCAGCTAGCTCTCTCGTTGTCGAAAAGATGGCCTCAATCTTCCTCAGCCCCCACCCAAACCCTCGATGTTCCTTGGAGACTTTCTCAAAGTCTTCCTCGGATTTTCACATCACCCCGACCTCGCTACTCCGAGGTCACCGAAAGGATCCCACAACCGGTTTTCCTTGGTCAAAAGGTGCATGATTCCACTGCCCTATATATATAGGGGTCGGCCTATTTGAGTGGGTCTTTGAGTGGGGTGGCTATTAAGCCATCCCCGATCCAAATATCCCTAAATATACCTAAATTGTTTTAGTGGGAGGGGTTTCCGAAGCCCGCCTCGCAGGAAGCTTGTCCAGGAAGACCCAGGTTGAGCGTTCTTCACAAGGGATCCCTGAACAGGAGGCTTCAAAAAGGGCTAGGTGGATTGCTTCTTTGGAGAGTGAGAGCAGGTGAGAACTGTGTGTAATCCTAAAAAAGTTGGCAGTCGCGAGAGAGACAACTTCCCACAAACCAAGACATATTGCAACCTGCCGTTGAAGAAGTTCCATCCATTTCTCACCAAATCATGGAGGAACCCCAAGAAAAAAGGGGGCAGGTGGGCAAGTCGATTGGGTGGGGCATCGATCGCACTTGAGCACATTAGTTCCTTGGTTTGGGTGTATTGGGATGGGGACGAGTTCTGTGAAAGCTCGCTTCGCCAGGTCCTTCAAAGGTAAGGAGGGGAGTGACGGCTCCGGGGAGAGGCTGTTGTATAGGGGATTATGGTGGTGTCTCCAGTGGGGTATCCATATTCATGTTCTTCAACACCCCATTCAACAGGAAGCCGGAACTGGTTCTCCAGCGAAGTCAGACGGTTCCCGTTCCCCACCACAGTCGACTCGGACGGCAGCGCGTCAGTCCCACGCAGGTTCGAGGAAACACTCGAAGATGCCACAGAGGCATTGAACCAGGACCCCAAGAACTCCATAGCCTGAGCCTCAATGCAAAGGAGCATTTCAAGCAAGATATCAGATGATCATTCCCTGCGAATGTGTGAATGTGTGATCATATGGGCCTCAGGCCTGTCCAGGAGCAGAGAAGTCAGAAGTCCGCTCGTATTTGCCCTTTTTGGGCCAATTGTGCATGACTGTTTGTGGATGGTCGCTGTGGTGTTCACTGCAGATCACACAAGTATATCATCATCATTTGTTGTTAGACCATGTTGTTCCATCTTGTTTGAAGCTGTGGGCACATGTGGGCACACCTTGAGACCTCAGACAATAAGGTGTTTTGTGCCGCTTTTTCCCTATCCAAACGGGGACCCATGAGAATTCATGATAAAGTCTAATCCCAGACACTCCATGTGTGCCATATACGCCTGGGGTGGTCTTAGGGGTCAATTGATCGGCATATATGGCAGTCCCATGGAGTGTCTGGGAATGATGTTCGATACAAATTCTATTTCTTGCAGCAACACTTGACTACCCCTTACTCTCCCTGAAACAAACGGTTGGTCGTGGACAATCCCACGGTTGGTCGTGGAGTTCAGGGTCTTCCAGGAGGCCATGGATCCATGGATCGTTGGAGGGAGGGTACCCAGGCGTCCAGGCTACGCCATGAACCTCTCCGACCATCCCAGGCGCCCTTCCCAAGAGAAAACGTCGAGCCTAGGCACTCTATTGGAAGGGCATTGCGTGCCCGGCCCGCTTGGCCACACGGACACCGGTGGTCACCACGGAGATGGGGAGGGGTGAAGCGGTTTCGGTTGGTTCTCATGGGAACAGGTTTTGGGGTCTCTGGCAAACATGGATGAGTGGGAATGGCGCTCTCGAGTTCCATTCTTTTGGGGGAATCCGAGTTGTAGACCGTAGGGCGCCCGTAGAGCATCACATGCTGGTCCAAGCGTGCCGACTCGTGCTGGTCCAAGCGTGGTCAGCGACATCTGGAGACGGCCAATCGAAGAAGAACAGCCATCTTCTCATCTTTGGAAAAAATGGTTTTCAAGTCCAGTCTTCCACATCCGCCCAGTCTTGGAACCAAGACCGTCTGATGACGGAAAGCGCCTGTTTCAAGGGTGTTCCTTGGCCGATGGCAGGCCCTTTTCTACATGGCTGACTTTGGCAATGCCAAGGCGGCCTTGGAAGAGTCCCTGCTCTATGCCACTGGCAGCAAGGAACCTCGCCTCAGTTCTGAGGTGGTCGCATGCGGATGGTGGGTGGTGATCTTGTTGAAGCAAAAATGGTAGAGAGAGAGAGAGGGAGAGTGAAGTTCCAGATGAACAGATACGAAGCACAGAGCTTGAAGGATTTGGGACACGAGTATCAAAAACTATCTCTTGGGTGATGGTAAAATATGGTACTGTAACTATTTTTGTGATATAGTAAGGTCACCTGAGACGAAAACTGCGAGGTTGCTTCCGGCTGTGTATTTCAGCTCAATGAAAGATTCTTGTTGGTCAATTCACTTGCTGGTTTGAGAGGGGTGGTTGGTGGTGCTGCAGATTCAATTCAGGGATCAGGGCAATGCATTTTTGTGAAAAGGAGGTTGTTTGCTGAATGAAGTAGGGAGACTGTTTCTTCCCAAATGTTTCTGTCGCCTAGTTTTGAATAGTTAAGCAATATTAAAACATGTTTGCATGCAATAGAAGGACCACAACTACAACTATAGCTATAAGACCACTTCTATGTTCATCAGCCCAGGTAGCAGTATACGTCCCTGGTTGCAGCCGAAGTCCAATCAGCTTGGAAGTTCCTGGCGTCACCTGACAGACACGTCATCGGACGGACTCCCAACGGCTCCTGGCCCTTTCCGGCGTGACCTGATCCGATCGAAGCACCGAAACCCGGGCAACGCGAGACCCCTCGACCGAGCCTGCGAGGCCAGTCGCCAGGTGTGGCTGAGGAAGTGCGATGCCGAGCTCGCCGGATCCAGCTTGCCCTTGATCGGCGTCGGGATGCACAGCTGGCGGGGCGTGTGGTGGGGCGGGAGGGATCGAAGGACGGCGGTTGGAAGTGGTGGGGTGGGGGAAGTGGAAGTGGTGGGGATGCCGAGAAGAAGTGTGGCCACCAGTCGCTTTTGTTTGATCTGTAGGTTTGTTTTGTTCTGGGGCGATGCAGTCTACCTGCAGCCACTGTCATGTAGACAAGTATCACACTATTTTATATACAAATTCCTGCTGTCCCTAATACCTAGAATCTGCTGTCCCTAATACCTATCCGTCATCATCCACTGTTACTGGCAATGAGATATGCCCAATGTAGGGCCCATTAGTTCGGTATTTGCAGTTCGTTGCCGGCATGGACCAATGGATGGTTCAACTCAGACTCAGACAGCACATGTGAATGGTCTACCGACATGGACCCCTGAAACCACCAGCACCTTCATGGGTCACCAACGGAAGCCCCAGCCCTCTACTTAGGGACCTCCAGCCAGGACACCCCTTGAAGGTCCAGGTAGGTAAGTATGCCATGCATGGAGCGTTTGGGAACATGAAACGTCAGCAAGACCTCAGCAAGACTCTCTCTTTCAAGGTCCCTACTGAATAGAGAGTTGACCGAGTTGACCGATAGCATCCTTCTTAACTTAACACAACCTCGTAGAAGCGGGGGGGGGCGGCAGGACCTTCATTGGGTGAGAGCATGTGAGTTTCTCGGCCATTGGTCTAAACATGTCTTGACAATGGTTTGGATGGACAGTTCCAATGTGACCATCTATATAAGGAGCCACAGGTCATAGTTTCCCATGTTGCAAGGCAATCTGGATGATATTTTTTGTTCCTCCTCACTGATTCAACTTTATAACAAACACATGCACATCCTGCAGACTCCCGACCAAATTGCAGGGAAGACCATCACAAAACATGCACATCCAAATGCTGGAAGATCCCGAAGATTCCTATATGTTTTAACAAAAGGATGAGTTCAGGGGAGCAAGGGCGCTACTAGTAGCTCCTGGCCTTACTGCTAGGAACAAGAAGCTACTAGGGGCTCCTGGCATCGCTACTAGGAGCAAGGACGCTACTAGTAGCTCCTGGTGCTTTTTGTGGCACTTTTCCAGTTCCCCAAGCCACAATGTCCGTCCTTATTCAGAGGACGAAGCCTACGCTCCACCAGGTCACCGCAGAGGTGAGCAAGGCGGATCGGGGTGCCAGTTCTGCAGGAGAGTAGCCCCAAACAGCTAGACGCAGGAGCAGTCGATGTGACTACTTGTCCGATCGACTACTTGGTGAAGTTCGTTTGACGACCGATTCCCCAACTCACCGGAGAAGTGCCGCGGTGGAACATGATGGAACGGTGAAACTCGTTCGGACGTGGTCGAGTCGTTCGGACGTGGTCGGGTGTCCAAAACACTGAGTTCATCCTTAGGTGCTGAAGTGCAATGCCCTTTCTTTTGCACATCACTTGGGGGGTTCACCAGCTTGCGGAAGCAATTTGTCGCTTTGCTGAACAAGGAGATGAACGAGCGGATGAGCCAACCAAGGTCAAGGATCACAGGAAACTGCGTTGAAGAGTTGATGGGAAGTTCACATGGATGGCGCTGATGTCTTTTTGCCCAGACCGGCGTGAGGAAAACCCCACATGTTTTTGGCAATATGCGTTACACTTCAGCCACCCAAAGGTTGAAATGGGGCCGTTCGAAGGCATGTGGAAGTCCAACCGTTCGCGATGTTTTTTGTTTTTTTTGCTACGACTTGGTGGACAGGAAGTCTCAAAATTCGGGGGAGGTGCCAAGGGCGCTATCTATTGGGCCAGGAAGTAGGCCAACGGCATGGCCAACGGCCAGTCGTGTCTTCCAACCAGGGTCATCCTGTTTGGGTGTCCTGATTGGACATCTCAAAGTAGTGGGCTGGGTAGTCCAGCCAGGACACCCAGATGGTCGGAATACCTTCGTGGTCACCAGGGTTTTCACCCGGCATTTCATCAATCGATGGGCCTGACTCGTCAGGCCATGTAAAGATTTTTCTCCGAACTCGAACGAGTTCGGTGCTGCAAGCGCCAACTGCAAGCGACTGATTGAGGCCCTGAAAGAGACCGAACCGGAAAACCACGTCGGGTTTGACCGAGGACAACGGCCTTCCAAAGGTTGATTTTCAGGTTGCCATGTGAATCTTCCCCGGTGTGCTGTGCTTTCGACCTGCGGTTCAGGGGCCAAAGATGTCCTGTTGTTTGCAACGAGGAAAAGGTAGGTGGAACAAAAGCATCACCTGGCAACAGCATCACCAGTATACTTGAACAAACCTCCTTTGAACCGGTATTGGAGGCTCATGTCTGCTGTTTGGGATTGGTGACATCTCACTCAAAATCCGAGATCGGTGGAAAGTTCTGATTCACCGGTTCACCATGGTTCACCGGTTCAGAAGGAACCTGCAGGGGGTTGCTATTCACGTGTGCAGTGTCCATAGTAGCCTCCGTAGGCCATCATCCAGAAGATGCACAATGAGGTTCATGCATGTGGTCACACAGTAGACCTGCTACCATCAACATGTAGCGGATGATCCATCACTACATCGGCCCTCCTTCACACCGCACGTGTGCCATCGCTCCATGACGAGCACCGCCCGCCGTGCGCTACTGCGCCTGGGCTGCTGGAATCAGCATCGGCAGGCGCAGACAGGTCGGTGGTTTGGGGGAGGGATGAGGAGGAGGACATAAGGGCTGCTTCCAGACCCAGCACCTCCGCCATAGAAGCTGGAGGATTATGAGGGATGAGGGATGATGATGAGGCAATTCATGGGGGATGATGAGGGACGAGGAATTGTCTCGAAACATGATCGTGAGAGCCAACACGTTCTTTTTCCATCCCACCAACCCCGAGGCCTTGCTAGGACCTTATAAACTGATGTGCCAGATCAGTTGTCGTGTTTTGGAGGTTGGACCCTCAAAGTGGTCATGTGCACTCACTTACTGTGTCAGACACATCAAGATGCAGAGACCGTCCCGGAAATGATGGCATGATTGTGTACATCCGCTGTCCTTCCATTTCACTCCAGAAGGAACCACTCCCTCAATTCAGTTGCCTCCGAGGCACCATTCAAGCCGCGTTCCCGCAAAGGCTTGATGGTCATCCATGGATCTATCACTGGACCTCGTGACTCAAAATGAATTGTGCTCTTTGACGCAGCTATTTCTGGTCATGGCATCCACTAGTTCTGGTCAGCTATAATAGGCTATAACTGGCTATAACAACCAAGTAACAGCGCCACAACCCTTAGCCAGTCTAATGTCACCCATGCCACACTCTAGATACTGACCCACTACCAGACCAGACCCCGATAGATGCAATGAAGAACTGTAGACGGACATTGCAGGATCGTGTGGCCTACTTACATCGACGTATACATTGAGATCCGCAACTGCATGGTCCGCACATGTACACACACACACACACACACACGCACCACGCCGCTACGATATTTGAACCCTTTCCTTCACTTCCACTGACTAGGTGTAGAATGTTCCTAGAATATGTGTTATTCCAAAGAGCGCTGGAATTCCCTTCATCTTCCAATGGTGACTGCTGCTGCGGATGGCTTCCACTATGTTGCATGCGCTGACGGCACAAGGACCCTTGCCCGTGGCACCTGGTCGTCGAGGTGTGTGGGCCGTTTCCTGCGGCCAAACGCGGCAATGCCAGGTCGACAGAACACCTCCTTGGGCTGCCAGTTCCAAAAAGGGATGCGGTTCGGAGGTCATTTAGACCCTTCAACAAGACCCTTAAACCCCTACCAATTCCCCTACCCTCTTTGGAACTGCTGGGCGTCTTACCGGGTGGCACACCGCACGCCAGGCGCTCCACCGAGACCGGGGTCCGTGCTGCGGTTCTTTGGTCGTGGACGCACGGGTGTCGGAGCTCTTCAGGTCTTACAACCGACCACGTTAATAAGACCTGGAGCATGACCCAAACACGCCTAATGGGACTGGCATAGGACTGCCGAGAAACGGCCAGGGGTGGTGCCAGGGGGGTCAATTGATCGGCATATATGGCAGTCCCATGGAGCGTGTGGGTTAGCTTTCGTCCTCACGAAAAGCGGAGAGATGGTGCGTTGTTTTTTGGATCAGATCGACACGAAGCCGTCTCAGCCCTTGCTGAGTGAGTGTGATTTTATAGGTCATTCAACAATTATTTGGAGATGTGATCGTGACAGATTTGGACCCTCGAGAATCCTCGAGATAGTTTTGTTCCTCTCCATCAAGTCAACCAGACACCATTTGAACCTTCCGAAGTAGATGACGTCACTTTCACTCTCGTCCGGTGCTCTTCGCTACTTCGCCTTAACCGGCGGTGTCCGGCCGTGCCTTTCACCAGTGAAGTGTTTTCTAGAAAGGGGTGTCTATGAAGCACCCCGGTGTCAGGGCTCCTTACACAACACCCCAGAAGTTCTGGGGTCTCCTCGTGGGGCTTCTTACCATAAAGGGGTCTAGCTGTTTTCAGGAACGTGCTCGCCAGGATCCGCTGTCGTTTGCTCCTGGGCGGTCCGAGAGGGGACAACAGCTTAGAGCCTTGGGAGCAGAATGGCGGAAAAGACTCGCGTGGCTTTACATGGATAGTCCGGGCCGGGGTCAACGGTAGACCCGCCTATCCATGCTTTAGTATGTGTCATTCATGATGTTTTGAGCAGTGGCATTGTTTCATAGTATGGTTGGTCACCTGGCAGGGCGGGCGGAGGAGACTGGTGTTTTTACGTGCCAGTGCTATTGGTGAGAACAAAAAAAGCTCCATGCCAGCTTCCAAGACACCTGCTCCACTTGGCGCTTTCAAGTTTCAAGCATTGCTTGGCTGTAATCCCAATAGGTCGCCCATCGTTGTTTCAGTTGCTCGTTGCCGGGCTCGTGGCCACTCGCCCGTTGGAACCACGAAAAAAGACCACTGGGATCCACAGGGTTGGTATTGGGAACATGGTCGAAAACCATGAGTCATGAGGTGGTGTTCAGGGTTCATGTCAGTCATGTGGATACGGGGATTCATGGTTCTGTTGGCCATGGGCATCCGCTGCAGAAGTGACATTCAAGATCTTTCAAGAAAGACATCGTTGAGAGAGCATGATGGTGTGGCGACTTGTGCAAACTGCAGAGATGCGTCGTAGCTAGGGTCTGTCTCACGTGGTGAACCTTTATTTGGATTGCCATGTCCTTTCCATTCTTGTCATTCTCCAGGTGTTTGCGGGGTGTTTCATAGTTGCTTGACAAACCATCACACATGTTGCATGTGCACATGCGTGCAGTACTGACAGCATACACTTGCATGCATTCTGTTCTTTTTGTTCCACACGCAGATAGTTGCAGTCACATTCAATGTAGATCTGCCAGGACCTTCAAAGTGACCTAACTTGAGATCCCAGTTCGAGGTCACTTAGTCCATAAGGAGGCCACTTACAGGCTCCAAAAAGGTCACGAACTGCAGGTCCTGGTGATATACAGCCTACTTTCCCTTTGTTGATCATACCTGGAACGAGCAGCCCCCGTTCTCCGAGGAGCCCAAAGCACGCACGGCCATTTGTCTCCACGGTATCGGCTGCCTGGGCCAAAAAGAGGGTGTCCGACCAGTGGAAAGGGGCTCGCTCGAGCGGTGCAACGAAAGACATGATTGACATGGCATCGTTCGTAGCGAACCTTGTTCCTAGTAGTAAGGCCAGGAGCGCCCCTAGCGTCCTTGCTCCGTTGGTAGCGATGCCCTTTGATACTAGTAGCTTCTTGTTCCTCTCTCGTTTTTGTTTTTTCTTGGCTTTAGACCACTGAGGTGCACTTGCTGAGTTCGCATGACCACTCGAGATCCACCAAATGACGATCATGGGCATACGTTCCAGTCCGTCCACGTGTGCGAGCAATATTCCTCGCCAGTGCCCATGAGGTGATGACCTGAGCTTTTGGGAGGACGGCGTCTTCCGCACCCAGCCTCTCACCACGGACTTCGCAGGCGAGAGTTACCGCGCGGAAGCGCGGAGAGCGTCCGCGGCGCGGGTTCAGTGGGAGGCCCGTGGGATGAAGATTGGAAAAGAAAGCAAACGTTTAAGGCCATGGCGGCCATAGATGGAGGAGGAAACAGTCCATTGTAGTTTGTTGATCCGCAGCTATTTTACCTGTTAAGATGAGCGTTTTAATCTAAAGTGCTGAGAGGTGCTGAGTCAGCTGAGAGAGGAAATTTCCGTCGCCGGGAGGCTTTGGCGATGCCTCCGATGCACCCAGCGCGGTGTGCGATGAGGTGCGCCGGGCCAAGTTCGCCCGGGCGCTGGCGAGGCGGGCGAATGTGGCCCAGACCGCAGGCAGAAACAGATCCGTCTCTTCAACGCATGGTCCGACGCATGGTCCGACCTGTTGGTTCTTTTTGTAAGATGTTCTTATGGCACGGTTTCCTGCGCCACAGCGCATTGGTGTTTGGATTCCTGGTGTTCCAAATCTTCTTCGTCTTGGTCCTGTTTCGTTGTTTTCCACCTCTCAGCCGCTGAGGTCCTTCTCGTGGACCAGCGTGGTTTCGGCGGCTCGGATCGTTTCAGGAGCCGAAGCACGGATGGGAGCGGTCTGTTTGACTCAATGACCTCACTTTACCCTAGAAGTCAAAGACCATTTTAAAAATGGTTGGTCTGGTTTTGTAGTGTAAATCCCTTAGTGAAACAATGGTTGTTCGGCAAAGGCTATTAAAACAATGGTGGTTCGACTTCTAGGGTTTAGTGGAGATGGTCATGACTACTCACACGGTCCTCTCGTTTGGAGGTATTCTAGCCAGGTTGAATCTGGGGTCAGACTGGACGAACGTAGGGTGAATGGATTCAATACCGCAGTGTATTGTGCTAGAAGGTAAACTGATCGTCGTTATACAGATGGCCTTTGTTGCATTTGTTCCGCTCCCAGCACCACAAAAGAAAAACAACATGTCGCGGTTTTGCGGTTCCGGTGATTTTTTTTTATGGATTTCAATGGGTACTTATGGGTAAATCCCCTTCATATGTTTAGATTTTCCGGTTCCTGAAGCAAATTCGTTCAAACAATTTGTTCCTGAGCCTTCTGCGAACCCAAAGCCGCAGGACCTTGGCGCCGATGGTGGACGAGAGCTTGACGATCTTGAGCGGCCCGGTGCGGAAGTCGACGGTTAAGCGAGAGGGTTGGGTGAAGCCACTGGTGCGATGCATGTGAACTTGACGAAGGTTCCTTGTTTTGGAAGGGATTGCCCAGGTGCCAGTGGGGTCAAGTCCAGCTTCTCAGGTGCTTTTGGTCAACTCAAGACAAAATAAGTCGAGTCGACTCAATTCCATTTGGCATGACATGGATCAGTAGACCCTTGGATCGCGTCATCATACAGTTGGATATCAATTGATCATTGCGCAACTTCATCCTTGCACAGCTCCGAAACCCAGTGGAGCTGATCATTCATCAGCTCATCAACTCATCAACATTCTTGTCGCTGTCATTTCCTGGTATTTAGAAGTTGGAGCTTTTCCCGACCAATTGGACACCAATTTGTCAGTGAGTCACTACGTACTTCATTCTGTCAACCTGAACATGTACCTCATGGCGGCTTCCTAGAATCTCCAGTTCTGCCCAGTTCGTCTTGTGCGTCCTCAGTCGGTTTCTGGCTGTTCCCCTCAGTTCGCCTCTGAACTCAGTTCCCCCCGGGTTTCCTCAGGTTCCTCAGCCGCCCCGCTCAAATCTAGACGTCCGAAACCCTTCCGGGCCCCCGCACAAACGGGCAGGTTCCGGTGAACCACCGCGGTTGAAGTGGAAACCTCACCGGATCTGGCCGCACCTCGCCTCGCCTCGCCGAAGCGCTGCGTCTCGTGCTTCTGAAGCCCCGGGGGTCCGTTGAACCGGCGCGGAGCGGTGCCGCCGTGCGAAGCCGTCGCCCGAGGCACCTGGAAGCTCACGAACCTCAGAACCTTCACGGACGCCGCCCCTCGGAGAATCGCTGTGCCGCAGCCGAGCGGTGCCGCCCTCGATCGCCCCGGTGGGGGCGAGGCGAGGCGAGGACAGCGTCGCGCCAGCGTGACAAAGCCCAGACTGTTAGACACTTGTATGCCATAGGACTGCCGCCCCAGACAGACCCCCCAAACCACCCCAATGCAATATACCAGTCCCATGGAGTGTTTGGGAACTGGAAAAAGATGGAACACCACAATGAAGGTCAACCGTAGCGTCTTACCCAGAGACGAAGCCAACATGTTGAACAGTGAAAGCGGGCGTCGGTCCCTTTCATCAGCCGCCTACCCGGAGCGTCGGCCCCTCGTGGCACCAGAAAAGAAAACAACGGACACACGCCCAACTAAAGGGTCACGAGTTACAAGGTTGGTTGATGGATCATGATGGATCGGTTTGATTGGGGTTCATTGTTCTTGTGTTAGCAGTGAATTGCATCATACTGCATCAAGGGTTGGGCTCTCCAAAAAGCTATAGTTGCAATATATCACCCGACTAATCCCTACTATATATCTACTATGCTGCCGAACGTTTTTTTTGTCCTAACTCACCAACGTTTCACGTGAGGTGCCTGAAATGTCGATGGACAAGAGATTCAGCACGTTGTTTGGGTAGACCTGTCACGGGCCACCCATGTAGATGGTTGAAATTCAACACACAACTCTCAAGTGCTGCGAAAGTGTGTGTGTGTGTGTGCGTCATGCCGCAGCAACAATCAATGATCCGTGCTGTGCATGTCTTCAATATTGGATGAGGGGGGGTGTTGATAAACTAAAATATACAATGCATGTGGACTGCGCTCAAAAAGCCCTACTCAAAAAATAGATAAACGAAAACTTTTAAGGCTGTAGATGTGTTTCTTAAGTTTTCGTTTAGAAGCGGGCCCTGAGCAGAATATGGTGATACAGCAAGGCAGCGCTAGATTGGCGCTAGGTTGGCGCTAGGTTTCTTCATAACAGGATAGCAAGCAGGAAAAAGAAGAAACAAGCAGAGAGCAGGAAACAGAAGAAGCAAGACAAGAAAAAAGAAAAGCCAAGAAGAAGAAGAAGAAGAAGAAGAAGAATGCACAACAAGAAGAAGACAAGCAAGCAGGAAAAATAAGAATCTGACAGGATAAAGACATCGACGGAGATTTTTGCGCTAGGCTGGCGCTAGATCCGCGCTAGCACCGCGCTAGACGACGGTCCATTTCTTGACCATTTGATTTGCCCATCCAACATCCAAATCTTTTGAGTCAGCTCTTACGTCCTTCCTAATTATGTCGTTCTGAAGATTTCTGAGAACAAACCGTGGAAACAACTGCAGGAGGCCAGCAGCAGCAGCAACAGCTCCAGCATCTCAGCAGTCCGCGCTAGACACCTCTCACAGTTTTTGCAGTTCACACGCCTTCATGTTTAACATCCCTGTGGTTTGAGTGTGGTTGAAGTTTAAAGGAGATTTAGAAGCGGGCCCCCATGGAATTGCGACGAGTGCACCATTTTGGGAAAAACATTTTGGAAACCAACCATGTGGCAGTTTAAGGTCCCTCCCACTTTTTGTGAGGGATGTAGCAATCCACAAGGGTTTGGTTCGGCATGATGTGCCCGTGGCTGCTGCAGTCTTTGTAACCCGGCAGCCTTTATTTTACTACACAAGCATGTTCATGCAATGGCAGGTGACCCAGAAGTGACCTGAAGGAAGGATATTTATGGAACACCATGTTTCCGCTACAGACCTGGGATAGAGCTCTCCGATTGGTTTATACAACGAAGTGGTTGAAGAACATAAGTTAACATGTTGTTCAGATGGTTTCTTTCACCCACAAAGAGGTGTTCTTGGAAGCATCCCGTTGTGACACCCACCGACCCCAACGTGAAAGTGGCTTCCACGCAGCTCCCAAGGTCAAGGAGGAGCTACGGATCTCGCGCGCCTCCGGTGCGGCCACGCACTGTGTCTCCCTGTGCAATGGCCACTGGGGAGAAGAGCTCAAAGTGGAGATGGGGTGGTGGTGGGTTTGTGCCAAAACGGGGGGACGCGCAGGGGTCACAGTGCTATCTATTTGTTTGGGAACTTTTTCGTTTTGCAGGCTGATTTGACTCTTGAGGGGCCTGGTCAAACGCATCAGGAGTTGAACGTAGGAGAGATGCCACCTGCCCCCGGACTTGCCTATTCTCAATCAGATTCTCATAACTCACAAAATATACACATATATAATATATAATATATATAGTTATTAGACGACGTGTAGAATAAGCATCACCCAAGTTGCCAGTATGCAACTGGCTGCCTGCTGCGCGTTTGGTTTTTCACTCGCGGCGCCTCGCGCCATGCCAGGCACGAAGAAACAGGGGCATCCGCCAGAATATGAAGGATGTGAATTAAGTCCCAGTTTGAGGTCACTTATTAGTCCCTGAAGGGGCCACAAATAGAGACTCCAAAGAGGTCACGAGCGGCTCAGGTCCTGGAATCTTTAACTTAAACCTTCCCCCAAAGAGTCTTTCGAAGGATCCAAGAAACTCCGAGCTTTCAACTTAAAACTCTCATCTTTGGACAGCTCCTTAGGTGGAAAAAACCCGCAAAAACGTTTCAAAGATCCCAGGTCAAGCCCTGGTCCGGCTCAACTACTGGAGCCTCCGCTTCTTCGCCGCCCGCGACTCCAACGCCTTCGCACTGGCTGGGGCAGAGCTGCAGAGGGTGGACGTTTTGGCGCCGCAGGAACGCTTGAAGGACGAGCTGTTTTTGTTGGGTCGAGTCGCAAGTTGTTGGGGCACACACACATGGAGGATCTAGAATAGACTACAATAGTTTGTCTATAATTTATACAATATCTAGCATGTTTATAGCATTTTTGAGTGAATAATGGATGAAAGGCGATGAAGATCCACTTCAAAGCAATGATGTTGGTGCTGACGGGGGAACCTCTTGAACAGCTGTGACAGCTGTGACACATGGCCAACCAGCGTCGGCTGACTCGTTTCAGCTCATCAATTCGACGATCGTTTCGTTTTGACTCGTTATGGCACCATTCGGAATGAAGACACCCGGGTCGACCGACTTCTTTCCGTTTTGCAAAGAGTCGAATGCGCGCGCGAAAGAAACAAAATCAAAATGATGCAAAGGGTGGTAAAGGTGAATCCATGCATTAATTCGGTGTTCAATATCAAGCCTTTCTTCAGTGTTTGATCAGTGTTTGCGTGCTGGGCGACCGTGACCAGTATTTGGACATGGCAATGATTGGTGCGGACAGGCGGCCTAGGGCGGAGTAACATCGCTGAAGGACGTTCCAACTTGACGTGGAACCCAGTCAAATCCGGCGATAGATCTCAAAGGATCTCGGACCATTCTTGCGCCATTGCAAGAGGTCATTGCTTGGCGGCGACTGGCAGATGCACCAGCCCCTGATGTTCGGACTGACCAACCCCTCCACCGGCTCACGTCGTCATACGTCGTTTCCACCCACCCGGACCCACCGAACACTGATTCCTGCACGGAGAGCATGAGGAGCTTGGCTACTTACAGAATTCCTTCTTGGACCAGGCCGTGCCGCCGAACGCGCGGGAGCTCTGCGGTCGCGAAGTCGTCACGACGAGATCCAGGGAGTTCGGTCATTTGAGGGGATGATCAGCTCATGCACATGGCAGGCACTTTTTTTGGGTGCCTAGACCTCTAATGATTTTCACGCGATGATGATGATGATGATGAGGAGGAGGAGGAGGACGACGACGATGACGATGATGATTATGTGTCTTGAAAATTCATTTGGGTGCCGGGAGGGTATACCCCTTCCTACCTACACGCAGATGAAACAATTCTTTGGAACACTTTACAATTGCTGCAAATCATGCCCTTTTAATATGTGTCACTTCCTTTTTTGTTCGTGCTTCAGTGATTTTTGTTCTTCCGCTAGACACTCCCACAATGGGTCACCCAACTGCCAACACCTTGCACTCTTCTTGCGTCCCGCAGCGCAGGCAGCGCAGCTCCGCAAGTCGACGGTGTCCTTTCACAACGACGCCAGTCGTCATCGGTTCGGATCGGATCGGATCGGATGGGGATCGGGGAGTTGAAGGCGGGGAGTCGAACGGTTCCCGCTGCTCCATGGGACTGCCATGACGGACTGCCTTCAAGTTCCGCTTCATGGGGTGGTGCCAGGGGGGTCTGTCTGGGGCGGCAGTCCGGACTGGCAGTCCCATGGAGCGTTTGGGTGTGGTTTGGAGTTTGGAGCTGCAGGGAGTCGAAAGGGATTGGCGAAGCACGAGCAGCGCAGCATACCTCATTAAGTGGATGAAGAGCGTCCATTCCAGCGAAAGTCGTGAGATTTGATGAGGAATTTTCACTGGACTTGGGACTTTTGCTGCGGGAAGGGAAATTCACCATGTTCGTCGGAGATGGACCCTATGTGGTGAACGTAACGTCGCCGCAAAAATAAGAAGAATCAACTCCTGGTCATTAGCCAGGTACTCCATGTATGGAATATGTGCCAACAATGCCCCCTAAAACCACCCCAATGCATACGTAAAGATACCATCTATGTGTGTTGATGGTTCTGCTGGTTCTACAGTTCTTCGTGCATGTACCCACTTGTACCGCCGAGGACGTCGAAGGCGGCCACCGGGTTTTGGTGCTGCACCGCGTGAGCCATGTAACGGCCACAGCAGCGAGGTTCCGATGGGGGAAGGTAGAGGGGAAAGCGGCGAAGGACCTGGTGCGACCGGAGAAGGCGCAAGTTCTCAAGGAAGGACTTTGAATCGGATTGCTTGCTGTAGAAGACCTAGGAGCCTCCTAAGACATGGCCAGAGCCTACCAGAGAGGGAGAGAGAGTCACCAAAAGCTAAACAGGATGTCTTGAAAAATGCTGAGGTTCAGGTAACGATAGCCCTCCCACAATATGCGGAATGTGCAATAGTTGTTGGAAAATCGTGCTACAAACATGAAGCTACCTGATCACTTTAAGGCAAAATCGAACATCATGAAGACCAGTATCCTTGATCAATTTGGGGGAGTTCGACCTCCGATTTGGATGGTTTTGAGGATCAAGTCATCCAGTGTTCAGCATGTCTCCATCAAGTCCATCTCCGACATGGACGTTGTAGACACCTTCACTTAAGTTGAGAAACCAAGTCCATTTCCCCCAAAACTCACGGAAGCACGCATGACCTACATGTCTATGGCTTTAGACACTCTGACTCACAAACATGGAAGTGGAAACTGGTCCTTTGGAAGACTACTTTCCTTTCCAAATCAACTTCCAACTTCCATGTCTGGTCGGAGTGGATCAGATGCATCGGATGACATGGGGCGAGATTTGGAGCGAGTAGTGAACTCCAGACATCGCTTGCAGTGCAGCCGACTCGCTGACTTTGGGGTCAGGTTCGTGGAGGATGTGAAAGACAATGACAGCTTTTGCATTTCCCTCAGCTTGTCCTTCGCGGAGGATCAGACCGGCATGCTTCTAGGCCGGCGCGTGAAGGGGCCGCGTGGGCGGTGCGCTGGTCTTCACCAGCACTGCTACGTGAGACCACCCGCCGCAGGCATTTTCCAACACATGGAGGCGGCGATCGCATACCTTCAATCCTTTCAGATGTGGGTCGATGGCAAGGACGCGGAAGACATCCAGCGATATAAAGGAGTGGCATCCATAGATTGGCCTATCCTAAAATATCATGATCATTCATGATCCAATTAGCCCAAGTCATCTAGATTTTACATCATCTATAATAGCTGTTCAAGGGCTAAAGAAATCTTGCAGTTTTGGCAAAAGAATGCAATGCAAAAAAACAACCAAAACTAAACCATAAATCATAATAAAACTGACAGGACCGGACATGTTTGGCACCTTTGACGGATCGAACGTTGGAACCACCGCATGTCATTACTTTCACTTCAGAGGTTCCATGAGGTTCCTCATGCAGAGTGTGTTCAATATGGGAGGACCAACACATACATGTATATATATATTAAAGGGTGTAAGATGTTATTTGATTATATACTTTAGGTTAGTTATGCAATTGTATGCAGTTGATGATGTTTTGAACCACTCCCCTTAGTTCGTTTCCGTGAAAACGTCTGCGGTTCCATGCTCGTTCCTTTCTTCGTGTCTTTCGTGTCGATGTCGCGCCGTCCCTGAGCGAAAGACGAGGATGCATCCTTCCAGGGGCTTGAAGTCCAGAGCGTGGAAGCTGGGAGAAGATACGGCCTTCCCTGATGTTTTTTGGTTTTCTTTTGATTTTCTGGTGAACGTGTTTTTTAAAGCTTGGGGAGAATTGAATGTAGTTATACATGTTATAATGGAATGTGCTGTGATACTGGAAGCCCGGCAAATGAAGTTGCTGTTGCAGAACATACTTGTTCATGCGAACGGGACGCCCAGGCGCCCGCAGGTTGTTTTGGGCTGCGGCACCGGGTCCACTTACGGGCGACCCTGCGGTGGTTGAAGGATAGGCCATTGAGATGTGTGAAGAAACACATAGCAATGGCCTCCAACCTACTAGTGACGGCCTCCAACCTACTAGCTTCTTTTTGGGAGGGTCCGCACGATGCTCCAAGGAAGTTCATGCGCGAAGCAGCGCCCTGAAGCAACTCGTCGACCGATGCCTGGCAGAGGTCGTCGAGATGGCGAGCGTGTTGCCCGGGGCAAAGGGCATCGCTACTAATAGCTCCTGTCATTACTTTACTAGGAACAAGCCGTACTAGTAACAGAGGGCATCGCTACTAGTAACAAGGGCACTAGTAGTAGCTTCTCTAGCCACTACGGTGGAGCGTGCTGCCAAGGAGGCAAGTTCATTGGGGCTCATCCACGATGGGTAGGAGGCATAGAACTTTTTTTGATGGCAGTTCCTGACCAATGAAGGTCAATGTGTCTATGAAAGCTGGCTTCAAAAGGTATCATGCAGGCCACACATCCATGAGCCGATCATGTCGACAAGCTCCTCACAAAGTGAGCCTCAAACCATTGGAACTGAAAGCCGGTGGTGAAATAGGCAATCATGGACAATCCATTTGCTTCTTGCCGACCATATTTTGAATTATTTTGATTCGCGTTCACTTTGTCACTTTGCTCTCCTGAAAGTGTTGTCGTATGTGGTCCTCCTTCATGGATGCTCCCATACCCTTTGACTATGCAGCATAGATTTGGCCTGATGCCTGCGGTCTTTGAGGGCAGATGCAATGCATCCCCCTTCCTGCCATGATGTGCTCATTAATTGAGCTCTCCCTTTCGGCCATCCTCCTTTCCACTGAGGGCCGAATCTTCCGAAGATGGAGATCTACCAGATCTTTCCCCTCTCCTTCGAAGATTCCAAGACCACCGACAGGCTCGGTTGGGTGATCTGCAAGTGTTCCTCAAAAGTAGGTGATTTTTGGGCGTGTCGGCCCGTGTCATGTCGGTGCTTGCTTGGGTCAAATCAACTGAGGAAAGACCAGGTCAATGAGGGGAGGACAGACTCTGACCTGGCGTGAAGGGAGTGACGCATAGTGATGCAACCCAGGAAAAACCGGGGAGGATCGGATCAACGGCAGTCGACCCTCCCAGCCATCGGCCGCCAACGGTTTGCTCGTCGATCGTCCTGTAGCGACCTGGGTCGGTACGTTCGAACGTACCCGCCGACATGTCAAAGGTGTCGTATCCACACCGGGGCATGTGCATTCAACCATATTCAACCGATCCATGCCTGGCCCAACTCCAGAGTCGTGGGGTCCCCCTTTTCGCCACGACCGTGGTCGCTCGCACCTTCTGGAAGTACGTACCATCGCGGGTGGACTTTTCTCGACCCGATGCCGATGACACGACCTGTCTGGGACTGCCATAGGACTGCCGCCCCATTGACCCCCCTGGCACCACCCCCGGCCTGATCGGCATATTATATGGCAGTCCCATTATAGGCGTGTTTGGGATATGACATCCGCTAGCTGGCCGAGCGCTGGATGCCAGGAAGGGCACCATGGAAGACTTTGTGGCTGATGTGGAGGAGATTCGCAAATACTGCCGCGTGGAGCAGGCGACGACACGCACTCGGACATCGAGTCTTCTGGTGTCGTCATGCGATCCGAGCAGCACCAGGGAGTGGAAGGCTTGCATGCCATTTAATATGTCTGCAACGGTTCGAAACACATACCGTGAACAATGGATGCTTTGGGCGTTATTGGGTGCAACTCTGTGGCGGGTGGGCATGGATGATGTCATGACAAACACTTGAACGTATGCACTTGTGTCTCGCACTTGGGCAAAGCCTATGGAGCCTACCAAAACATGATGTCTACGTGAACTCCACGAATTGGAATTTGTATTCTGGTTTTTGACTGGTTAACCGGTTAACCATGTGAAAGACATTGAAAGGCCATCCAGGTGTTGGGTGGTGTTCTAAAGCGGAGTGTTATAAATCAACCGCCAGCGTTCAATTGTGCACATTGGTCCAAGGCCCTGCACTGAACTCCGATCTAAGCAAGCTGCCAATGGATGTATGATGCATACTCAAATCTGCTTGTTCCACCTTGACTTCCTTGGGATTCGTCTTTTCCATCCTTTTGTGACAAGGTGGAACTGGAAACTTGTGGAACACATCAATTCTCCTTTGTTGCCCTCTTTTCCAGTTTCTTTGAGCTCTGCCCCGCCCAGTCCAGCAGAACTATACCAGGCCATGATCGTCGGCCATTCCATGGGCTCCGCCATTGCACTGCAGCACCATGGCACCAGTAGCACCGTGCTGGTACTGTGAGAAGGTTGGTGCCGCCCCAGCAGGAACAACCATCCCAAAAGCTTGTTCAAGGTCGGAGCTGGCTGCCGCTGGCTCCGCCTCTTCCAACTCCACCAGAGTTGGAGCTGCACAACTTCTGGAGTCAGCTGAGGTCACCCACAACATGTTTCTTTTGGCAGGTCCCTTTGACAGCTTTTGACATCATCCACGACGAATGTGATGGAGCATATATAATCCTTTATCGTCCAAAGGGCTGTGGAAACCACGGCCTTTCTTCAGCGGCCGGTCTTGTGCAGCCCTAGGCCACCAAATACCACTTATGAGGGGTATATTCATAACATATACTAGTCACTGCCTCACAATGAAGATGGAAAGAACGCATTCCCATCACAGTTTTTGCGTGACCCACACAGCTTTCATGGTTGAGGGATTTCACGGTTACATCACGGTTACCTCACGGCCTTTACTGGTATTTGGGGGGCTTATGTGGTTTTTGAGGTGCGTGTTCACTGGTACATCACGCTCACTTCACGGTCCCGGGTTCTCACCTCAATTGTTATGGAGAAGAATTATGGAGAAGAAGAATTTGGATGGTCTCCTAAGCACTCAGTTTTGAATAGTTATATCAGCGGTACCTGGGAGGCCTTTGATATGCTGTTTTGGGAAAGTAGGACCGGGGCTGCCGATTCTGGAGCCGAGGAAGACCAAGGAATCTATACCCAAGTTTGGCTATAGTCCTGCATCGGGCACGATTGGCCGGGGGGTTTGCCTCACTAGGTCTCTTAATGGTCGCCATGGTCGACCGATGAGATGGACCTTCTGACCGGTGACGTTCGGACGCGACCCCAGCTTGAACTCACCCGATACATCCCGATAACTCGAAGTGGGTGGCTCAATGAGCATGTGGATCACGGGTATTCATTTGTATATCCACATTGTATCAGTCTAATACTCCGTTTTCCTTGAGCACGGAGTATTCATGCAGCTGAGTCGTGTTGTCTTCACGCCGAGTTCGCGTTGTCAGCGGAATCACCCCACGACTTCCGCAGTTGGCTCCGCACCGAAGGAGTGGAGACGGTGGGTACGCACCGTACGTTCCGACGTTCCAGTCGACGAGTCGAGCTCGTTTCCACATCCGGTGACGGAGGTCGTGTTTTTGGTTTTGGAGAGACTTGAGAGACTGAGAGAGGTCATAAACCGGTAGGAGACTTAGGACCCAGGTATGAGAGCCTGAGAGAGGTCATTGACCTGGGTCCTAAGTCTCCTACCTTTGGCCGGTTCTTGGTCGTTGGCTCAGGTATGCAGTGAAGTACCCGGAGCGTGTCGAGCGGCTGTGCTTGTGTGCGGCAGCGCCTAAAGTTGGCCAAGCCGCCTTTGAGAATTGGATGAGGAGCTTGACGCCTCACGTGCCACGCGTCGTGTGCGAGAGCAATCCAGTGGCTATGGTGGGCACACCTAGTGACGTACATGTTGAACTGTTGACACCTGTCGATGCAGAAAGTCAACATACACAACAACTAACTAGTTGGAAATAGATCAGGATGCTACAATCTACACCCGTTTCGGGCTCCAGTCGTACCTTCGTGAAACCGTTCGGCGGGACGACGGGGGCCCGGGTGTGGGTGCCCGGAGGGTCCAGTCGTACCTGAGGAGGGTACGACTGGAGTCCTAGGGACAATCCACTCGTCGTACGACGAGTGGACCGTCAGGATGGCGGGCGATGGCCGCTCCTGGGACCAGCAGGTGATCCGGAACACCGTGGCAGCGCCTGGGGCATGTGGAGTTGGATGGCGGATGAAAGGGAAATCCCAGGGTTTTCAAGGGATTTTGCAGGTGTCAAATGACTTAAAGTGGCCTGAATCATATGATCATATGTGTTTACTTTTTGTGTTTGGCCAAGACTTTTAAGTGTTTTTCCATGTGCAGAAAGCACCGCGAAGATGTGGCAGACTTGTATTGTACATGATTGTATATTGCTCGTTGAACTCTTATCTCAATGGTATTGTTTTCTCTCACTGACCATTGTGGGACTGCCCAGCAGTAAGTTCAGTAGGACTCCTCAATCGAACTCAGGCTCCATTGTTCAGCTTGCTCGTTCCCAAGCAGTGAGCCCCCCTGAAGCCGCCACAGACCTTTCCAGGCGAACCCAAAAGAAACCCGGGTTTTGGGAGCCCTTTTTGAGCTACGACTCAGAACCGGCATCGCGACTCGAACGGAGCTCAAGGACGCGAACCGAACGTAGCTAAGGGACGCTAACTACTGGGACTCAGGTAGACTCAAAGGGACCCACCAAGTGGGGACTCTTGGGCATGCCGATGGCAGGATCCGATCGGACACTGGGACGTGGGGCTCGTTTGATCCGGGTGGCTCGTCAGGTGGTCAACATCTCTGATGATCTCATCCGTCAACTGCCGGCACCGACCCTGCTCATCAACGCCAAGGCGTCGATCACGAGATCGGGCATGGCATGTGTTGCTCTGGAATCGATCTAAAACCCATACACTTCATGGGACTGCCATATATGCCTACATTGATCCCCCAAAACACCCCAACTGATCGGCACATACATGGAGTGTGTGGGAAATGGGGCAATGGCCCCGAGTTCGTTCGGATGACCATGAAGTCTGAAGAGCAAACACCAGGAGCTTCAGTTAGTGACCTATAACTTAAGATCCCAGCTCATCACGAATCATCCCTAATGCCCTAATGAAAGAGGTCACTTAAGAGGTCACGAAGGTCCTGGCAGGTGGTGAAAACCACCCCCATGATTCATGTACGTGACAGTCACGGAGAGTGTAAGTCACGGACTGACAGCATGTGACCTGACTGGGAGACACGGATGGATTTCCCCGGATGACAGCTTTGTCGCTGTCCTGAACCGCCTGCTTTGGTGCGGAAGAAGGTGGGTGGTGCGAAAGGCGTGCTGGAACTAACGCCAGGTAAAGATGCAACAGTGTTTTCCACCCCAGTTTTGAAAGTACAGCAGGGTAACGGTGCAAAATAGCGTTTTGTTCACCCAAGTGTTGAAACGATGGCTGGGTGAGTGGCTGGGTGAGTGGCTGCTTCGCCCATCCCTTGGAAGCAAGGTGAATTTGGAAGTCCAGGATCTGGAGATCAGATGAGATCTGATGATCAGAGTAATTTACAGTCATAATTATGTTATATGCATTATATTGTTTTCTAAAATCAATTAATAAATTGAATCATTTGGTCTATGTTGCATGCATTTTTCCCCAAAAGGGACTTGTGCCCCCAGATGCGCCATCCAGGCAGCTCCGGGCCGTCTAATCTAGTCAGCTCCGCCGGCGCGGCCGAGGACGACCAGCTCACACCCCTAGTGGGCTCAGAGATGATCCGCTCCAATCTACAAAGCTCCATGTGACCGGGACCGCTCTATGCACTGCACTCTCACGATTCCATTGCTAGTAATTACAAGAAGCTACTAAGTAACAAGTGCCACCCTAGTAGTAACAAGTGCCTTACTAGTAGTAACAAGAAAGCTATTAATTTAAATTTAATTCTAATAGCTTTCTAGTTACTACTAGTAAGGCACCTGTTACTACTAGCGTGGCACTTGTTACTACTAGTAACAAGAAGCTACCGGGACCGCTCTATGCACTGCACTCTCACGATTCTTTTTCAGACATGGATGATGTGGGGTGTGTGCATAGAGATGAGGTATGGAGAGAGGGATGAGGGGAGAGATCACCGCAAAGACCTGGTATACCAAATGAAGATTGACATAAGTGGGCTCCCCTTTTTCTGATACACTAGCGGTGACACAGTGGGTGCACAACCTGCCCAACTTGGGCCCCTGGTCGAGGGCATGGACTGGTCGTAGTTCTATGGCGGATTTGGAATCATCCGGGTTAAATAATATCTATTTGGGGCCAACTTGGGGGATAAATACATCATGTGTCCGTAGAACACATGTCCGACCACGCGGACAAGTCCGATCGGATGTTTCTCTTTCGGGATGTCGCCACTCGTTTCTGGTGAAGGAGCAAGTCACCGAGCTGGCCATGTTATCTATCGGCTACTGGATCACCCTGTGGTGTTCCGTTTTTTGGAAACGCTTTGTCTCTCAACTTTTAGACCATAAAGACTGAACTCTCGACTTTGTTACCTGTTGCCCCGTTGGCCTTATGTCCTTCCCAGACCTTCGTTGGGGCGAAGATCCGCGGGGATCCGCGGCTGCGCATGTCCTTCCCGCATCCTCCAGTGTTGCGCAGCAAGGCTCTATGTTCCCGAGTTCGGAGGGCACGCTTGCTTGGTGAGGACTGCGGTGGTGGTGAGGACAGGAGGGCTCTGCAGACACCAGCCCTGTGGTGGTAATGGCAGGCGGGTCAGTTGTGAAGTATTTTGCCTTCAAGTGCAGCAGGGTCGAATCCACGCTTAGTTGGGTGGAATTGGAACCTGCCACTGCTCACACCTAGGATCACCAATGACAGACCCTTTCACTGCAGGGTGTTTTCACACTACCTCACCCAGCACAGCTGCCCAAACAGATCACTTTGGTAAGAAGCAAGAATCTATTGGGTTGATCACCCCACCCGGCCACTCTACAACAACTAGCATGAGTATTGATCTCAGTGAGCACACCATATGTACGGCGCCCGTGTAGACACCTGCCTACATGTCATGTGTGGTTTGGATACATCCACTTGTTTCAAGAAGGGGTTCTTTTCTGCTCGGACTGTTGACTGTTGTAACAACAAACGCAAGTCCCACTGCGCGGGCATCATCGACTTCTAGAGGAATATGTGGAAAAACGGTCTTTCTTGAACGTTTTTGCTCGTACCAGCTCCCTCCACAACATCAACAGATCTCCAAAATGGAGACCTGTTGATCGTGGCAGGTGGTGACCTGGCAGATGCGTCCTGGCAGATGTTCCTTTAGATCAGGGCACCTCAGAGAACCGACTGCCCCTCCACCTAGTAGCTTCTTGTTACTAGCAATGCCAGGAGTTAGTAGCGTCCTTCCTCCGTTCGAGTCGCGAGGCCCTTTGTTACTAGTCCGCCAGGAATGACACTGCGATGGAGCGCATGGTGCAGTTCTTGCATGCTGACGCTGAACCTTGGTGCTGTGAAGCAGTGAAGTGGTGACTGCCAGTCGTGGTCTCCAAGGCTGTTGGGACATTTGTAGCCAGTGTAGATGAGGATTCACATGTCGACTGACAACCCTCGCCTTGGGGCTTGCAGAATCTCGCAGAACCAGGTTCAATATATTTTCGTGCCCCCGACACATGATAGATGGACTGGTCAATCGCAACAGCAGATCTAGCCGTGTGAACCGGAATGTGCCGTTGTGCAGTTGTCGACTACATGGACTACATTCATCAGCCGAGTTCTTTGGGTTTCTCTCGGTGTTTCTTTGCAAAAACAACACCTTCAGACTGATGGGTGTGCTTCCTCCAGTCTGAGGTGGACTAAGAGTTCTTGGGGATCACATCCACGGTGAGAGCTCTGGACCGTCGTTTTGGACTACTCTCCATGTTCTCGACCTGCGGAACGGTGGCAAAATATAAATCCCTTTCGTTCGGATGACCATGAAATTCCTCATACCAAACAGCTGCCCTAGGGATTCATATACCCTTTGAGAAGGTGATTGGAGACACTGTTGGGTAGGTTTGGAGGGTCCAGTTGTGCCTTCTGAGAAAGTACGACTGGATGATCTGTGTGGGAATGCCCGCTGAATAGGAGAGCCCAAGGCCGCTGTAAAACTCATGCATGTTTAGTTTGTTTTGGTTCCCAGTTCCCAGGGGAGTAACGTGTGGTCCTTTTACTTTATATGCCACGTGATTCTTCAATTCCTGGGGAGTGTTCAAAGAGTGTCTCCGGCCACCGGCATTTTGCAAAAGGAACATTGGCAGAGCAGAGCGGGAATCTCATGATTTCATGGGAGATAATGAGAGGTAGAGAGGAAGAGAGAGAGAGAGAGAGACAGAGAGAGAGGTAGCAAAAACTTAACAATGTAAATACATAATGGTGGTACCCAACCTCCCTGTACGATTTTTCCAATGACCAGTGAACAAAATGAATTGCCACACGTTTGTTGTTTACTTTTTTTGGACATACCTTAGGTTGGACAACACATTTCACTTTGTTTGGTTTGTTTTTCTGGTTCGACTGGCAAACTCTGTCCAAGGCCCCCACCGTTAGGATCTCGGATCGGTGTGGTTTATGGTTTCCACTCCACATACATTGTATAACTGATGATTCCACAAAACGGTGTTTGTCAGCCGTTTTCGCGCAAACGGCTGAGGCGATGATCTTCCTGGTGGACACGCTGTTTGAGGAGCAGTTGGTGAACACCTGGAATTTGTCCAAGGATAAGCACTTCCTCCGGTACTATCTCTGCGGCACCTGGGCGAGAGACACAAATTCCATCAAATTCCGACACCAAAAAGGGGGTGAAAGAGGTCATTTGAAGCCTCGAGTGGCAGCTTTTTCCAGTCGCGAAGCCTGTTCAGTTGATGGAGTGGGCATCGAAAGATCTCACACCTACAAAATGCACATTTGATGGCCTTTCCAGATGGCCATATGACTTACCAAGCACATTGATTCCCTCATCCCTGGCCTCTTTGGTCCCAGATGATCAATCCTAGACTCGGCCAAAGGCGCAAACATGACGCAGGCCCCCAATGCACCGATTCCGACGACTCACGTGCTAGGCCGAGCCTTAGCAGAGGTGGAGGCTTTGGAACGACAGCGGCGGATGATGTCCCTCGGATGGGAGCGACATCGGTCCGCTTGGTTGGCAGGTCGCCCGGTCTGGTGCAAAGCATTTGGGACATCTATGTCACTATGATGAGCAAACGCGCTGCACCATAAGTTGACCATAATAAGCTGACCAGATGTTTTCGAAAGGGCGAGAATCCTTCTGTTCAGCTTGTGCGCGTTTGTACCTTTTTGTCCGGCAGAATGTTGGGGTCAAGGATCACTCGGCATGTTACTCACCATCTCACTGTAAGCAGATATTGGAGCATTGGAGCATGTTGCATGCAATATTGGAATGATGTGATAATACGACTGGGCTAGATATTTGCCTACCTTGTCACAGTCACTTGCACTCTTGCAGAGACACACCGACTTTGGCTCTTCGAGTCTGAATGACTTGCCTCGAGTCTGAATGACTTCCAGGAGGGGTTAAAACGGAGTCATGGGAAGTTCATCTTTCAGATGCGGGTTGACGATGGAGTCCCACTGAGCCCTGGAGTCGTCACCAAGTTCAGATGTGATGACACAAGTCCTCGTCAGACGTCACTCGTTTGGACTGCTTGTCTGGAATTGAACGAGTTGATTGGTCGTCACCACGTCGTTGGAGTCCGCTCCACCTGCACCGCGCAGAACCGGCCCTCCGTCGCGCAACGAGCCGTCCGGTCACTGACGTCGGCCGGATGTCCGATGCCGCGCTGCTCTCAGTCCGAATCAAGCTGATCGTGCACGCGTCAGAGAGCAGCTCAAGGAGACCCCGGTGAAAAGTCCACTCCTCGGCTCGGTGAGAGTGAAAACTTCGTGGCCGAAGCTGCAGAGAAAACAGAAGGATCCACCATCCCAACCAACATGTATACTGTATGAATCTGTATGATCATGTATGAGAAAGCGAATTTCTTGGAATCTTGGAAGGATCTCTTGTGTGAAGAACCATGCAGGCATCCCCGGGTTTGGATGAGTTCCGGACATGGTTGGAAGCAAATCACTTCAACATGTTCACCTCTGCATGTTTCAATCCTGTCCAGATCGACCGAGACCACTCAACATGCCATGGAGTCCGCTCCACATCGCTCCAGCCAGCCCACACAGCCCACTCGGCGCCGAATCTGTGAGGAGGCGGAGGCACAGGTGGTGCAACAACGCCTGGGCCTGGCGAGCAAAACTGAAACGCCCCAGGAGATGATCTTGGCCGAGATGTGGCGCGGCCACACTGACGAAACGACGGCAGCAGCGCAGGTGTTCCTGGGACGGGACACGGATGGACCGCGAAAATTAAACGGAACAACCGCACCGCTCCAGCGACACGAAGTGAGCGAAACAGAGCTCGCATGGAAGTGGAAAGCCATTTTCTGGTTGGTCTTCGGAAAGTCGTTTTTATCCTTTCGGGACCATGCCATCCAGTCTCATGGGACGTGGAGGGGAGTGTTGGACCATGTTGGACGACCCTCCTCAACACCACACGCCACGCGCCACGCGGATGTGCCCTTGGGCGCCCCAGGATTCGCATGACGGCACGGATGTCCACGCCCGCGCGCGCGGCGGTGCAGAAAGCTGGCGTGTGGTGGCGCGACACCGGTGCAGCGCTGCGCCGGGACGAGAACGCCAAGCGGGGATACAGCGTGGATGCATGGGGACGAAGACGTGGCGGCAGCTCAGGCGTCTGGGCGGCGGGATTGAGACAATATGATGTTCAAGTCTATGTTGTTTAAGTATATACCGCAATATGGAGATGTTCCAGTGTCTAGGCTTGCTTGGGGGTAAAAAACAACATGTAACATGTAAGATGAGAGTTGACTTACTTGCTTGAGTTTGAGGTGTTTCTTGGGTTCGACCCCGCTAAGATTTGAACATGTCAGTTTTGTTTTCCTGACCGCGACTTCATGGACTTTGGGTTTGTCCGAACTTACCTTAGCACAGTTGGTAAACAAAAACATCGTGAGTTGGGAGATGTCGGCCTGCCACCTAATCATCATCCATTGGGCCCTCATAATGGAAGATACCCAAGGTAGACTGCTGCGCGTGGACTCTCGACCATTTTGGCAGAGTTGACCATCAAGCCGGGTATGATGCCTTGTGGTGGATTCAGAGTAGATGGTGCAATCCCCAAGTTTGGTGGCTTAGATGGGTCCCCATCTAAAGACACCTTGTTTTTGTTGGCCATCTACTCTGAAACCTTTGTAAAGATCCTTAGAGCAAGATGTTGATTCAACAGAAACTGGTGCAGCATGGAATTGGTTGCAAATATTGGAACATCCTGGAATCCACAAAGGAGGTTAAAACAATTTGGTGCTTTCACGATGTTCTCACTGGTAACTACCTGTACAAACAGTGTGCATTCAGACAGATTAGCAGCTAGCATGAAGAACACTACCGTCCCTCCGCAGCACTTTAGCTTCACAAGAACTGAGGCGACAAGCAGAGATAGACACAATCCATTTTTTCATATTTTTTCAGATGTAGGAACCACAGATCCAGGTTTTGGGCAGACAACGTATAGATAACGTGCCCATCACACACGTGCCTTGAGCTCAGACGGAGCATGGGTGCTCTCGAGACCAAAGTCCTGTCCCGCCCGTGATTCGAAAATGAGCACAGACTGGCCGACTGGCCCAAGAAAGAAGGTCTCAAGCTCATTGAACTTGCCAGTGGAATGATGAAATAGCCAGTGATCATACAATCAGGAGGTCCTTAGGCTTATGTTGTTATTTTTGCATTTATTGTGGGTCCCGGGTAGGGCGGAGCCATCTCCAACTCACTCCAGAACAAGTCCCGCTGCAATTCTTGAATTTGACCAGTGCTTCCGACCACATTCCTCCAAAGTCAATTGATTTCTTTGCCTTTAGACTCTAGAATGACACGTACCCTGCAGGTTTATTGGACCCATTTAGAAGCGGTCCTGTAGTGGTAATCCCCTATGATCCTTTATGCACAGCAGCAGCCGATTCCAGAAACCAACATCAAACTCCAGAAACCTGAGAGTCCAAGTGACTCGTGGAAACCCCTATGATTGGAAGTTCTGTTCTCACCTCAGCTTCAAACCCTCCACCCGTGCTATGGAAAGCCTCCAACCGCTGATGGAAGCGCTGTGACAGCCGCCACCTGCTGCAGCCACTGCCACCCTGCAGGTGGGTGCTTCCTACAAAACGGGGAGCCGGTTTTGCCGCACGTGCGGGTCCGGTTCTCCACAATGGTTCCACCAGACCCACGCCTTGTGTGTTTCAAATGACCTGTAAGAGTCAAAGATCACTATGTTGAGAAAGGCCTGTACTAACCATCACCCAGAAGCGAGACGCGATTAATGGGACTGCCATATGCCGATCAATTGTCCCCCCTGGCACCACCCCAGCTGATCGGCAGTCCTATGGCGTTTTCACGGAGCGTCTGGGTCATCATCCACGGTTACAGGGAATGGGATACCCCAGACCCATGCCTCAGATGGCGCCATCTAACGGCCCTGTTCGTCGCCCCCGTCCCGGACTGCAGGCTCCAGGCCGCGGCGTCGCTGCGGCCGCATGTGGCGCAGCGGCCGTGTCGCTTTGGCCTGGCTCTTCTGCTCGGTCTGCTCGGTGCCCGAGGAGGAGAATGAGCCGACGAGCACGGACGATTCCGCTCCCAAGAGTGCATACCATGGGATCATCATCGATGCTGGATCCACCGGCCCCTGGGGGCTGCATCCCAAGTCGGATCGAGTCGCGAAGGGAAAGGAGTGGAGGGGCCTGGGATGGTTCGGTAGATGCTGATAGTCGGTGTGTGTGTGTGTTGTTGAACACAACTGTCAACCTCGGATTAATATACCGCACCCCAGCAGGTCAGGTCAAGGTCAGGTCGGTACCATGAATTGGGGGCCACCTCCACCTGAAAAATCTGATAGGAGGGTTGGTAGGAACCAAGGTCTGAGAAGGGAGGTGGTACTGTAGGCGCAAAATAGCAGCAGCAGTTGTTATGGTTTTGAGTTGAGTTGTCTAAGAAGCAAACTAAACAGCATAAAACGATAGACACGGCAAGGGATACAGGATCAAATTAATAAGGGGTAGGGGTAGTAGATGGGTGGTAGCAACGCAGATTTTAGGGGGACCAGCCCTTGATTGGACCTCTGGAAGATTTATAAACAGTCAGCTGCGATTGAAAAGAAACATCAGAAAGGCTAAGCCGTCAACCAGCAAAGACCTGATGGGTGAGTTTAAACAGAGATCAGCTGCAGCAGAAGCAGGTGTTTTGATAGCAACATGATTACATAATCTCTTCTATAGCTATATAGTTTCTCAAGTGGAATTAGAACATTGACTTGGTGGGATTAGCTGGGGAGTGTCTTAAACACCAACATGCCAGTTCATGGGGGAAATCAACTTTCAGTTTGGAATGTTGGAGACAGGCTGTTGGGGTTCGGATTAACTAGGGGAGGTTTCTTTTTGATCCTGATTTGACATTACAATCATCCGTTCTGGCAACCCACTGCCTCAGATTGGCCATTCTCAGTCCGTCCTTGGCGCTTGTATAGCGCCATCAAGTGCCCTGAGACAGAAACTATATGTAGATGCGCGGTTGATTTATATGGGCCAGGAGGCCATATTTTTTCCGCTGCTTTTGAAGGACCTCGGCTAGGTTTCTGCAAGCCTAGCCGCGTGCCTTCGCATGTCATCCAGCCTAGCCGCGCTGGATCCAGCAGCATGTCTCCGCCCACCGTGCTTTCCGAGGCTCTCGGATTTGGATCTTTACCTGGTCTCCGCTCCACTGCGACCTCGCGACCAGCCGAGCGACGGTGACGCCCACTGTGTTGGCCTCGCATCAGGTGAAAGGTGGTTTGAGCTCGGTGAACGCCAAGCTGAATGATACCTTGACGGATGCCAAGCTCGACTTGAGATCTCCGGTTCGCGATTCGGAACATGCACTCTACCAATTTTCCCCTCCAAGTTTTTGTTTTGTATGGACAACAGCTGGAACCCACAGGAATTCACTGGATATTTTTGATTGTGGATCATACAGCATTCAGGATCAAGATTGAGATCTGACCACTCGGTTGGGATATCTTGGAATTACCTCTAGTATCCTCTAGTCTATTCTCTTGGTGCTCCCGTGTCCACTTTCATGAGTTTGTTTCAATCCATTCCCTGCTACAAGTGACTCCCAGCTGTGGATGATGACTCTGAATCTGAATCATTTGATGACTCATCATCAGAATCGGCAGAGTCACTCACACTTGAAGATGAATGCCTGCGGGCCTGCGGGACCTCTTACCCCTCTTCTGGTGGATCGGTTCCGGGACAGGGTGACACTCGTTTGGAGACATGGCCAAGTGAAGATGTTTCAACATTCGAAAACCGCCAACCAATCATAGGATGTTTCTACACTAAAGTGTTTGAGTTCTACAGAGGCCACCTCCACTTGGGCGGGTAAAAAGGACGTTTCACGATTCAAGGGGTCTTTTTGGAGACTCCATGAACCGCCAAGTCAGGACCTGCTGAGCTTTGCTGAAGAGACCTTGAAGGCTGGCCTTGGTGAACGTGCATTCGGTGGTTGGCAGACCAACGTGGCAGAGACCCTCGCTTGCTGACCATAATAAACCTATAGAGCCTGAGTGAGCTCTATACCATCAACCACCCCAAAGATAGGCCCGACATGGTTCAAGTACCTATCAGAGGTCATCGGAAATCAGGAAGTTAGGCTCTAGGAAGTTGGGAACATCATTGTGTGTTCGAGACCGGATCAGATGGCGTCGTTTTTGCGCCATGCCTGAGTGGCGCATGGATGGTGTCACGTCTCCGTGCTTCAATGTTGATCGCGGCCATGCTGGTATGTTTGCACTGCAAGTGTATCATATATGAAATACCAAATATTGTTAAACATAACAAACAACTGGACTGTAAGATGGAGCAGAAATATTTAGTTATAGATAATTATTTCATTTGTAATATGGCAACCCGGACGGTCAAGTGGCTCCTTTTTCCATTGGAAGGACCGCCAGTCCGATTGGCACCGCTTCCCCGTCTACTTCCTAGCCACGGCGGGCTTCCGGCGCATGCGCCCGGAGCAACGCGAAGGAGTGCTGCAGACGGTGCCCCGCCTTGTTTTGAGAGGTTTGGGAAGATTGGAAGATCACCAACCTATATAGAGAAACATGAAGAAACCCAGGTGGTGGTGTTTCTGTGGCGGTTCAAGGATTTCAGGTTGTGACGTCCCAGTGCCAATGTTTGAAACGGGGAGGAACGACGCTCGCTCGCTCGCGAGGTGCGACTGATCTTGGCGGAGAGCCACTTCCACTCAGAGCCCGACTTTGTACGCATCCTGTCCGGTGAAGAGGAGGGCGCTTATGGCTGCTTGGTTTCGGGGCCCGGGCGAAATCGATCTCGCCACCTGGGCGAAGGGACTTGACACGGAGAATCAGGGCGAAGTTGGGGTAGGAGGGTGCGGGATGCAGTATATGATTCAGTGATGCTTCGTCGCTCAGCTGCCTCGGTGGCACATCGTCTCCTCCCATTTTGGGCCCATTCCCTGCGGATTGCGGTGTGCCTAACTGCGAATCCGATCCTCGAACCTAGCGACCGAGGTTGGTTGGCCATCAACTCGGACATGGGGAACCTGGAAGACGTGGGGACCCACTCCGTGACCTGGCGATCGCCGGTTTCGCGCCGATCTCGCGGGGCGTGGGGGCGATGCTTTGGTGACACACATCACACACACACACACACATCACACGTACGTTTTTGTTGGGGGGGGCATGGTTGGACATGGTTTGCAAGTCATGAAGACATTTGGATCATTGACACCGCGGTGGCGCTAGGAGAGGAAGCTGTGTGTATTTACCGAAAGCAGCTAGGCAGATCAGAGGCAGCAAGGGGGGTGTGAAACACCAACGATGTGAATGGCACATCCCATGCCTGTAGCGGCGAAGTGATAGCGAAGTGCACGAAGTGCCTGTGGCCATAAGTTCAACAGGACCATCCTTTCTTTTTGGTGGAATGCGTTATGTTTAAGTTTGATCGCATGACAGTGCATTCCGCACCCTTTTCTCCGCCTTCTTTGGACCTCCTTTGGGCGTCCTCCCCCTTGGCAACCCACGCCTCCACCCAGGTGGGCGTGCTGGATCTGGGTGGTGCCTCCATGCAGATCACCTTCGTGCCCGAGGCTGATCGCAGTGTCCTGCAGCCACCTGGCCGGTTGGTTTTTTCTACCTCGGCGGTCGGGCGGTCGAGGTAGGTGATTTGGAAGGTTTCCTGCGTGGTGAGTTTCAGTAATACCCAAACACGACCCGTCTGGGACTGCCTTAGGACTGCCGATCAGTTGGGGTGGTTTGGGGGGTGAATGTAGGCATTAATATATATAGCAGTCACATGGAGTGTATGAGATAAGTGGATATGTTGGAAACATGATGGAACCCACTGACCAATGTGTTTCGTGAGTTGAAAGTTGAAGCCAGGAAGCAGTTAATACTGCATGTTTTTTGTTGGCACTTTGACCGGCGAAGAGATTGGCACGCTCGCCCAGCCGGCAATCGCACGACGAGGCATTCCTTTCCGGTGCACCTGCAGGCAGCGAGGGGCGAGGGGCGGGAGGCCATTGGGATTCGAGAAAGCCCAATTTGCACCACCCACGAAAAAGGCTAGCAACAACGACTTGAAAACAATATCGACATGCAGTAACTATAGACACCCAAGTGCTGGTCGACAGCATGTCTCACTGGTCCACCCCCCCGAACGCACCTGTGTCACACTCATGCCATGCGCTCGCCCCCCCCGGGTTTGCCCATCTCGCGACACACCAGGGCCGTCAGAGCAATTTGTACTCGGCCTCATACCTGCAGCTCGGTGGCATTTGCTCCTGGCCTATTTTCGTGGGGTGGTTGGAGATGTTTTCCTTTGATGTTGGACCTATGTGTGATTGCCCATGCCTACTCTGGGCAAGACCACAAATCCATTCCGGCATATTCCATCCGACAACCCTGGCATTTCTCCAGCCTGATTATGACCACATTCCTCTCCTGAGTAAGGGTTGGTTCAGAGGCGCAGATCCTTTGGGAGGATGCTTTGCTGAATTCATGAAATCAGGTCCAAATCCTTTGAAGTCCATTTACGTGGCACATCTCCATGTCAAAAAGAACATCCACAGACCAAAAACAACCTACATCCATCCCGTTCTCCTTCGTTTTCGCCTCCCAATCCCGCCGTGGAGCGCTGCGCACGCGCGCGCCGCGCGCCCCGCACGCCGCGCACCTCGGCCCAGGCAGTTCGGCCTAAGGGAGGCACATCGCCTGCTGCAGCGGCAGCTCATTGGTAAGGCCTTGGTCGCGGAGCAAACCGAGGTCTTGGAGCACCCCTGCGCCTCGAGACGGTTTGGCTTGGGTCCGACCGGTACCCGAGCCACCGGACGGACCGCGAAGGTCGCGACACGGAGCGTGGATCCGGTCGGTTCATCGAGGTTCGAAGGTGGCGGGGAGGTTTCTTATTGGAGATGTTTGGCAGGTGAAACACACTGTGAATCACATCAATGTGTAGGTGGGAAGAGCGTTTCGATGTATTCTTATAAAAGATCGTGGAATCACAGCTCGAAGAATCTCCAGCCCTGTATGTCCAGCCTATGTTCCCCAAGCTCGACTTTCACTCAGACCTCCTCCCCACAAGGATTAAGTTAAAACACAAAACAAGGGTGACCCAGGACCTTCAGTACGTGACCTCTTTGAAGGTCCTGGACTGTGACCTGATGATGGGTCAACACCTGGAGCTCCAAAAGGATCCACGTGTTCGCCGGCCACCGGTGCAACGGGCGACCGGTTTCCCGCCGGTTCCGAGGCTTGCCCCGTGGCAGCAATACCACGGAACTGCTCATCGGCGACGAGGCCGCGGCGGCGGATGCCGCGGCGGTGGGCGCCAGCGCCTTAGCGCCCTTGACGGCCACCTGGCATGGCCGTGGCCAATACGAGGACACCGACGGTATAGGGTAGAATCTCACGGAGGACACGAAAATCTCTCGCAGGGGTTTGCAGATGACACGGCTGGTTAATTGTACTTTTTTGATTTGTGTGTGTGCACACATGTGTTGCGTGTTTTTTTGGGTGTCCAGTATGCAATACAAGGATTTAGATTCAAGGGTTATATTGATATTCAATGGCATGTAACGACCACCCGTGTATAAAGAGCCGCGACAGACCGCCCTCCCCCGCGGTCCAATCCTTTCGCTGTATACCGGTGACGGGTTGGTGGTTCGAGTGATGACACCAGGGAGGTGGACAGAGACGGCGAGGACTGCGCCGAGAAGCTCGCCGAACTGTTTGACAAGAACGCGCCGTGCCGCCTGGCAGAGTGGTGCAGAGGAGCATGCCCCGTCTGATGTTCGGTGGCAGATGCGTGCGTCGGTGATTGATGTGGATATTATAGACTCAGAAGATTATAGTACATTAAAATGCAGAAGTACAAGAGGGATCAAGAGGATGGACAAAAGCACAGCTATATACCAGGATCATCCAATGGGTGTCCAATAGACTACCCTACTAGTACCCTACTTACAGGTCTCCATTGGGCACCCATTGGAAGTGCTAGCTATCTATAACATTTCATTTACCAATTGAGTTTGATCTCGTCTTGTGGTTTTTGCCTGAACCGTTCGTCTCGTCGTGAGCTGGAGGGGAACGAACTCTTGAAGTGTCTCACTGCCTGGTGTCTCACTGCCGCCATCTGCCGCCTATAGCTATTGACCTTTGACAGATTCACCGCTGAAGCAGGGATGTTGGCTGTGATACTGGCCTGTCCACTGAAGCCAGACTTCTTCAAATTCAGGGTCCCTTTGTGGTTCTCTAGCTCCAGCCATTGCGTACATCCCACTCCTCAGGGCTGGGAAAAACCCCTTCGGTGCAGGACGTGTGCAATGTTTGGTCGACTGGACGGCGATGTTTCACAAGTGACCCCAATTGTCGGCCAGTCTCCAGCCCGCACCAGTGATGCTCTCCTTCCCCATTCTTCGTTTGACATCAGCTGGACAGGAAAAGAACCGATTCCGATTGACATGTCAGGTTACCTGCCGGCCTGCACTTTCAATGGGCGATACCAGCCCACCCTGGGCCAACGGCGCTTCGTGGCCTTCTCTGCTTTCAGCTGGGTGGTTGATGTGCTTGGACTGCCGGCGGAGACCACCGCACTTGAGGAGACCAGTGCAGCGCACTACTGTCCATTGAACAGTAAATCCGAGAGACATGCAGACTGGATGTATATGGCTAAAATATGCTAAAATATGTAGCCCTCCTAAAGACCGGCTTTAAACAGAACATTTGCCAAAATTTGTTTAAAACCATTGCTTGGGGGGGCCTCCCTATAATACTATAATATACACTCGACTTAAAAGCCAAGCCATTAGATGTCCAAAAGCCTTGGCCCTGATGCAACCAGCTTGTTTGGATGTGTTTGGACACACATGTGCTTTTCTTCGATGTTGCTTTCGGGGTTTGGAAAGTGGCCGGCATGAGAGGTTGCCTGATGCTATCCGGGTGAATATGGGTCTTGTTTCTTCCGAGAAGGCGAAACATAAGTTTCTATCAGAGTCTTGTTTCGGTGATTTCTCCTTCGTGTCCAAGATGACGACGGCGAAAGATACAGGTAAGTATTTCTCCTTCCTTTCTAAGAGAGCTTCCGGAGCTTTTCTTTGTTTTGGCCACCCGACCTACACCACCACTCATTGTGCCGAAGAATGCTTCGGACTCCGTACTCCACACGGATTCGCCATCGGCGAGGACATCGAACATGCGGCGCGCTATGTTTGCAAGATGGACTGGGCTTTACTGCATGAGCGGTGGCAACTGAGCGAGCAAGCCTTGCAGTCCTTGTGCTTCTCCGCCGCTTACGTGGTAGCGACTTGGAACTCAGTGTTTCGAGGGAACGAAGAGGACCTTGCCAATTATGTGTTCCTGAGTGTTTTGACTCGTTTCCGATGTAGAGAGAGCGGACGTTACCACAAAAGATTTGGTGGTACTACTTGGGCCACCAACCCTCCTTGGTATTTTTTAAGCGCTCTCCAAGCTTTCTACCAGGCATGTTCCAAAATACTTAAAGCAAGTACCTCATCCTTCCTTGGTTTGCTAGAAGCCGGGAGCACATACAAGCTCAGAATTCAAAAGTAAACTTGCTAGGAAGCAAAATGAATCACGGAGAATGCAAACTTCCTTGTTCACACACGGCCAAGGACGTCCAAAGGAAGCGACATGCCAAAATCAAGCAAAATCCTTCAAGAGTTTAGCATGTTGTAAGATCAACCGCCCAAATGCATCCAAATGCTAAAGGTGGAGGATGAGTCTTGGGGCACGTCAGGTCCTTTTGCATCACGGCTTGGGCTTTGACAAGAAGAGCCAGCAGATCAGTTTCGTGCCTCAAGGCTCCGATCAGTGGCTGCACGGTTCAGAAGGCCAAACAAAAGGATTATTCAGAAGGCCATGTCTAACGCAGGGTTCACACCCGAGGAGCCCTCATATGCTCTTTGGTCATGTTTCTCCCACCAACCATCGCATCGAACTTCATGGTGTTGCCCCAGTCCTCTTCTCGCGTCGCGTCGGGATCCCGCGCGGAGGCAACCTCAGTTGGGCGAAAGGCGCCATCATTTGGGAGGTCAACCATCGCTTCAGTTCCCTCCAACCGCTCTGCGCGTCGGACTCGGCGGCAGCGGCACGATCTGAGCTGTGAGGCGGATGTTAGCGCGGTGAGCGCCAGGTGACTCAGGGGTCACCAGCTGCGTTTCCAGGCCCAATCAGAAAGAACCCCAAAAAGAGGTCGACCTCATTTCACTGGGGGCCAAAACACCGTGCTCACTGAGGTCAAGGACGGACTTGGCCCTTGGACTGGTGGAGAATGGATGTTCCAATCTGGCTTTGGGGGGGGTCCTACTGTAGAAGTACCTGTAACTGCAACAGTCAGTAAGCAAGAACACCACTATTTGGGGAAAGGCCTGCAACCTAACCATCATACAGGGAATGGGGTATGCCGATATGCCCCAAATTATGGCAATGGAGATCCTTCACATAACAAGTGGGACTGGGGAAACATACATTTGTTTTTGGTTGGGACCGGGTTTCCAGGCACAGTGCCGACATGACGCGGCGCACGGCGGATTTTCCCACCTTTGCGCAAGTTGCAGAGGGCCGTGCTGCCGCCCGGAAGACTGCGCCTTCCGCTCGACTTGGCAAAAGAGGTTCCGCGCTCCGTTTGCGAAGAAGGGTGTCGGTCCTCGAGCAGAAGCGAATAGCAACGAATACCCCCCGAGCTGATTAGATGACATGGGGACATAAACATGTTCTTTCGGGAGACCTCTTCCAAGGATGATGAAGGGTGCATCCTGCCCCACCAACAGAGAAGCTCTTTTACTAAAGGCAGCCTTGCATTAAGGCCCCAGGCGATGTGTTAGTTGTTCGCAAGCTTCGTCTATTATACATGTTTTTTGTGCAAGCAAGCCGCAAGACTCCGGCTTCGTTCAAAGAACCCCCATCCCTCTCTCCATCACATCATCCGTTCGGGGTGTTTCCCACCCAGCTCAGTGGCAAAAAAACCGAGGTCAATGTCAGCTCTTCCGCTGGTCTCCCTTGTCTGTGCCCGTGGGTGAGCTGACAGATCTGACACGTGTCGATCCGAAGCTGGTCCGGAAGTGCGCTCGAGATGCTGGTCCAGTGCGGTTTGTCGAGACCCGCATGACGCAACGAAGCGCCAGTGACATGTGACAGTAAAGGTTAACAGGTTAACTTTTAGGTTTCATGTGGGTCTCCTCAGGGGTGTAGATTCGTGTAGATGTCTACTTGAGGAGGTTCTCATCATCCAAAACAAACAAATTCGAGCTCTCTTCAAGGACCAGAAGACGTCCAGTGAGACGCCCGTCCAAGAGCTGAGGACTTCGGAGTACTTTCTGTGCCACTGGTGTGGTGGCCCGGCCAGCGCGCATGAAGACAAGGGCCCGGCCAGTGAGGTGGGACGGAAGTTGGGAAGGGACCATGCAGCAAAAAGGCTGGGAGATGCTAAGAATCCAAGAATATCTAAAGGAGATTCTCTAAAGAATCTAAATGATAACATGACCACCTTCAAAATGATAGAGTCTCCCACACATTATTTGACATGTTGCGATTGGACCATCTCCCGATCACCTTCAGCCCATGGCCTTCGTCGGACTCCAAGTGATTGGGATTTCGCCGCGAAACTCGCCCGCCTTTGGAGACTGAAATGACCTCTTCACGTGGATCTGGACGTGGTTTAGGAGAAGAACTTCTTTGTAGCTGCAGTAGCTGGGCTTCCTAAACTGTACCTTGACAAAGCTTCCTAAACTAACCTTGAACACAAAGTTTGAAACACTGCAAAGTCAGCGTGGGAGGACACATGAATCGAACCTTGTTTGTTGAGACCTCGGAGGGTGTGAACTTGGGCAACAAGACCAGCAGCGTTTTTTGGGAGTCAGTGGCTAAGCTTGAAGCTTTCATTATGGGAACATACTGATTGACACATTATACAAAAGATTAAACAATAAGTATATAACGAACGGTAACATATATGTTGCTGTTTCTTTGTTCGATAAATCAAACTAAGAATGGAGCGGTTGAACACATGGTGTCCTTCATGTGCGAGGAAAGCTGAAAGTTGTCAAGCCATAGAATTCCTGAGCTCTTTGCTTCCAAGACATTGACCGCCGTTATGGTTTAGTCCCACAGCCGCGTGCCACGAACCTCCCCTCATACTCTCAAAATGTTTTTCTAATTTCGGTCCTTGGCTTTGTTCTCGGTTGTGCTGCAAATGCTGCAACACATTCGACGTTTGGATTTTTGGATGTTGCCCAAAAATGTGTCACAAGAAACAGTTCCAAAACCGCCAGGAAGAGTTGAGGGAAAATCGGCAGATTGTGATGCCCAAGAAGCTTCAGGCGAGTCTTTCAGATGTGGGATTTTTCGATACCCTGGTATCTTAGAAAATGGGACATGACCCTATAACAACAGGTACTTGTACCCATTTTCCGAGGTGCAAACTGAGACTCCAGGTAGTTGTAAATTGGATTCTTAGGTGCCCCCAGCTTGTCCGACCTTGGCCTTGTGGATGAGATGTGCCTTAGTGGCTGTGAAAGGGATAACACAACATCCAAGTTCTGAAAGATATAACAATGTGAGCAGTGCAGCAGTGGCCAAAACCTTGAGGTTTTTCGGGGTTAAATAGTTCTATTCGACCAACTCTACCATCATGTCAACCCAGCTAAAATTGACTCCCTATCATCACGTTTGTGGAATGCTTTCGACATCAACGCGACCTGGAAAGACTTTGTCGTTTGGTTCGACTCTGAAGGGGAGGAACCTTCAATGACTTGGACTTCACGCTCCCCGACCCAAAAAGAGTCATGGTGTTCGTGGAGTGAACACTAACCCGTTACCGTTTGGTGTGAGGATGTGCATCGTGCAGAGATGTACTGAACATGATCCCAGGTTCATTTGAGGAACTGAACTGAGATCCAAGAAGTGCACCACCAGGATCACGGGGAACGGAACCCTCTGGAAACCAGAAGAACGGGGCACTGAAGATCGAGGAAGGTCGTTGTTTTTTCACCAAAATTGCATTGTTTTGGTATGTTTTGTTCAGGTTGCTGTTCCCTGAGGCACTATATGTAGCACCATCTAGCACCCCATCAAAGGGAAATGCATCATCAGGGCCGGCTTGCTGGGACGTCACAGATAGACTCTAGACGATTGGTCTTGAAGGTGTCCGACTCGCCCATGTTTCGACCTCGGTTCGTCGACCAGTCTGACCTCAGCCCGAGACCGGGTGGCCGAGTCGCCCAGGCGGGGCGATAGCAACAGTTCCTTCGTCGAGTCGATCGGTGCTGACCAGCACCGACTTCACAGGTCACCAATTGAAACCTGTTAGGGCCTAACACCCCTCCAAAGGAGACCTGTTGGAAGGTGCTGGTAGATGAGACCGTGCGCTCTCTTCCAGGCCATTCCATATTGCCATCCAGCAGTGATTCCTGCGCAGTGATGATACCGTGCTTCCAGCTTCGGGTGGACAGTGTGGGCCAACGTTCAAAGGGGTCCAAAGTTTTTGGGGTGTTTCTATAGATGTTTCTTGCCGATTCGACATACAAGGAATCCGTGCGCGACATGATGGCCTTCTTTTGAAGCTTTTGGAGTGAAAAGGCGCTGCCAAATAACAGCGAACGAACAGTTTGCCTTCTCAAAGCCAGGCAGAGCCTGCAGAGCTGGTGGCGAGCACAGTGTATCAAGTAACCGTCCTTTTGACATGGTATACTACCTGGATCTGCTTGGATCATCCGATGGCGTCTACCAGGATATCAGTATAGAACGACTCTACACGACCTATGGACCTCCATGAATGGACACCCAGAACGGATGATCCTGGTCAATAATTCGTCATCAAAGTATGTCTATCACGAAAGGTAGCCCTTTAGGGGATACCTTGAGTTTGTCTTGCGAAGCAAGTGTTGGGACGTCCGGGTCTAATAATTGATCGCTCAATTCAGACCCCCCCCCCCTCTAGAATCAATTCTCTCCTGGAGAACGTCTTCGTGAGCCTCTCATGATTTCAGGATTGTTGAAACCCTCTTGAACATTTAGAAAGAGTGAATATGAAATTCTAATCACGAAAGGTGTTCCCCGAGGGGATACGTTTTGTGAAGCACGTCAATTCTCTCCTGGGGAGCGTCTTCGTGAGCCTCTTATGGTTTCAGGATAGTTCAAATCCTATGATGTTCCGATTCAATGCTCACCGATGATCTGAGCCATGGGGCAAGTTTGTTTTCCTAAGAATCTTTTTGAACATTTCGAGAGCACATGTTTGAACATTTAAAGTGCATATGAACATATATTTACGAAAGGTCGCCTCCGAGGGGATAAATCACCATGTCGAACATTGCATTTTTGTTCCTGCCTCTCGCGTTCTCTTCTCTTCCCGCTGTCCTACCTTTCGTGTCTCCCTCCTCTCAAGTACGCTACTTAGCTACTTGAACCTGATCAAGTCACGAAAGGTAGCCCTTTAGGGGATACCTTGAGTTTGTCTTGCGAAGCAAGTGTTGGGACGTCCGGGTCTAATAATTGATCGCTCAATTCAGACCCCCCCCCC
>CAXAMN010008779.1:816460-871307 GCA_963970005.1 Durusdinium trenchii
CAAATCCTATGATGTTCCGATTCAATGCTCATCGATGATCTGAGCCATGGGGCAAGTTTGTTTTCCTAAGATTTTTTTTGAACATTTCGAGAGCATATGTTTGAACATTTAGAGTGCATATGAACATATATTTACGAAAGGTCGCCTCCGAGGGGATAAATCACCATGTCGAACATTGCATTTTTGTTCCTGCCTCTCGCGTTCTCTTCTCTTCCCGCTGTCCTACCTTTCGTGTCTCCCTCCTCTCAAGTCCTACTATACGTATCTTAGACTTGAGCTGTGCAAACTGCTTGGACGTTGACCCGGAAGTTCTTCAACTGCCCCCCCGGCCACGCGGCCCTCTGGCCGAAGAGGCTGTGGCCGAAAATTGCCGACCCGCTTCCGAAAAGAAAGCGGCGCGAAGAGGGTGGAAGGGAAGAACGGGAGGGATTTGGTCGACGTGCGAGACAACCCACACTTTCACCATGCTTGGGTGGATGATTTTGCAAGACCAAGTGAATCAGGGGCAACTGACCCAAAGAAGTGGCAGCTCCACCTGAAAGATTCGCATAAGTTTGGAGGTGGCAGTGACTCACGCTACGAAGTCCTCCTGTTGATGTTTTACAATGTTTTGATCAATGCAGCATACATCAGCATACATTCTGGGAAGTGGCAGCTGTAGATGTTTGGTGTAACAAATGGTCAAAAAAACTGGCTCCAGTTCAAGAAAAACATAGGATAACGGATATTGATATATAATTATATAATAGTTCGTTTTCTGAGTTTTTCTTGGTGTTGATGTCACCGCGGCGTCGTTAGATGGCTCTCTCAAGATGAGGCCCTAGTAGCCGTTGCTTGTGCCACAGAACCTTTTCACTGTCCTGTGGCTTTGAACATGTTTGCCATGCGTGGATGCCTTTTCGCTTGTTTTCTGCTCACAGTCTTCGCAATCCGTGACGAGGTTGGCAAGGACGTTGAATCGTCCAGTGGCAAGCCAGGTGCACCGAAGATGGATGTTCTCAGCAAGACGAAGCACTTTGAGGACAAGGACATGAACTGGTTGAAGAATACGCTTGTCGCTTCTTGGGATAAGGATCCCTCAAGCATGGCCAAGAAGATCCAAAAGGCCTGCATGGAAGCCTGGACCTCTGGACCCAGCTCGACGCCCTATCAGGTCTTCGTGAGTGAGTGCGGCGCTGGGGGCTTCGCGGGCGGAAACGAGGACGTTCTCGTGGTGCGGTTCCTTCCAAATCATCGGCAGATGCTGGCCAGGGCGATCTTCATCATCGCCCCTTGATGCGGACGGACTCCGTGCGAGTTAGGCGGAGGCCGCGGAGGTGCACCCGCGCCGAGCAAAAAGGAGCAAAAAGGGGTGATGTCTCCGATTCCCACGATGGTTCGCAGCCTGGCGATGATCCGTTCCTTCAAAAAGGGTCCTGCTGCCTGCTAACTATATAGAGGCCAGCAGGTATTTGATATGAAAGTCTTGTTTCCATTTTCATGAATGTCTCATATATGTGTTCTACTAAGAACTCAGGTTGATTTCTGGGCTGATGGTTCAGTCACAGTGGATTCCCAGGATATGTTGGGAATCACTGGGATGAACACTCACTTTCAGCTGGAAGTTAATTAAGGGCATGCATGATCCAATATCACTTCCCTTCCATGTTGCCAACATCATTAATTAGCCTTCCAGCGTTGAGTGGATAGCCATTCTGCAGACGGGTGTTGCTCCACGCCCAGGTGCTCACCGGCACGTGGACTTTTTGGGGAAGTTAGGGGTAGTTTGGTGACATGGTGCTGGCAGTTTGGTGACTTCACAATCAGCTTCTTGCCCGAGAAAGGTGCCATTTTCCTGGTGTAAATCTCCAGGTGTTGATGCAAGCGGAGGTTCTTTCACATAAGTTTGCAGCGACATTAACCATGAATCCTTGACGGAGGGCAAACACAGCATACTATACGGGTGGCACAGTCTTCCACTGGGCTGCATGTGTAATCATGTGCATACAGTGCTCTACGAAGCGCCGGAAAGAGAGGAATTTCATGTTCTGCTAAATGCAAGGGCATCGCTACTAGGAGCAAGGATGCTACTTGCTAAATGCAAATTGGTTCGAGAAATCGGGTTATCAACTGGTGGTGCCACTTGCGGTCGTGGTTTTACAGCTAAGGCGCACTACTCCACTGACGGTGCTGTTTTTCACACTTCAGGTGTCCCCAAGGGGCCTCTTCTTCCGCGCGCGCTCTTTTTGTGCTTTTCTGCAAAGGGAAGCTATGCGCAGCGCGACTGCCCATGGATTGCTGGGCTGAAGGCAAAGGCCAACCGACAGGAGCAGCTTGGCGAAGCTCTAAGATCTCCAAGTAGGTGCCGAAGTCCAGGATTTGGGAAGTGATGGGAATCATAATAGAGCTGGCCTTCTACCATATAGTTGGTTGGTTTGGGTTGGTTTGGTTGGTTTGGTTGGTTTGGTTTTGTGTTGGTTTGGTTTGGTTTGGTTTGGTTTGTTTTTGGTTGGGTTGGGTTGGTTGGTTTGTTGGTTGGTTGGTTGGCTGGTTGGCTAACTTCATAGAGGGAATAGCCCTGTTCGTGTATACAACAAATATATTGATTATAGGTTGGGTTTGTCCTATTACCCGCCACATTCAGTAAAACAAGACCATCACTATGTTTGAGATGGATTTCGGCCTGGGCCAGTGGCTGGCCCCATCATCCACTTGGGGCCCGGGATGACATGGATAGACCCAACATATATACCCTGGGAGTCAAAGTCAAAATATACAAAGAATGGTCTTTATGGGATCTGAAAGGGGGTTTTCCTTGACTTCACTCAGAGAAAGTATAGTCTTTGGACTTCCAGGGAAAAGGTCAAGGGTACCCGGCTTCGACTCGACCTGATTCCAATCGCTCGGACGCTCGGACGCGCCGCCCGGATGTTCGGTGGGCGATCGGAAGGAGAATGTTTCGGGCCAATTCTTTGGACCAATTTATTGTATACCTGGTAGACATACCGTCCAGTAACATCCTCAGGTGATCGGTGTCAGGTTCCAGCCATGATCACCCTGCTAAGCCGGATCAGGTCACCCATGACCGGCTTCGTTTCACCCTACGCCGGGACGTTTCCCGAGTCGTCCCTGAACACCTTTCCCAGGCGTGATGAACTTCTGAAGACCTTGCGCCTGCAATATGCTGAACTTCGGTGCCTGGCACGTCGACCATACGTCGACCGTCCATCCGTCCAGACCTGACTTGATGACCTAGTTGTCCGGCTCGATCCGGACCTATCACCCCCATTCAGGGACCATGTTCGAACCCTATGGATCCAAGTACCCTTTGAGAAGTGGGTTTGGAGGGTCCAAGTACCTTTTGAGGAGGCACTTGGATCCCTATGGGAAGATTTCAGGGACCATGTCGTCAACATGATTCGAGTACGGGCAATACGGTCAGGTCCATCGGAAGCCCGCAAAACCAGACTGTCGTCGCCATACATATTGTGTGTTTGGATTCTTCGGTCCGTTTGGGGGATGAGAGGACAATTGGGTGCTTTGGATGGGAAGGGCAGAAACCGAGGAAGAAGATGGGAAGGAAGATTCCAAACGGGTTCCAGGCGGCCAGTTGTCCACTTTCGCCGGCCCCAGCAACAAAACAATAAACACCAACCTCATGGGGTGGATTTTTCGCTAAAAGAGCGGAACACAGATCGCGGTGCGCGGGTACGATCTCTGGGGACCGCTCCTGGCCACCAGACATGGCGCCGTGGGTCAATGCTCTAAGCCCTTTTAGGTCGACCTAACGTCCATTCTGTTCATTCGCGAGAACTAGGCCTCAGGGTTCCCCGGTTTTGACGAGGGAAGCCATGTGATTGCCTGTCCTTGCAGGAACAGTCGGGATCGATCAACACATGTGTTCCTGTAATTCTATATGACTTGTCCAACTAATATTGTGCACTGTGATTTGGACAGTTGCACAGGGCATGTGTTGGGAGCAACCCCACCCTCTTAGACCGTAAGAGCATTCATGTATGTAATTATACTGTATATATACTAGCTAGTATATGCTTTACTCAGACTGCGTCGGCCTCTTCAAATGGCCTTTCTGTCCAACTGTAGAAACTACAGTATTTTACATGTATATTTACAAATTTGGCAGACACAATTTATACACATAATGTTGCAGCAATGTTCATAGAAAGCAGCTGCTGCTGCTGCTGCTCCACCTCCTAGTTACAACCATGTAGTGACTACTGCCTTGACTCAACTCACTGACTTACCCGTTTTCTTACTTTAGGGAGTACTTATGCAATATATGATGCTATACTGTATGTATCATCATGTTCCGTGCCTCACATCGTCGCACAACCAATGGGGGCCACGGGTTCCGGTCCCCGTAAGGCCTTGGGCTGATGCCTTCGACCTGGTGGCCTTGCAAGAGGCGGGGAGACGGTCCCAACGCAACAGGCGCTCGGCCTGCGAAAGACGAAACGAGAAGCCCAACAGCGAGCTCACCAACACAGCAGCTGAACTGGCGTAGCCCGAAACCGGTGACCGTATTGCTCTTACCCACTTCCATCTTCCACCCAGGTGGACAAGTACCACCAAAAGAAAAGGGCTATAGAAGCCTTCAAAAATACACACCAAACCACCTGAACAAGACCCAGAAACCGATGCCTTGGGACACTCACACCCCGCGGACGAGTTTTGCAGGTGGACCAGGCATTGCGGACGTGCTTGGGCGCTGAAGGACCGAAAGAGGAAGGATCAAAACGAGACCGGGTGGGAAAAGACCGAGTTCAGACCGGGAAAGGACTTGGATAGACTGGACCAAGGAATAAGGACCTAGTGGTGGACCTATATCCCAGTTCTATCCCATGTTCAATCGGGACCAGGCTTCAGCGCGAAGTCTGGCGAGCACGCCTTTCATCGAAACATCGTGAACATTCTCGACACATCCTACATGGTTTATTCGAATTCATTTTTTGCTCTGGAAAAACTGCATCATTTTCACCGCAGAGGCCTCCCACAATTCAGTGCTGTGGGGGATTCAGAGGCATGATTCGTTTCGGCAGGCCCACATCGCTCGCTTGCTCGCGCCGCCTCACATCGCTCCGGTTTCTCCCAATGTTCGCTCCGCACCGCACGGCGGAGCCCATCTTTCATCTCCGCGTCCAGGACTGGGCCCCGATCGATGGGTTTGGGCACTCGGTGGTTCCGTTCGTCTGGGAGGGAGGTCGCGGAAGACGCGGGACGCGCGCGCGACGTACGGAACTTGTCCGGAAGGTCGGCGGTTCGACCCCGGAAATGCCAAGTGATGTAGGCAAACAATATCAGGATAGGAAGCACTGTAATATAAATACATGGAATATCAGCCACAAACATAATGCAACGAATAATTGGATAGAACTTCCAAACGATATGATGGACTCCACTGAAGAGTCATGTAATTGTTATATACACGGAGATGATGTTGAAGCGTAATTAGCTCAGATTGTAGTTATCAAAAACTATGAGAGACATGATCTGTGCGATGTATATCGATACATCGGGGGGGCACGTCACCTGGAGGTGACGTGGCCACTGGTCCTACCTGTAACACTCGGTAATCACCCACTCTGGGCCGCGGGAAAAAAACTCCCTGCAACTAACATGGGATCATGTTCCCTTTAGACAGCTACTTGTACAGGGGAATTTTCACTTCCATATTAGCTTCCAGTGGGATGTGCCCAAAAGCCCAAGGACCACTGCTGTGGACCACACCGGACACAAGACCAGCGGACCACACCGGACCAGAGCGATCAAAGCCCGTAGTGGATCCTAGTGGATCCTGTTAGCAATCTGATCTATCCAACATTCTATGATTATCTATTACCCTATAGGCCTCCAGTCGTACCTTCGTTTCGAAGGTGGGACTGGGGTGGGTGCCAGGAGTGTCCAGTCATACCTTCCGAGGAGGTACTTGGATCATGGAGGTGTAGGGTTATATTATATATATATGATCTATTCTATCCAAAATCGATCTACGTTATGAGCTATTACTTGATCCGACATTGCTTTGTGATAGATCAGACCATCAATTAGATCTCCAAGACTCTAAGACTCATGGCTGACATGGCATGTTTCATCGCTTGTTTTGTGTTGGCGTCTTCTCTTTCGGGCCAGACTGCACACGCCCAAACTGCGGACGGTCGCGCCAGGTGGAGAGCGCGCCACATGTGGACGCCCGTGGCATCCCGGTGGATTCGACCACTGCCGTGCTCTTGGGCCCGGCGAGCCGCTGGCGGATTCGAGGCGGTGATGGTGGCGGTCAGGTACTGGGGTTTGATGTGGTTCATTTTTTGGGGAAACATTCGATGGGCGCCCGTGTTCACTCACAACGTGAATGTTTTGACATTCGGGGCTCAGCTCACCAGCTCATGTTCATCGGCAGGATTTCATGATCAGAAGGAGACGTCTCGGAGACTCTTAGAGATTATATAGTCATCACCAAATCGAATCCAAGTTGGGAGGACATTTGGCGCCATCCACAGGAGGTTGGAGGCCATCGCTACTAGGTTGGAGGCCATCCCTAGTAGGTTGGTGGCCATCGCTACTACATTTGTAGTAGGTTGGGGGCCATAGCTACTAGGTTGGAGGCCATCCCTAGTAGGAGGTGGAGGCCATCCCTTGCAGGTTGGAGGCCATCCCTAGTAGGTTGGAAGCCATCCCTACTAGGCTGGAGACCGTAGCTACTGGGCCATATTTGAGGAGCTTTGTGTCCTATGTGCCCCCCTCAACTCGGACGACGGTTTCCGCAGGAAAGGCCCATTGCGAGTTAACGATGCCCACTGGTAGCGGGAGCCTTGGCAGAGGATGGCGGTCCGTGGTTCTTGTGCGTTTACATATGTAACCAGATTCCAGATGCTCCAAACAGCCTCTTGGTCCCTCAAAACCTAGGGCTTTGAGATCCCAGACCCCTCCACAGGGTCTCCGACCCTTCCATATGAGGGTTCATGAGTGTTTGGGTACATGAATTTCAGCCGCTGGAAGATTCGGGGAAACAGCGAGGCGCGACCACCGCGACTGGCGAAACGCCTGAGGCGTGTGGCGCGGCGCGACCACTGCGGGATCTTGCTGGAGGGCACCTTTCCATTGGCTCCCTGGCGCTCGCACCCGCCACTGGCCTCCTACGGGCTTCTTCTGATCATGTAGGGGAGTGCATCCTGCAAAATGGCTGTTTATTTGACTGCATGTACCAGCAGTCACAAAGGGGTGCTTAATGGAGGTTAGGAGTGCCCATTATCCACTCACTTGGAGACTAAACACCACCCCTTTGTGACTCCTGGTAGATGAATTAGATCGAGGGTTTGTTGGGGTTCTTGAATTCGTCACCCACGGAGCAGAGCGGAGCGGGCGGAGAGTCCGCGGAGGGTGGGCGGGGGGGGCGGACGTTTGGAGATCTTGATCGGTTCATTGATGTGGACATCCAACAAAAACACCCAGTTGGCAGATGCTCCTCCACCCTGATAGGTTTGTGATTTGGATGATCTTTGGATTTGCGCGTTTGAGCTCCAAAAGCGGCTCCCGCCGCGCGCTAGCCTCTGTGTCGCGCGGCCTCTCAGGTGCTGTGTTCGGTGCACTTGCATCCGCCGAGTGGCACGGCCCGCACCGGGAAGAACGAGACGAAACAACAGGATCATTCAAATAGTAAGGGCTCCGCCCTGGTGCCGCCGACCCCTTTTTTCGTCGTGCAATTGAAAGGGCAATGTACAGCTTTCCACATCCAAGACTATGCTAGGCTGGGGTCGGCGGATTTTACATTCAATGTATGGGTTTGCGACCCACTTTTGGAAAGAAGCAGCGATGACCAGAAACTACAGGAGGGGCTAGTCCTGTTGGAAAGGATTGGGCTGAGACAGCCTCATATTAGCAGACTTCTGGCTGTATCATTTCTAGTCACAGTAAATTACCATGTCATTTCTACCTTTCGACGACCTTCAGCTGTAGCACTGTCGAAGGAGTTCTCTTGCACCACCTCATTTCTGAGTGGGCGACGGAGCGACCGACTCGGTGGGGACGAGACGTTGTGTTAGATAGAGCAGCGACCAGGCAGAGTAGGTGAGAAAAACTGTTCAGATGGTCCACCAGAGCTGGTTTGATCCATGTCCAGTTTGAATAGCATTTGGGCGCGAAGCTTCCATCATCTCACTCCATCTACGTGCTCAATACTAAATACACATAGCTCGATTCCCCCCCAGCACCCACACAAACAATCGACCATGCGACAACGATCTCGTTGCAGGCAGCGTACTTGCAGTACCTGGAGCCATTGAAGGAAATGATGCTTTTTGGCATGAATTTTGCTTCAGCCCACCTCAGGTTTGTTCACCAGCGGCCATTTTTGCGACCACATCTTCGTTGGTTCAATGGAAAAAATCCCATGGCGGGGAGATGTGCTGGGTGTTTCTCGCGCAATTTCAGAATATGGTGTCCTATTTTTTTCCACGGCGCACACCGCATCCGCCAATCGATCCCATCACCCAGGCTCTCCTTGGTGCCCGAGCAGCCCGGGCACTCGCCCGCGCTGGCACTACTGGGCGACTGGAACTGCTCGCAGGGACAGCTGAAGGAGCTCATGGCGGAGGACCGGCGGCCTAAAAGTGTCGGACAATGGACAGGAAGAACAACGTAACAGTTTATGACATCCCGAGGGTTTGTATAAGGTAAGAAGTTATTGAATGGTGCGGGGTATGAGGAGACTGGTTCCGATTCTTGCAAGGTTTGCTTTGCACTTCACTTTTTCCTGCAAAGTGTTTGTTCACAATAAGTCCTGACTTGGTGTCCCCATTTTTTGTGGTATTTGCTGACTTGGAAAGGATGTGTTGGCCACCTTGGTGCTACCAGGGCTGGGTGTTACCAGTTTGCTGCGGGCAGGGCGGTGCGATTCTCGAAGGAAGGCATGGTGCTCGGATGATGAGTCTAGCAGAGGTCTTTTTCCTACCTGTTTGAGTGGTTGTTCATGCTTTTGTCCTAAAAAGCAATAAATACATATATTATCACATATATATATATATATATTAGCACCTTTTGTGCCATGGCATGTAGATTTGTACCTTTGTGACTGGACTGTGGTACTGTTGATGGATAAGGGCTCGATGTAGTGTTGCACCATCTTCCTGATGTGGCATGTGTTACCACAATGGAAAGGTATCACTAATGAATTATATATAACAGTCATAGTAGTTCTCCAGCAATCCAGAACATACCAGAACCACACCTGTGAAGGATTTGCTAATTTTTGCTCACAGTGACCTGTTTGCAGTCCCTGATAGTGACCTTGTGATTCTTTTAATGCAGACCATTACAGACCTAAGTGACCTCGGACTTGCGAGACACCATGGACCGCTTGGTTAAGTATACGGCTCTTCGAATACATTACGTAAGTGGATCTCCATCATGTAAACCCTTGGAACCCGTTCACGGTACAGGTGAGGTGAGGTGATCCGTGGATCGGGTGGAGGATGCCTTCTGGAGCAGCTTCCAGTCGGTGGCGCCGATGGAAGCCACCGCCTTCGAAAGCAATCCCTGCGCCCTGGCCAGCGGACGGACTGGAATAGCTACCTACATGAAAATGACCCCAGGCATAACTACTACCATCATGCTCTGGCAAGAGCGATGGGTGTTTGGTTTCAGATCGCCAAAATCCCAAACCCAGGAGCATCGGATCCTGGTTGTGCTGATCCGGTTGATGTTCGATGTTCCATGATGTTCCATGTAAATCGCTAAATCCCCTTTTACAGTTAAATATTTGCGCATCGGGGAAGGGCATGTCTAGGTGCGCCATGGATCTGTGCGGTGTGTGGTGTGTGTGTGGTGTGGTGAAATAGTTGTCGATTTGAACCCAGGTTCCTTAAGCCAGTCCAAGGTTTAGTTCATGGACGCAGATTTGAGCTACTTCTGGCCATGTCGATCGAGGATCGCGATTGGAGCGCCCTTCTGCGCAGGTTGAACTGGTTTGACAGCACGAGACTGATTCCTGATGTTCCGGAGCATCCATCCCCACGCGGACCGCATCAGATCCAGGTGCGACGGGCGACTTCATGCTGTTTCGACCCGCAGCTCCTTCAGGACACGGTGGGGAGGACCCGGTTTCACGGGACGGATGCGAGGCTTGGGAGTTTTTCTCTGGGCGGGATGCGAGACCAATCACAGTCATACCGTTCAAAACCTTGAAATATCGCAGAATCGGGTGGTCCAGAGAGCAATTTGGAGGTCCTACCAGGTGCCAGGTGTTTTTCTGTATGTTTGTCTCGTGTGTGTGTGTGTGCGTGTCTTCGATGTGATGTCCGGTCTTCAGGCCTCCAGTGGCACTGCCAAGCCGAAGCGGAAGCCGACTTCGGCGCGTTTCGTGCCTACAGCCGCGCGGAAGCTGGGTCTAAAATGAGATGGACCAGTTGTTGGTCATGCCATGTACTATCATGTATACTGTATAGATCATTGGTTTGCTTATATAGTAGTGGAGATCGACCAGTTGAACATGTTTGCATTTATAGTCATGAGGAAGGTTACGGGTTCGCTTTCTTAGAACAGTCCAACAACTCCAGCCGTTGCGTTTGTTTCATGCGATTCGTTCGACGTCCGTGCCGCGCGCCGGTCTCGAGGTGTTGGCGGACACGGTGCAGCGCCTGCCCTGGCTGCGGGCCTTGGCCGCCTCGACGGAGGCCTTGCAGCAGGTGAGGCTCTTGGAGCGTCAACTCGAGGAGTCCCTGTGAACGCGTGGGAGTGCGGCATCGCTCGGTTTTTTTTGGGATCATACAATAACCCAGACGCTCCATGTATGCCATATATGCCGATCAATTGACCCCTCAAACCACCCCAATGTAGGCATATATGGCATACATGGAGCGTTTGGGTCATATTTATACTCCATCTACTCGAGGAGATCCATTTTGTGTATTGATCCAGTTGTGTGGGTACATACTCCATCTTCGAGGAGTGTGGCTTTTTGGGTGGCCGTGACATGCCGCGATAGACTAGGATCGCAAGTCGCGCTAGAGTTGGGTGTCCAATTGAAGTCATTTTTTTGGGGGGGTTGCATGCCAGCGGGTGGTTGCATGTAACTTTCGGAGTGAAGAGCACCTCTGATCGTGACCGAACCGTAACTTAAATAGAACCCCCCAATCACCTTAAGGTAAGCAGGTTCACTGTCTATCTCTATCCTTCAGGCGATCCATTTGCAAAGCATCCTCCCACCAGTCTTTTTTTTTCCTTCGATCCTGTGACCTTCCCGTGCGGCCCGTGCCTTTCGGTGCCTTTCGCGCAGGACTTGAAGCCCAAGCGCACCGTCACACCTGAGGATGGCGTGCCTTCGCGCCAGGCGAGCCTTCGCATGTGTTCAGAGACCACTTCGGTCACGAAGAGATTCGGAACATCAACCAAGCAGTGGCCTGATGGGGTGTCTGAAAGGTGTCAGAAGACCCGACAAAGAGGGAGATGTGAATTCATGATTCGTGGATGAATTCTGGAAATTCTAGAATCACGGGGTTTAAAGCATGGCAAATGGAAGACTCAATTGTACATTGTTGAGGTGTGAAAACCATGTCAGCTTCGAGGGAGGCTAGAGCGATCGTGGACCTGAAACGGGACCTGAAACGTGATGCCCAAGCAATCTCAGACACTGGATGCGAATGGAATAATTTGCCTACATTGACCCCCTGAAACCACACCAAAATGTGTGCGTGTTTAGTCTTTGAATGTTCCATGCATGGGGAGTGTGCGATTGGCTGGGTGTTCTAGGTGTTTGACTGAGTTGTTTTATTTGCAGCAGCCCGAGAGTCACTGCTTTGTCAGGGCAGAGCCCTGGTGCTTAACTTCCACTAGAGTTCCCTGTAACCGTGGGACAGCCGAATCAATGCAAAACACATGAAAATGAACAACGCACAGAATGAAAGGCACATGACATAATAATTTCCAACTGCGTGTAATTATATATGACACTTGTAAATTGACACAACAAGTTTGTAATTGTAACTTTACTCCAAGAGAGGATCTAAACAAGGGCATCGCTACTAGTAGCTCCTGGCATACTAGACCTATTCCTCCACCCGCCAAGAAAGTGCCCTGCGCAGGAGGTGGACCCCGCGACCACGCCGTCGTTGTCCCGCGACCGTTGGCGCCACCCCTGGCGGCCGCCAGCGCCGGTGCGGCAGGAGTCGCCCCCTCAAAAAGGACATTGCTGATACCCTACAAGTCCAGTTTCACCCAGTAAAGCCATGTAAAACCTCGTCTTCTGTTTTTATATAACGGACTCAAGTACAATGAGGTCATTGCACTGTAGGGTATGAAGATGTATGAAGCATTTGGAAATTGCTGTTTAAGTCAAGGTCTCCCTATATTTTGGACCACAAGAAAAGGTACAAAAAGACTACAGAATCCTACAGCCTACAGTTTTGAGCTGACTGGCTGGACATTCTAGGAGCTGTAGGACTCAGAAGAAACAGCAACGAGTTCATAGCGACCGCATAGGGGGCCACGCTAAATCTCCGGACCCCGTTAACCCAGTTAACCCCAACAAGCTACCACTACTGCTGCTGCTGCTACTACTACCACTACTATTACTACTACTACTGCTGCTACACTACTACTACAACTACTACTACAACTGCTACTACGACTACTGCTACTACTACTGCTACTACTACTACTGCTACTACCACTACTACTACTACGACTACGACGACTACTACTACTACTTCTACTTCTACTTCTACTTGTACTACTACTACTACTACTACTACTACTACTACTACTCATCTTTCTTCTTCCTTTACCACTATCACTATCACTACCATACTTGCCATCACACAAAGTCAACTGGGTTCAACCGGGTCAACTGGGACCACAGATTTACCGGCCCCCTGTGCCGACGCTCTCAGCGAGTTTGCCCCAGACCTCCAACGATCACGTTTCTGTTTTAAGCAGACGATGGCGTACGGCACCTTCAAGTAACGTGTAGGGTATGACCTCATAGCACCAGAGATATTAATTCAAACGTTTGTCGGCATGTGTGGCTACTAGCAACAAGAACGTTACTAGGTGGAGGCCATCGCTATTAGGTTGAGGGCCATCGCTAGCAACAGGAAACTACTAGTAACTAGTCACAAGGGCATTACTATAGTAGCAAACAAGATACTAGGTGGAGGCTCAATCAGAGAAGTTTTACATGTGCTGATTGTAGCGCTTGTTCCAAAAAAACCCTCAAGCTTTACCCGTTCGACCGACCGACCGGGTGCGACCTCGTCCGAGCTCGACCTCACCGCCAGAGCTCGCTCGGTGAGGAGGTCGTGTCCGATCTGCTCCGATCGGTGCTGCAGCTCCACGGCCAGCTGGACCGGAAGAATCGGTGGGGCGATGTGAGCATATTGTAAAATATTGTAAATACACATGCACATATATACATGGTTTTAAGATCATGATAGATCATGCGTTTCCTCGATCTTTAAGTTAAATCCCCTCATGGGAAATATTGATACCTGGAACTTCCTCAGAGTGCTTTGAAAACACCTTTTGGAGTCACAGCCTTGTATTTGAGTCTGCGGATGTTTCTCTAGTTATTTGTTGTTTTTTTAATGATATTCCACGGGCATTTATACACAAGCTAAGGGCATTTATTGGTGAGCCACAGGGATTTCTTCCCGAACTTGTTTTTCAAGCGGATGTTTATGTGGCTCACAGACTTAAATAAAGCTGTGTTGAACTACTGACCACCCAAAAAAAGAGGTTGCAAGTATGTTTTATTTTTCCAGGTTCTTTAAGCAAATCCAAGTATACGATTCGCACGGGTTTGCTGGTGCCGTTTTGGGTGAAGAAGAAGAAGAAGGAACACAACATGACACAACCCGTCACAACCCCTTCGTGGCACAACCCAAGACGGACAGCTGCTGGAGTGCGCTGCCAAAAACAGTCCGTACTGAACAACGTACTATCTGAAAAGGGTCAAGCAGGGTCGGATCTCAATTTTCTTCTCTATCGCACCAACGCCCAGACCAGTGCTTCTTGCTGGCTCGATCCATTTAGGATCCAACAATGTCCAGCCTAGGAACCAGACTGGAGGTATTGTTGTTGTTGTTGGTAGAAACAAAAACAGCCGCCCAACATCATTGTCACATGTTGTAGCTTTGGAACTTCAAGGGGTCAAGGTTAGGGATACGGTTGAAGGTTTGAGCGAATGTTGGTTTCGTAAGTAGGTGGACTTGTTGGACTTGTTTCACTGAAGTCTGGGCTGGTCCGTTTTTCGTGTTTTTGAGGTGTTCTTCCGGAGGGGGTGGGTCCAAAAAACAACAACGGGGCTGCAGTATTGTTTCTAGGATGGAGGAGAAGTTCTAAGTAAAAAAATGTGCAGAGGCTTAGCTGACGGGTTACTACTACTACTACTACTACTACGTTGTTGTTGTTGTTGTTGTTAGCGTTTGGGGGGGCCGCCACGCAAGACCAACCAAACCAGGACCGGCAGCATCAGCGGCTGAAGCAGGTTCAAGGCCGACAGAGAGCAACGGTTCAGCATATCAAACTCGAAAAACCATCAAAGGGTTTTCTGCTGCCCCATTTGTGATCATTTGTGTCCAAAAAGGAAGACAATCGTGATTAGACTACAGGTGACTACTGACTGTTTGCATCGTATGACCTTGACCGATGACGAACGACCGTTCACTTCACACGGCTCGGGAGTCGTGGATGCCACTGTGGGGTCTCCGGTTTTTTTGGGCTTCTGTCAGGGAGGGCGGTTTTATTTTGCACATTTGTCAGTTCGAAATTTTGAGTTATTGTTTGTTTTTGTGCACCCCCTTTCTTCAGTGCTCTTCATTTTGGCGCTAGATGCCGCGTTTGGCAACCTCAAAGGTCCAGGTCAGTTTGCCAGCTGTATGGTTGTAAGATGTTGTAAGAAAACAAATGCCTCATGTTGATTTTTCGTTCTCTAGAGCAAGGTGATATTTTCCGCGTCGGTTTCCAAGGTTCGCATTTTAGACCACCCAACAGATCTCCGAAACCACTGACTTGTACTTGTGGAATCTTGTGTTTTTTTTGTTGTTTGATTTTCTTGTTTTTTTTCTTTGACTCTCTCACTATCGCTCTTTGTATGTACATTGTATTAATTTCTATATGTATACAAATAAAACATAATAAAAGTATACTTAATAGATGTAGATATGTATAGATATATGATATATATATATATATAATTGTTTTCAAACAAAAAACAAAAACAATATAACAATATGTTGGGGGGAATACCTATGGCAATAAACATGAAGGCTTGTGCATGATGTCGGACAGGAGGCCTTGGAATGGTTCTGCCCAAGTCTTTGGACACCTCCGACCACAGGCACGCCCCTTGGCCTAGGCGTGCAACAGACATGCCGCGGCCCAACGTTCGATGTAGTGCAGTGAACTGTATAGCTGTGTTCCTGATGAGAAGTTGTTTATGGAATGGGTGCAGCAAATCTCGATCGACCATGATCAACATTTGTGTTGGGCCAATGGGGGTTGTTACAGCGGCACCACCACCACCACCTCACCACCAGCAAAACACCAACAGCTATTGCTATTGCTCGATTCCACTACCACGACTTTCCTATCAACTGCCAACCCTGCAGAGAATGTTGATGGTTGCAACAATTGCTGCCGCCATGAAGATGTCCACTCTCAAGCTTTCATGGAATTCCCCCAGTGTTGTGGGCGATCTTGATCGGAAACCCCTTCCCGAGTTTCGGCGCAGGCCTTTGGTCTTCGAGGGCTTTCTGGAATAGCAGATGAGGAAAAAAGGTGGCAGATGACAGGTGGAAACAGACCATCAGCAGACCCAGTCTTAAATAATTGAGCCCTTGACTTAGTGTTTTCTTCTGCTTCTTGCATTTCGGGACCAAACTTGTGCCAAGCTCCGATCGTGGAGTCGCGCCACTTCCAGCCAAAACAGTTTTGAGTCCTGGTCGTGGTGTGTTATTTTCTTATTTTTTCACTCCAACATACTCCAACCATGGAACAGTGAGAGAGAGAGAGAGAAGTGGTGTGTTGTTTTCTGTGGACATGTGCGAGAGAAGCAATCTCTTTTCGCCAGACGGGATCCGGAGTAGGAAATATGTGTGTGCGTGTGTTTGTCCGTTTGATGTCCGTGTTTTTCCAGGACTCCGGTGATTGCATGAGGCCCGTCGACCCCGCATCCAGCTCGTCCACGGGGGGGGGGGCTATGGCCTGTTTCAACAGAAGCCCGGCGTCGTCGCCTCCCAACCGGACGGAACGCCGAAGAGATGAAAACAACAATGAAAAAGATCGGACTTGAAAACGAAGCTGGATGATGTTTATAGTTGTTTTGCTGTCGGTTGGAGTTCTCCGCTTCGTCCTTTGTCTCAAGTGAGTAATCCAGAATTTGGAAGAACCGCGGAGAACCGCGGTTGCACCGTTGCACACATCCACCGAGCAAGCCGATCCGGAGCCGGGGCATGCTTGTCCAAGCAGATCCCCTACAGCCCTTACGTTGTTCGCCCGTTGGATCCCTTTGGTCAGATCGAGAGCTCATCCTACATCCAGTCGTGCCGAAAGAGTGGTGGGAAAATCGTGACGATTCATCGTCCACCCCAGTTTTTCATGGCAGACTGGAGCCCTTTTGATCCCGTCTCGTCTTCAGAACACTCATAGCTGCTCCCGCAGCTCCAAGCGCTATGGCGCCCAGCTGCTGGAGTTGTTGGAGTGCATGGTTCACGAGCAACGTGGCTCATGGCCAGGTAGTGGAGGACCGATGTCGAGCAGACTGTGTATGAGCCCATGTGCATATGTGTGTGTTTGTTTTGGGCTTAATATCACTCAGGTGTGTCTCACCTTCCATCAACGAGTCACAATCAACCATGTAGCAGGTTGCGAAGGACCTATTAGACAGCTAAGTGTTTCGTTGGTCCCTGGGTGATCCCACCGTGTGCCGCGGCGCTTGGCGCCGCCGAAGCTACCGGAACTACCGGGGCTTCTCCACGTGATCCTGCCAAGAGATGTTGGACAACCCACGCAGGGGTTCGGTGATACCATTCGCTTCCATCCGTTTCCTGTGACTTCCTCTCAACCGAAAAATGTGGAGAAAAGCCTGGGTCAACCTCTAGAGACTAGAGAGCAGGTGATCGGTGTTTAGTGCCAGTCGTCGAGTCGCTCCCTTGTCATGTCGGACTTTTTTTCCAGCTTTACGGCATCGACATGTGGATCTTCTTCGGGGCGCTTTAGCCGTAGCCTCTTTCACAGGTATCAAGTATCAGGACCCAAGACATGTGGATCTTCTCGGGGCAAAATCGCCTCTTTTCTGACCGACCTCGCGAGCTCGACTTCCGGTGTTGGATGAGACCTCGCTTCCAGCGTGGCGGAGTGAGAGAACGTGCAACGCATCGCAACGGGGGAGACATGTTTGGAACAAGCGAGATGGTTGTTCTTGAAAGACGCTGCATACAAGAGAAAGGGTCGCTGTGAACAAAAGAGAAAGGTACCAATAAATTCCCTATATAGATCCCTATAGGGCATCATACCATGAAGTTGAAACTTTGAAACCGACCGTCAGCTGCAAAGGGATGCTGCACCCACAGAGAGCAGAACGAGCAATTCTGCCGGAAGTCCTCGAAAGGTACTGCTTTGGCTCTGAAAATTATGAAGCGAAACAACGCCGGCAGGACATGCATCTTTGCAGAGAGGACTTTGAGGACGCGGTTTCATGTGTGAGTGTGTTTTTGGCTGCCCTGTGGGGTGCTAGACTTCAATCAATCTGTTAGTCATCAGCTTTCAGGGCAAGAAATCACCCACCCCCTACACACCCAGATAGCTCGCAGTGGATCCTCCTCGGCATACATTATGCTAAAATCACTTGAGATCCATCTACCTTTTTTGTCGACCGTTTCTAGTAACCCTCCCTCCCTCCCTCCCTCCCTCCCCCCTCCCTCCCTCCCTCCCCTTTGTTCTTGTTTTCTTCGCCCCTCTGAGACTTCGATCAAGTCCACACGACGCCAACCAACCGCGCCACCGAGTGCTCGTGGCCGCGAGCAGCAGGAGATCGTGACCTTCTTGGCTTCAGTGCCGCTCTTCAAGACGCAGCTGCCCCGCTCCGAGCTTCCCAAGGCGAGACGTTCAGCGAGGAGTAGGCAGCTTCTCGCTCGAGACGAGTAGCTCCCGCGCTCCGAGAGGTAGGCAGCTGCGTCGGACGGTTTCATGAGATCGTTGGATGCGTCGCACGGGATGTTAACGAGGTTTTTCTCCGGTGCAGATGTGACGTAGTGAATGATGTGATTGAAAGGGATGGAGGGGTGGAGAGGGGAGCCTTGGTTTTGGGGGCGGAATGATGTTATAATGTTATAGAGCTGTCGGCTGTTGTTCTTAGGTGGTATCGCAGTGGGTTCTTCCAGGCCGACTACATGAATCATTCTAAACTGTACGGTTTTATAGCTCTTAAATTCTATTATAACTATTAGGGTGCACCTGATGGGGATCTATGTCACTCGTTTCGTCCCAATCGGGCAAACCCTCCGGAAGCCGGTCTACACGGTGTGGCGGTCCATCACGGCCCATGGCGGTCCCGGCTCGAGGGTTTTGAGCTGGGCGGTCAGGTGGCGCAAAAGCTGAAGAGGAAAGAATGGCAGCGAGGGCAAGATATCGTGAAGCAAGGTGATTTAGGTCATTTGGCGGGACAACGCCTTTAAACATGCCGTGGGCAGGGCTACAAAGTTGCACCGCCAAGGAGTTCCTATTGCGCGCCCTGATGAATTTCCAAAGACATTCCAAGACCTAGTTGTGCATCTCGGGGTGAACACTTGGACACTAACTTGGACACCTTTGGAGCTCCCTGGTGTGGTTCGTTCTTTATTCAGGTCCAAGGGCCGTTCTTGGGCAAGCCCTTCTGAACGGCCCGTGAAGTGAATGGCCCTTCGATAGACGACTCGGGTGTGTCTCATTGCAGTCAATTATCACATTTGTTGAGATGTTGGCCTGCAACCTAACCATCATCCACGGATAACATGGTCATGGGATATGAACGTTCACAGAGGCCCTCTGCGTGACCCTTTTTACACACGATTTCATGCAGGTGGTGCTGTCCTCCAAACATCGTTGGTCGTGCATCGTTGGTCGGGCATGGCGCTTTCGTCGAAAAGGCTGGATCGTACTTGCATCGTTCGCTGGGCTGGTTAATAAGAGATGGATGTGGCTCTTTTGTTCGTCGAAACCGAATCGATGAAGGAGATCGGTCCTGAATTGCTGGGATCCCCTCGACCTTCACCCGCTGCCTTCACTGGGGCGAACTGAGGTAAGGCCTTCTACCTCATCATGTCCGGCGAAGCCGAGGTCTTCACTCAGTCCGAGGACGAGCCCGGCATCGTCCGAGCCGTCCTGAGGCGGGCGGAGCGGGCAAACGGAGCCGCGAGAGCCAGTGTGGTGTGGTGTTGCCGCGTCTTTCGCCGGCGCCGGAGGTGGGGTGCGTGGGAACACCACGGCACTGCACAGTGCTGTGCATCCAATTCAAATCAGCTTCGATTTGATAGCAGGCATGGGAGCCTTCTCATGCACCCCCCCTATATAACTGTGGAAAAGGACAAACAGGGAACCGAACTGCTTCGCTTGCATGATTCTTTCCTGGATTGTAACAGGCTTTCGTCCCCTTTGGCTTTCACCAATTGGAATTCTACAGACCAATGAGAAGTTGATTGCTAATTTTTGTTATGATTGATGACTATACAGGCATGGCATTTTTCACTAGCATGTCTATAGGGTCGTCCTTATGGTTCGGTTCCGCCCATGTGCCAGGAAGGGTGATTACTGGGGTGGTCGGTCACTGATGGAAGAGCGCAACAATGTGGCCACGATCCGTCCGGCCGGGAAGGACCGCGCTTTTTCCAAGCGCAGCGCAGGTGTGTTTGTACTTATTTTTGTGCATATATGGCATGCACAGATTGATAACGTGAAGTAGATACTCGTAGTAGATACTGTATAGTGTAAGACATATATAATATATATATATATACATGCGCGCAGGAAGAGATGGAGGTATGTGGAGGCCTCCAGATCTTTGAGGAAGAAGTGTGATGGTTGTTTGGTGTTTAGGCCCATCTTGGAGCTACTAGATCTTCTGAGGACTTTGGCACCCAGGACATTCTGGAAGAACCTTCTCTTGGGGGATTGCTGGCGAAGACGTATTATACACTCCAGGCATGTTTTCAATTTGGCGGATGTTTGCTTGTTGTTTTGCAGTGAAGACGACCTGAAATTGTTGCGCTTTCTACGTGTCCTTCCACCGCCGAACGGAACGACCCAAAGACTCCAAATCCTATTAAATCGCAGTCCATGCAGTCTGGAAACAATTCTAACTAGTTTAGAGAAGGTCCTATATCATACTATATCATGATCGACCGTTACGACCGTTACTGCGGCAGGTCCAAATTATATGCATATTTGGACAACATCTTAATAATTATCAACCATCGCTTGGGAAGCCTGAACTGTGAGCTGTTGGAATTGGTCGGCGACATACCGACGTAGCAACATGCCTAGGAGCCAGTGGTGACTCTGTCCATGTCCCGCAAGGCTTTCCATGACTCAGGCGGGTTTTGGACGGGCATCAAGATCATGACCTTCAGTACTTTGTAACAGTCAAGTAAACATGTTATCACTGTTTTTGATCAAGGCCTGCAACTGAACCATCATGATCCACTGTTACAGGAAATAGGATAGACCCATATCTATAGCCTTGTTGGCCCCGAAGAGGGGAGTGTGTTCTTTGCCGCCAGGCATCTCCCAGCTCTTGCGCTTCCCGAAGCGTGCTGCGATTCACAATGAGCTTCCAGCAGCCTCAAGCTCGGACCCTTGGGCTGAAAAAGCTCGGACGCCCCTTCACCTGGAGAGAAGGTAGATGACCTGCGCAGTTCCCCGAATTCTGGGGAATCAGTGGAACGAGGTTTGTCACTCTGCGTCGGCCCTGCGTTTTGGTCCCCGTTATTTGTCCAACACGACACGGCTCGGGAGGTCAGCTCATGTGTTTTTTTTCTCCTCATTAAACACAAAGTACGTTTTCAGGGGCAACTTGCTTCACAGGCTCACCCTCTCTCGACTTAAAACCATAAAGAAATTGGAATCCTGAACTCTCGGAAGCGATCCCCTGTCACGAAAGCGATCTCCGAAGGAGGTCAGCTGAAATTCTAGTTTATGATCGTCGTGTCGTCGTCATCGCTTTCGTTCCCCGCCTCTCAAGTGTTTTGTGAAGTCATGACGTTGAAAAAACTGCTGACCAGTCACCAGTACACACATCTCCTCACGATGGTTCACGATGCTTGCGCCGTTGTGAGGAGGTGGGCGATCGAGTGCCAAAAAGCCCTCAAGAGACTCTCTTCATCTCACAAGCAGCTGCTCGGCAGAGACCCTCAGGTGTCCTCATCGAAGCTGGAAAAAAATCCTTCTAGAGAACATGTCCTAACTTGGAAGGGCTCATTGTTCCACTTGCATGATTGGTTGATTTGTTTGGAGGGATGTCAATAATGTAGAATGATTAACAACACCATACAAACCACCTAATCTGGATTGTAAAAAAATAACCTTCATATGGGGCTACAGCGCACAAGAAGCGCCCAAATGGCACAACCCCAGATCCCCTTGGATTGCGTTGAGAATGTCCAAGATGTACTAACACGCTTCTTTTGGAGGGTTAAAGCCAATTTCTGGGTGGTGGTTTCAGATTTGTTTGATGTTCAACCTTTACTTGGGATGCTTGCGAATCCACTGACTCATATTCTTTGTTCGTGAGTTGAAACCACCAACTCGATTGGCTTTCAGAGCCCTGTGGACCCCTCTTCTTGGTTGGGGATGGGTATGAATCGTATGAAGAGCTTCCGTTGAACAATGGCCGCGTTTGGTGAGAGCACTGTTCCAGTGGAAAACACGACCCTTTGCACCTGACCATTGCTGTGACATGACATTCATCCGGTGTTTCTTTCCAAGTGTTGCTGTGTGTGGAAGCAATTCTTGGGTGCCAAGAGAAAAGGGCGCACGGTTTTTCTTGTTCTGAATTTTGCTGTTTTTCGTTGCATGTTGTGCATGATATTGCTGTTTTTTCGTTCATGTTTGAATTTAGTATATGTGTCGTAAGACTTGGAGGAGTTCCAGCAATGGTTGATCCCATGGTGATTTGTTGAAAGTATACTCTTCATGATGATGTGAGCAATTGAGACGTGACAAGCTTGGACAGGCTCCTGAGCTTTTCTGCATGTTTGTATTTATGTTGCCCATTTGTTGTTTACGACTCTATTAATGGATGGTACGGTAGCACACTATCAACCAGAACATAGGACCAAGACATTGATTTTAGAACTCCTGAAGTAGGGCGGGTAGCCTATGGCCACATACAACACCAAACGTTCAAAAAATAGAAGCGTTGTAGACTTCGATCTCCGTTTGATGTCTTATTGGGGCTGGTGCCAACCAGCTGCCGGTGAACCCAACACCCAGCCTTTCTGCTCCTCAGGTGCGCCGGAATGCCAACCTCCGTGCGTTGCTGCACATGACCGAGGCTCCAAGCGGCGGGCGCTTCCGCAGTCGAAGAAGGAGGAAGATGAGGAAGAGCTCCTAACCCAGATACTCCATGTATGCCAAATATGCCGATCAATTGACCCCTCAAACCACCCCAACTGATCGGCATATATGGCAGTCCCATGGAGCGTCTGGGTAATAGATCAACACAGAAAGAAACCATTTCTGCTTCTGACCCCTTCTGGAAGAATCAATCCCCACACCTACAGACCAACTGGGGCAGCCCACAGGGGGGAAAAGCAAGCAACGTCGCCGGCCTCACGTGGTCGGTCCGACCTCCGTTTCAGGATTCGACCGGGGGGGCGTTAGGCTCTCGACCCGACCAGGTGATCTGATGTCCTCCTGATTTGTTGGATGTCCTGATTAAGTGGACTGGCCCTGAGAAGTGCCAGTCTTCCAGCATGGGCATACATATTATATGCCCCTTCAGCTCTACGCGTCTCGGGAAGGTCGTTGGCTCTTCATCTCTTGCCAGAGCTTTTAGTCTCAGGTGGCCCAGTTCCAAGCAACTATCTCATCTTGGTTTCTGTGGTCCAATCGTTTGGAGAATGTCCAGCCGAGCGCCCGCACCGCAGTAGGGCGCCCCGCCGCCCGCAGTCCTAGGAGCAGCTGGATCAGATCGTGGCCTCGGCGCAGCGGATGGAGGTGAAGAAGGACGAGGAGGTCGCCTGCTTCGGCGAGGCCGGGCGGTTCTGGTCGGTCGATGGGAGATCGGGTCGGAGGGGTTGTTGGTTGCTGGGTTGACTGAAGGAATATCTTTGGAAGAGTTGTTCTCCCTTTTAAGGTGTTGCTGCCTGTTGTGATTGCATCATGGTGGCGATCAGTTCACCCCAGATCAGTCACTAGATCAAGCAACCGCGGTTGCCGCTCACACATGCTGTGTTTCTCCAGAAGTTTCAGATGATGTTGTGGAGGTTCGATCAGCCCAAAAACCACTCCCTGCCAACAGTGCAGATTCGATGGAAAAACCGCGTGGCTTTCAGATTTCTTTGATGCTTCAACCTCAACCTTGGCTTGTTCAACCCACTGACTTATATTCTTCCTTCGTGAGGTGAAACCACCTAACCCGATTGGCTTTCAGAGCCCTGTGGACCCCTCTTCTTGGTTGGGGATGGGTATGAATCGTATGAAGAGCTTCAGTTGAACAGGAGTGTTTGGTGAGAGGTCCTTGAACCCTGACCGAAGTGAATATGGAAGGGATTTAGACACAATCGGGATTTTCATGATGCTGACAAAGACAGACCAGGTACAGTACCCCAACCACCAGTTGTGGTAGGCATCATGCACAAAAGATGGTAGTCAACTAAAGATGCACCCCGTGAAATCCCGGCACTTGTCTTCTGGGGTATATGCAGACGCCTACGTGGACCTCATCCCCTTGTTGTATGCGAAATCCCAGACTGCTCGGGTCGTGTGTTGGCATGTTTGGCGAGCGAGTCTCGCCGCTAAGCCAATGAGGTCGGGGACAAGTTCTTCATCCTTTTCGAGGGCTCAGTGGACGTCGTCGCCAGACACTGGGCGTGAACAGAAGGGAGAGAAACGAAGCAGCGGGTGGTTGGTGATTTGTTGCTTGGACGGTTCTTTAGATCTGGGCGGCATTTTGTTCAGTTTGGGTTAGTTGACTTGGATTCATAGTTGGATGCAGTTGGATCAAGTTGACAACCAACCAATTCAAGCTCTCAGCCATCGAGTTTGGCAAGTCGTGGTTTGAGTTTGGATATGTGTCCAACCCAGACTCTCATTGACCAAACTGCTACATGTTGGGAGATGTTATGCGGGTTTGAGCCTTTGAGAAGCATGGTTTCAAATGGTTTCAAAGCGGGGCTTAACCGGAAGGCATGTATATATGATTATATTTATGGCTGACCTGCCCAAATGATCCGCATCCCAAGCAATACACGCATGTATTGAATATATATCCCAATATCCCTGTGAATATATATATATATGGCATGTATACCTGGGGCCGGTTGGTCCTCTCTTTTGATCATAGGGTCATGGAATGAACATGTATAAGTTGGATTCCTCAAAATACGGCCCTTTGCCAAAAACACGTACCTTCCATATTTTGTGTTTTCATGATGATCACTAATTGCTATTGAAACATCAATCGTTGGTGTTATACAACTCACAAAAACATCATGCCAACCAACCCTTCCAATCCGCCCACGTGCCCATTCCTCAGCTGTTTCTTTCTCACGGTGCTTCGTGAGTGCAGCTTCGATCAACCGTTCGGGATCCAAGCTCTGACAGGGTGTTGGAGGGCCACTGCAATGAGTAGTTTGCCGAACCATTGGTGGTGGATTCTGTTGGATACACAAAAGGTGGATTGATGAACCTTAAGATGCATTGTAAAGGTTATCACACATCGGGATACCCATCCATACCCCTTTCATCACTATCAGCCACTCGCCAGCTGTCCTGGTAAACAATCAAAGTTCTCATAATCAGTGATTTATGCAGGGATCGTATGTTGACTCTCCTGCTGATTCTCGAGGGCCTTCCGATGAAATCTTCCTGAATCTGGTTTGTCATGGCTAGCGGGTTGTGTGCCCACTCCGCACGAGATGATTGGTCTTGAAGGTCAAAGGCAGCGTGCGCAAGCATGTGTAGCTTCGGCACCATTGCGAAGCGCCGTTTTCCCTGCCTCAATGTCAACTCTGCACACTTAGCGTACAATGCCAAGAACCGAAACATCAACTTTGCCAGTAGTGCAGCCTTTTCTTTTTGGAGCCAGTACCCTGACCGATACAAAGTTGAAAGCGCCAAATTCAGTGCCCGAGCAGCATCAGCCTCCAGTAACACGATCCAAAACATGAACAGATGATTCCAAAGTCAAACTTGGCATGGGGTTTGGATCGACAGTCAAAATAAAAAAATAGGTTCAACAACACAACAAAGGACAACAATGGAGATTAATTTTGGGATAAGGAGCTATTGTCAGCAGCAAAGGGTCAGCCGTGTTGCCCTCTATGTACTGCCGACAAAAGAAATGCAGGAACATCATCATCTCAGTGGAGGCTTGACCCTTAGACCATTTCCCGATGGGACACGCTGTCCCTGCAGGAAAATTCATGGTGTCTCTGCTGATTTCCCGAACAAATGGGTTCACCCTTCTGCTCTTGAAATAGTTCAAGTAGATTTGGGTAATCCACTGAAATTTGGCCTCCATGCCCACACGCGGCACAGCATCAAGATCTGACTCAAGAATCCCGATGAAAGAACTGGCGCAGAAGTGCTTGCAAATGCCCATGTGGCAATTGTGCCAAAGATCAATGTTGAAAAAGCTCGTTTGGTCTTCCTCTGACAAATGAAGTCCCTGGACGATAGGAGGCGTGACATCCCAAGGCAATTCCTGAAACCTTGTTGAGACCCATGCCGCATTCGGACTGAAGTCCTCGAAAGGCACAGCTGCACGACCTTGATTTGCATCCAATTCCTGCCCTGCCATGCAGGCATGGCAGATCCCACGGCACGCACGTTTGGAGCTTGGACCTCGAGGCACATTGCTGAATGATCTCTTCATCCCTCCTAGTTTCACTAGTGCTGGAAGATCACCCTTTGTACCTATGTGCGCCAGCCAAACTCTTGTTTGACCATCTCTAGACAGCAAGCCTGTCTCCAACAGCATTTGGGCATCAGAGGCAAAGGCAGCAACCAATTTGTCCAATGCATCTGGAACATCAACAAGCACTACCTTCATGGCTGCAGTGAAGATGTAATTTGTGCTCCACGTCTTTCCTACGAAGTTGAGGCCCATGCCGTTCCTCCTAAGAGGTGCTCTATGTTTTCCAGAAGCCAAGTAGAACCTAGTTCCTCTTCCCAATGCGCCGTGGGAAGAAAGAATCCAAATGGGGAGGTGCTTGAACGATCGTCCTTCGTCGCTGTGTGAATAATATGGGATGCAGTTGGACAGCGAAATTGTACCAGCAGCTTCCAATTCAAACACACGATGGTTTGGCCTCAACTGTTTGAACCTCCGCCAATACTCCACCAGCACAGGCTGCATTTTCTCCAAGCTTTTCACTCCAACAAATTGTTTGGGCAACCTGTTCGTGTCCAAAAGGTGTTGGGCCCATGAACTTAGCTTGATGAATGGGAATCGCCTGTACTTTGGTTCTCCAAGATCAATTTCATCAACAGTCACTGGTGCACTGTAGCCATTGTCCACCAAAACTTTGTGAACCCCTGCTTCAGCATCCTTGAGCCGTACCTGAGCAAATGCTCTCAGTGTACGGCTTGCAGCGACATTCCTTGCCACCTCCGCCCGGGCCAGCTCCACAAGGTGCTTGCAAGGAGCCTCAGCGAACCACAACTCAAAACACTTTGACCCTGTATGGGTGCTGGGGGATCCATATGGAATGGTAGGCTCCGCTGCATGCATTCAAGAAAGTGTTCATGAATGAAAGTTCGAAACCACTCACTAAAAGTTTGAAACAACGCTGATTCACCACAAGCACAATGCAAAGCAATGACCTTTTTAATTCATTTAATTTCGCCGCCACCAATTGTGGTAGGAGAGGATGTATTCATCCAACTCGCCGCATTTGATCGGCCCTGCCACCGGTGACATAAACAAAATAGGGTGGTGGGCTGGGGTCCTTTCGATTCAGAGCCCCATCACCACCAGTGCCCCTTTGGTTTCTGCATCCCACATGCTTGTGGAACTCGAACACCAAGGCAGCTTCCAACATGTGAACTAAATCAATGCTGGTAGATTTGGCTATGAGCCACATACTCGTGAAATTTTTCTGCTGCATGTAAAAGCTAAATCTCACGGATGGGTCCGCTGTGACCCCGACTTTGAACACAGTCAATTTGATACCTAGCTTTTCTCTGAAGCTAGTGACCTTTTCTATACAATGCTCCAACAGTTTGCCACATGTTGGTCTGGACTTGGCGATGGGCATGAGATGGTCCACCAAGCCCGGGTTGCCACAAAGCACCACGTCCTTCTTGAGAAGCTTGCTCGAATTTTCCTGAGAAGGCAAGACTACGACCAGGAGGGTCAGAGTTACAACTTAGAACACTCAATCACCATGAGCAGCCCTCGACCTCAACCCTTGACTATACTATCCAAGTGTTTCCGCTGAGGTGCATCATTCATGGCGATCTTCCGCTTTGGTGCAGCTACAGGCAGTGACTTTGGAGGATCAGGATGCAAAGGCTCTCGCTGGAAGTAGTCCATGTACAAATCAATGTCTTGTTCAGAATTGGACGAAGTGGGGTTGCAATCATCTGGAAGTCTTGGTGTTTTGATTGGCCTTAGTTCCAAAACCATGAGCTATTGTTGGGAGAGGCTGGGCATTGTCACAACCATTGGACTGTCTCAAATCACCCCAAGTCACGCAGAGGGTGCAGCAGGTCGACCTGCAGTTCTCATACTCCCAGTAACAGGGCAAGTGTAGGTGAGCAGTTCCAGCAGCAAATCATCGTCATCATTGGCCATGAACGGCAAATCTCACACGCATGAAACTATGATGAGTTCAGACCACAAGATGTCACCGGCAGTAGTTGTTACATGTATCCATGCCTGCATGCACATGTATATCTTAAGGACTGAACATGCAAAGCAACACACGATACATGGGCAATGCCATAATATGATAAAGAGCACTGTGGCCACATTTGGAAAGAAGGTTCAAGGATGCACAGTGACATAAAATCCCACCCACTCTTCCCTCCATATGCCTCCAGGCTGACTGAGGAGCCCGACGCCGTTGGCAATGAGGCGGGAACAATTCCGAACAACTTCATCTTGGTCACGTCCACCTGGCTGGAACACAAGGCAATAGGTGAAATAGATGTGCGTGCAAAAGTGCACGCACGAGGGACTGAACAAAGCCATTGAGTTGGGTGCATGTGTGTGTGTGTGTGCGTGTGCATGGAGAGTGTTGGCTGGCTAGCTTGCATTGTGCTCGCCCATGAAAGGATCAAAGCAGCATGCGTGTGCCTTTTCTCGGGCAAATGCCATCGCTCTCAAAGTCATGCCGTTTCTGACTCTTCACGTGTTAACCATTCCAACACATGTTTGCGAGTCACGGCGCCCAACAAAATCTGGGCCCTGGTCAAGTGAACCTTATGGTCCATCATGGACCGCCCACCCCCGCCCGGTTCAGCCGGAAGAAGAAGTAGGTTGAGCAGATTTCCGAAGAATCTTAAGAAGGTTCCTGGAGGATAGGGGCACAAACAGGTGGGAAACTTCCATGCATGAGTGTAGTCCAAGGCTTCCCAAAATGAGTCATAGGTTGAGCCAAAGTACCTGGCTGCAACCTCCACAGCATTCACTTTGCTGCACCTCAGCCCCGGTGCCCCCTGCATGGCAGGAGCGCTTTTAGAAGTACATGGACAAGGCGCGCCCCGGTGGTTTTGCGGATCTGGGCATCGATCTTCTTCAGGTGCCTGAGAAGATACCAGCTGAACATTCCAAAATGCTGCAATACCAAGTGGTGTGTGTGTGTATTGAAATGGATCTTATGGGCAAGGAGCTCTTTGGCCACAGAATCAGCCAGGTTCTTCTCACTTTCAAGACCGGAAACATCCAATCTCACTTGCTCACAACCTTCATACTCTCGCTCCAGGGTCTCGCATGCCGACTCTAGACCTTGCACTGACCTGAGCTGGTGGGGCCAGCAGAGGATGGCAAAGGACACGGGTACAGCAGTTCTTGGTCCAACTTGTTTCATGAAAGTGTAGTGAAGTCTCAGCAGAAGACTTGGTCACACGTTTTCCTTCAGTACTGTCAGGTTTCTTTCCAGCTTCTTCAAGGGCAGTCTCTAAAAGCTGGCACAACTCCGTAAGCTTGGAAGATCGGGCAAGAAGACTGTTGCTGAACGATACCATCTTTGTATATTCCTGCAAGTGTTCAATGTTGTTGTTTGTTTGCAAGTTGACATGCGCATGTTTTACCTTGCAATACCTTGCGATGAACACCCAAGAGAAACAGTTCCTACAAGGTTCCTGCTTGGCGCTGTTGGCCTCCTTCGCACCAGCCTCCTTCTCCGACTTGTTGTCATCAGAATCAGGGTCATCTCTCACATGGCCCAGCCGCTGGAATTCGATTTCATCATCTGCAACCTGAGGTTGGAGAGCTTGGGGCCCAGGATTTCGTGAACATATGCTCATTGAGAACATCCTATGGCCTGGAGCCTTATTTTTTTAAAATTTGGGGAGGGAGCATCTTGGTCAACCTTCTCTTGGCGCTCTTCATCTTCTGACAACTCTTCGTCACCCTCCTCATACACAACATAGTATTTCTTGAGCTTCTTATTGTAGCGATCTTTCCTCACGTCCAAGCTCTGGTCATGACCCCATGGGTTAGTGGCAATATCACAAGAACATTGATGTGCTGAGTCTGCTGTGCATTGATTTCAGCTGCATGGCAAACACAGTCCCTTTCATGCAAGAAAGTTTCTTGGTCAGCCGGTCGATGTTTCCAGGTCGCTCGCAATACTCCACCACGCTCTTGATGTAAGACCTGGGATTTTCTGCAGGAGTTTGCCAGTCGCGATCAAGCCTATAGGGAAGTCACCCACAGATCAACAGGTGTTTTGTTGTCAATCTCATAAGACAAGGGGCGCAGACCAGTTCAAAACTCGAGCCATAGCCTCTTTTGTAAACCAACCTCTCTTCTTACGCTTGCTGAGCTTGTTGGTTTTGGACAAGGTCTTGGTGAGTTTGGTGACGAACATATCCTGGGGGAGATCAAGGGCAAAGATAGTAAGCAACTCCACGGTAAAACCCCCATGAAATGAGCCATGCCAAAAGCGCACTACCTGAAATTGTTTGACCAAAAACTGTCCTTCGACCATCCCAACGAATCAAGTTCATCACACATTGCTTCCTTTTCTTCTTTAGTGCTTTTCTTCCATCTCTGGTGAATGTGTTCTGGTACATTACACTTGCCTGACGGTTTCATCTCACACATGCGTCGCAGCCGGTTGAGCCTTGCACCTTCAGTCAGTGGAGGTTTCAGCTCTGCCGGCGGTGTGATCTTGGGCTTGGCAGGCGATGGGGCTGAAATCTTGGGGGGGAGGTGTGGTATAAGCACTCTTGGAACTGGATGCATTCTGACCCTTCTTCATTTCTTCCATCTCTAGCTGCATTCTTTGGTTGGCCTTTCAGGGAGAACCAAGCGTGGAGAAAGGCTACAATATGCTACAATATGAACATACTCTGCGTATGTGCAGTCTAAAAAAGTACAATCCCAAATCATGAGGCCTTGCGGAGCTCTTCAATCAACTTGTGCGGGTCCTCTTCTGGTTGTTTCCCCTTCATTCGCTTTGGGGGGCTTGGTATTCGGTGATGTCTGGTGTGGCTTGGCAGGGCTGCGAGGGTGTTTCTCTGACGATGCCTTTGGTTGTGCTTTTGCCTTCGCCTTGCTCTTGGCAGACGCTGGTTTCCCAGCTGCCTTCGCAGCTGGCCTGATCTTTGCAGGGCTTCCCTTGGATACAGTACACTGTGGGAACCAACATGAGCTCACAACAGGTATGGTATTCCAACATGAACAAACTTGCCAAGATTCTGGTACGGTATCAGCTTCCTGGGGCCAAACCATTGCTTGCAGGGTTCATGTGGTGTCAAAATGTTTGGGTAGCACTGTCAATGTCCCATATGCAATTGAGAAACACTGGCATCTTTGGCAGCCTTGGCATCCCTCAGCATTTGAAGCTTGCGCTCATATTCCTGAGGTCGCATGAGGGTGATCTTTTTTGGCTTTGGGGCGACATCATAAAACACAAAAGTGTTGCGTTTGGTTTGTGTCTCCTCAATCTCCAGATCAACTTGTGCTTTGCCAGGTGTTTCGGTCTTCACTGCCATGAGCTTTTCATGACCATCTTTCAACTCTCCACAACTCCAAGTTTTTGAAGGAACGGTTTTCCGTTTGGAAAGCTTCCCATCCGCCATCCCTACCCACAACCTGTCAGGTTATGGCTGAACGACGAGCCAAATCCTTGTGGAGGCTCAACTGAGGGGATCAGGAATGGAAGCACATGGGTGAATGCTCAGGATTGGATGGAATTCTTGGCCAAATGACTCTAAAACCATCAAAAACCCGATTGTTGACAAACAGTGATAGTACGGAAATAGTACGTATTCTAGTACGCATTTCTACGACCTTTGTACGCATTTCTACGCCCCTAGTACGGGTACGAATCTCGGTACGGGTTCCATACGTACTAAATCCATACTAAGTACGTATTTTGCAGTTTTTCCAAATATCCTTTAAAATTTAACATATTGCTCCTAAAAACTGTTGCAACCACATCAAAAACAGATGAAACAGCTGAAGTTGGGCAATGAAGAAACATGTCCAGAACGATACGCAGGAGCATGTGTTCGAACAGCTTGCACCTGGAGTGTCACAGGCTAATTAGCACGCATGCATTCATGCGTGCAAAGATTCTGAGCTATAAGGTGCTATATAAGCTCTAGGCTAGAGTTGCACAAACTCCTTCTCTCTCCTTGACCCAACCCAACCAAAGTGCTTGAGGGAAGTGCAGTTGCTTCTTTGAGAGAAGGTGTTGGAATTTGCAACCACTTGATTAAATGTGCGTTGGGAAAAGATGCCTCAAGGATCCCAAACACAATCCCTTGGCTCCACGAAGGTAGCAGAATGTGCTGTCCATTCCAGCATCAAGCCACCAATCAGTGTCCCAGGAAAGACCTTCAAAAAGGTAAACTCCTAAGTTGAGATGTTCTCCCTCAATGCCGGCACCAAACTCCAAAGTCCGCTTCGCACAGAACCTGGAGTGAAGCTTGGTGATCTTCTTCGCGAAGCCAGGTGGATACGTCCTGGGCAACAACTGTGACACGGGACAACAGACCAAGTGGTGCAACATGTTTTCTTGGGGTCAATGATTGGACCATCTGTCAAAAACTTTTTGGTTTCAGAAAGGTTCCGTTCATAATGCTTCTTGACCAATAGTACAGTACACGACACCATGAGTTTGGGTGTGGAAGCTTTATATTGGGCGATGTTGATTGGTCTAGTTTAGAAAAAAAGCAATATCAATGTACAGGCACTGTGTTTGTTTGAGGAAAGATGAGCCGCAAAAGGCCACCTTGCCACGTTTGTTTCTGTACTTCTTGGTGGACTTCGCACCCTGTAGTTTGTAGTGCGCCCTCACCATCTGACCCAAATCCAGAAGCTGCACTGTCGGGGAATTTGACCAGGCTATATGCCTTTTTGCCGTGGCAGAGCCATACATGCAGGCCCACCACCGAGCTTCATACACCTGCATGCACGATTAGTTGAAAAAGATCTCTACCACAAAGAAAAGCACTCACAACACATCCACATGTCCACTGACATGCAACTGGATTTTGTTTGTGGGTTTGGTCACTGTGGCCTTTGGAAGTAGCCTCCAAAGCAGTCTAATCCTAGGATGCCATATCACAAGGCTGCTTCGGGGCTGTTCCAATATCCACGTCCCTCCCATGGCCGTGATGGCCAGGATGAGGAGAGCTGTCCTGGAGCGACGAGAAGGCAGCGCGATCAGCACCAAGTTCGGAGTGTGTGGGAGGGGTTTGATGAGGATTGCTCATGTTTAGTTTCGCCTTTGATAGCTTGTGAGTTTTTTGAAAAACAGCATCGATGTCCATCCTTTTGAGAACAGCTTCCACAGTTCCACCCTTGAACAATTTCCTTTGGTGGGGTAATGTGTTGCACCCTTTAAATCCCTTAGCTGCATGATAATTCACGACCCACAGTTGCAACTTGCAAGCTGGTGAAGGCTCCTTGAAGTCAATTGGTTTCCCATATTCACAAATCCAAATTCATCACGACCCATAGGAAACCATGGTGCCCGATTGTGTGTCCCTTGCGACACGGTGACCCAGCTGCTGCATACCAAGCCGATGACCACGAGAAAGTTCTCGAATTTGCAATTGAGAATGGACAGGAGCACTAACCTTAGAAACTGATTTGGATAAGCAAAGGTCCACAATGTGTTTTCAGGGTGGGCTTGGATTTACAAGCAATGGTGGTCATCATGGTCTATCACTTTTGCAATCAAAAAGCGCGAATCCAGCATCTGACAATAAGTCCATTGCATCTTGCTTTCCGGGCACTGGTTCTCCATACGATATGTCAAAGCTTGCGGATGCGATACCATTCACTTTCATCAGTTTAGTCACCCATCCCTTGCCTGAGAAGAGCTCCAGAAAGCTGTATGCCTGGCCCGGGCACTGCATGCAAATAGTCTGTGGCGTATTGTTTTTTGTGGCTGTTTGCTGACAATCTTTTTGTGGCGTTTTGTGGTATACGGTATACTGTACTCTCCCTCAAAACCCAGCAGTCAACCATGGTTCCAACTGCCTCATTGAAAACATCAAAGTCCTTGTTCAAGGCCAGAAGCAAAATGCAGGCCATCAAGGCCTCGGGAGGCTGGGAGACACAGGTTTGATGCGTACGCGACCAAATCCTCTTAAACCAACCAGCGTCACAAGATATGGTTGCAGAGTTCAGTTTTGTCACTCAGTCCATGGAAACTCTGATTTGATCAAACCATTGGGCCCAGTGTCTTTTGGTGCCCCAATCGAATACAATCTCTGCAGCACTATGTTGAGCTTTCTCTGCTTCACCCCATCCATGGTCTCCAAAGCCATGGCTGACAGCAAGTGTCCTAAATGGCCGGGATCTTTGTAACCCTCAGCCCCAAACCAAAATGATCTCAGGGGACTTGCGATTGTGCTTGCACTGCAGTTGCGTCGCTGATGACACCAAAAAAACATTTGCTGTGCACAGGAGAAAATCATCCTTTGTATATATTGCGTATTCAATTCAGTTCTCTGATATTCTCCGATACTTGCCAAACAAATCGTTTTGTGTTTGGATTCAAAAGGCACTTGACACATTTTGTGAGGTCAGTTTACTCTGAAATCCATGTCCCATCTCAGACCTCCTGACTTCAACCTGCACATAGCAAATCATGCCAGGGCTGCGGAGGTCATTCACGTGAAAGTCACTCCTGAGGTCATTGTTGTGAAAGTCAACCTCCATGGCTGGTCTTGGCCTCAGAAGAATTGGCAGGACCAGGATGAAGTGCCAGACAGGGAGGCAGGTGGTAGGTTGAAAGAGAGGCCCCTGTGAGGTTACCTTTTTTAGAAATCAATTCCAAAGCTTCCCAGAGCAACATGGGCAAGAGGAGCACAAAGCTGGGCCTTAGTGTTTGTGGTTTGTTGCGGTGGTGGCCATTTTTGAACATGTTTTCCCCAAAGAAGCAGCAACAACGATGGCACTCTATAGGGTGGGCCCATAGTACCACCTGTCAGCAATAGCGGTCGTCAAGCTTTGAATGAACATGGGTTTGCAAGAACAGTGCCCATTCCTACCAAAAGCATCAAAAATAAATATGTGCAACATGATCTATACTAGACCCTGGCTGAGTACATGTGTCAACTGACCGCCACCTAAGCTGACTTAGGCTGTTCAATGCCATATCGTTGTGATATTGCTCACCCAACTCTAAGTCTCGAATTTGCCATGATTGGCCTTCGCCAATGGACGCAGCACGGCTGGCTGCTTTCAATTTCTGGCTGAAGCACTGGGTGATATATCGAAAAGATACTAGTTTCATAAATTCCAACCATTGATGACGTCAATCTTCATAGTTTGATTCAAGTCTAAAGCAGTTGTACGGAGCGCCCAGGCTTCAACGCAGCAACACAACTATGCGCGCTGCTCCGCCAGGAACTCAGAGGCAGTAGACTCTGCCAGGGTATGGATGTTGCCTTCGTTCACCTCCATGGATTGCCACTTTTCCGTAGCGTGCTTCCAAAACTTGTCCTCAAGCGAGGTTGACTGTGAGATTGCATGTGAGGGTGGTATATGGTGGTTTTAAAAGGATTGACTCCTGGAGCAGTCTGAGGATGTCCTAGGTCTCAGCTCCATGCCTCTAACCGACCCTTATCAAAGTAAGACCAGTTTGGGAAAGGTATGCGCACTGTTTGGAAATAATTTTGCAAGCTGGGGGGGAAACATGCAAATACTTAGTGAAAGTTTCGCTGGCACACCCGAATGCTCTAAACTTCAAAATGATACCCTTGCCAATTGCACAAGCACTGGCTCGACCAACAGTGACCAGAGCAATGACAACTCCGACTTCATCGCAATTTGGGATACGACGTAATACAAATGGGTTCCAGCTCAAGGTTCAGAAGACCAACAAGATTTGGGCACCCAGGATTCGAATGGGCATCGATTTCCAAAAGTTTGACCTACTAAGATTGAGCCATTTGCTTGCACCCAAAACTTATAAACACACACACACACCCACTCTTCACCCTTGTGGGGCCTCAGCAGCCGAGTAGTGAGTGAGGTGCGGTTTGATCACTTCGTTGAAGGCCCCTCTCAAAGCATTCCACTTCAGCCGACCAAACTCTGACGTTGGCTCCGCCCTCCTCGCAAAGGTAGAAGGCGCCCCGCCGACCTTTCTCTTCGTAGGTTTGCGGTTGGCTTCCTTGCATTCTTTCTTCTCGCCTTTCAAACCATCATTTTCAACTGGTTCTTCCTTCAGCCCGCTCCTCTCAGTTTCCTGGGTTTTGTCCTTTTTGGCCCTCTTCTTCGCCTCAGGCTTGCTGGTACCACTCTTTTGCGTGATTGCGGAAGCCTTCCTCACCCGCTTGGTAGGCCCTGGTGCTACCTCACCTTCTTCATGTTCAGCACCATCAGAAGCCACCTCCTCATCTTCATTCTCCTCTTCCTCCTGCACCTCTTCTTCTGGTGCTTCTTTAAATTCCCGGGCCGGGGAAGTCTTCTTTGCTTTGCTCTTGGCCTTAGCCTTGGCCTTAGCCTTGGCCTTTGAGGCATTTGCCTTCGCCTTGGCAGCTGCCTTACCTTTTGCCTTTCCCTTCGGACGTCCTGGAGTCTTCTTTTTCTTCTCCTTCTCATTCTCATTGCCTTCCTCACACTTCAATTTTAGCTGATCCCGACGCAATACCTGAAGATGAGGCAAACAACATGAGGAAGAGAATTAATGCAGGAGGGAGCCAAAGATTCCACATAAAGAACAACAGATTTTCTTGAAAAGGCGTGTGACTCATGACTAAGGTAAAGTAAGCCCAACGACAAAAAGACCATATAAGTATAATCAAACAGGCTACAGTGGGACATTTAGGGACCTCAACTTCTCGAGTCTCCGAGAACATTTTGGCCAAATGCTCCATTTCCATAGAGTGCAGCAGTTGGGTTTCCCCATCCTCTCCCACCTCAGGCAAGCTCTCCAAGACCAAGTGCGGAGTCGACTTTCCACGTTGCAAGGCTTGGCTGGCCATCCTCAGCAAAGCCGGTTCGAAGACAATGGTCACTGATTTGCTTGTAAAGTAAAAAACTATACGGACCCCATATCCAGTCCTCCAATATCACCCATCTTTATTTCCACACAAAATGTGTCCGAGTAAATGACCAAATGTCTGGGAAGCTCGTTGCTTTTTGGCAACCGACAACTTGGCAGTTAGCTCACTGATTTGATCTTCTATCGACTGCCTGCTGTCGATCAAGTTCTTAGCGCACTGTTCCCAGCTTTTGTCTTCCTCCACCATATCCGTTTTCTCTGGGCTGTCTCCAATAAGATAGACTGGAACCTCGGTGGGAGCAGCATCAGAAGAAGCAGGGGCCGCAAGCGGTGCAGGATCAACTTGCATTTCAGGATCCTGGCTATCCTCCATGAAGGCGCTACCCTCCGCCGCTTCTCTACCCTCAGCTTCTTCTTGAAGAGGAATGGAATCCTCCATCAAAACCCCCCCCTCAGCTTCTTGTTGAAGAGGAATGGAATCCTCCATGAAGGCGCTACCCTGAGCTTCTTCTTGAAGAGGAATGGCATCCTCATCATCCAGCTCTCCATCCGACTCCACACCTGCAATCTCCACTTCGTCCACATCTTGCTCTGGTTCCCCCTCAGGGTCCTGGAAGTCAGAATGGTTTGGTGGAAAAATACAAAATCAGCCACATGCATGATGAACCAGGATCAAAAGACACCAAACCCACAAGCTTTCAATGTTTCAACTTATGATATGATACAAGTTGTTTCCTTAAAATAGGCAATGACAGAGAAACAAAGCTCCTGGAAAGTCAACTTTTCTTCATCATCACGGTCGCCAAAAACCATGACCATCAAACTCTGGAACAAGGGGTCCCGGCAAACTTGCTCGCGCTGAAGCTTTCGTTTCAGAAGCACCATGCTTCCCTTGGCTAACTTTGCCTCATTCTTGAGATCCTTCTTGGATGGCAATGGGATTTTGAACCTGCCGTAGAGGGATTTGATCCTAGGAGCGCAACAGACAGCCAAGAAGAGTACCTACGACATCAAGTCTTTTATTGATCTTTTGGCCCAATGCCCCAATGATGGTAGGTTGATGGTGGAACACAAAAAAAATCAGACTTGTTGCAGGTGAGATTCTCTTTCAAAAGGTCAGGCACCGTGAACATCCCAACCGTCCCAGGTGGATTCTGCAAACGTTGAGCTAGGGGCTTCAGCACTTCAAAGTTCATGCTGCAGCAAGCAACAGTGGCCGATAGGGTTTCCTTCCCCTCTTCAGGCAAGAACAGACGACGTTTCTCCCGCATCCTCTCACGTAAATCAGCAGAAGAGTCCCACTCATCCACCACACCAGCAAGGGATGCCATGCCCAAGGAAGAGTACCAGAAACAGCACAAAAACTTGAATCAAAAATTTGGCTGAGGAAACAAAAGGCATGATTTGTCCAAACAGTGCGCCAGGTCCAGTGAAGCTGACACAACGGGATGCAGTGTATCATAATGGATTTGTTTAACCTATGAACTATTTTGCTATGGTAGCAACAAACACGTTGGGGGATCATGGTCCTTTCAGACTTGGTTATACTTCAAGGACAAGTTTGTCCACAAATGCCCATTCTTTCGAGTTGTGACCAGCATCCCGGTTGGCTGAGGCCCCCAACAGGTCAAAATGACCAGCTCGATGACCAGCGGCCGGTGGCTACACCGGGAAAATGTTCGCTGCGACGAACGTGGATGTGAGTGGCCGGTGGGGAAACCGGGGCTGTGATTGGATACCAGTCCAAAGATGCACACCAGAAAACCTTCTATGATCTTCTTGGCCCAATGATCATCAATAATCTAATGAGAAGCAGTGTATTTGAAGTGGAGGGTGGCCAAAGAGTTCATCCAATCTTTAGATGAACATCACCAAATAGCACTTGAGGGTGTGCATCTGGTCACTTGTCCTGGGATGTCCTGGGCCTGGGTCCCAAAACGCAACCCTTTCGCAAAACACGCTCCTTTGTTCAAAAGGAAGGATTTCGGTTCCAAGACCGACTTTTGAAAGCGACCTCTAAAAAGGAAGGTCAGGGAGGCTGCAGGTATATGTATTATATAATGAGTATTTATCTTGGGTCCCGACCACTGGTACATTCAGGGGAGTCGTCCGATCGGCTTGGATTTGAGAACATCACCTCGCTGCTGCACACCAGCGGTATTTTGAGCCCCATCACGGAGTGCAATTACATCCAGTATAGATAGACGACTGTCACAGGAAGGATGAGGAACGTCATCCCCATTCCCTTTTAGTTAAGACACTCTGTGATTATAGACTAGACGCAGTATTAGCTCCTCCCAATATGTGTATATATATACATACCCATGTCTACTGGATAGGGAGTAGTGGGTTCCTCTTCCCACCAAGCAAGACCTTCACCACCCATACTGTTGTGGTTTTGCTTTGTAACACAAATACCCAACACCCAACTCAATGTTGCTTTATGTTTGGGATTTGTGATGCAGGATTTTGATCATTCATGTTGTTTTGTTCTGTTTGATGCATTTCCTCAACTCAATGTCAAAGAGGGGAGCATGAGTCATGCTGGAGCTGGTTCCAGAAAACTGACACAGGAGTTGGTCCATCGAGCCTATCTCAATGTGTGCACTCCTCTCCAACCCCACTCCTTTTCCGTATCCAAGGCACGCAAACGGGCCATGCCTCTGCGGAGGAGCGCTTGGCCTTCTCCTCCATGGCGGAGCGCCTGCTGCGGAAGCAGCGCCTTGGACTGAGACCTCTCCAACACCATGCCTGGTTTTGCTTAGGACCAGCAGTCACAAAGGGGTGCTATCCATGGAGGTTAGGAGTGCCCAGCTACTCCACTCACTTGGAGACTAAACACCACCCCTTTGTGACTCACTCCTGGGATGATTGTGTCTGTTTTTTTTTTACTTCTGGGTTTTTGACTTCAGGATGATGGTTTTGCTTAGGATGCTTTGGTTTCCACTTCTGGGTGCAAAAAAACATTTCTGGGGAATATGAGGGTTTCCGGTTCCTGAAGAGCAAATCTTCTGCGTGCGAAGTAGCGCAGCTTGCTGGGGGACATGGGTGGTCTCCTTTTCTGTTTGAAGGGATCGGTGGATGGTGCGGGGGGACATCGGATTAACCATTAACAAACAAAAACAGCATTGAAACAACATATCCTGAGTGAGTAGGTCCCAGTAGGTCTCCTGGTCCCCTGGTCCGCTGGCCCCGTGGTCCATAAAAGAAACACGAGGTTTGGCGCAACCTTTGCGAAGCAAAGAACGCTGCCGGGCTACCTTTGTGTCACTTTCGCCCTTCATTGATAGTAGTATTCAATGATCTATTTGGTGGTACCTTCTGAGGTTGGTGGCTGATTTTTTGCTCGCTGGGGAGGCACGGACGTGCCCTCCCACCCCTTCCACACCAGAAATCCGTACGCTACGACAGCGACGAGCGATGTGGGTTCGTCGGCGAACCCTTCGCATCGAAACACACCATGGCATGGGCATGCCCGAGGGCCTGCTACTCTTTTGAAAAACGTGATGCGAACATTCTAAGTCGGCCTGTGGTGGATGAGAGGGACCTTTGCTGTGTCCAATTCGATGCGTTTGTTCTCGGTTTGTGAGAACTTGTTTGCTTTGCGGGCTCGGCTGCCTGATCCTTTTCCTTTCGCCCTGACTGTCCTTTCCCTCGTTTTTTTTCCCACTGCGAGCAGTGGGAACATTGTTTTCTGATCCGTTTCTTCGTTCCTTTGTATCCCCGTCGAATTTGTTTTGTTGATTCACTATTCTTTTTTTGGATCCTTCACCCAGCCGGATATGATAGATTCTGGTTCACATGCAGATCTTAGCGATAGAGAGAGAGAGAGAGAGATAAAGTTGGAGGTGGTTGGAGGTCGAGTGCAGAGTGGGGGATACAGATGTGGTTGCAAAGTTTAAAACATCGTTGGGGACATGAGCGCACAGAAATACAGAAATTCGAGGTCTTTCACTTTTGGAGGGTGGGATATCTCTGGAGGGTGGCTTCAACTCGCCCACTGCCCTTCGTCCAAAGCTCTCGTGAATGTCGCTGCAAACTGAGGAACTTCCTGGCGCATCTCGGCATGCTACCCGACCCCATTCCCGCTGGTTCCTCATAAACCTTAGCCATGCACGTCAGGGTGTGCTCCAGTTCTTGGCAGCGTTGTAAGATCTAGCATGATCTAGCCCAACCAGAGAATCTGTGTCCTTCGGTCCCAAATGGGAAAGTGCCCCGAGTGCAAGCAAACTTTGGATCGAAGAAGCTGAACCAAAAGAAAACAACAACAACAACAACAACAACAACAGCAACAGCAACAGCAACAGCTACAGCTACAACTACAACTACAACAACAACAACTACTACTACTACTACTACGACTCCTTGCAAATGGGTTTCGGCGACTTACAAAAATTCGCAAGGCCGCCCCCCAAAAAAAAATCAAAACACAAGTTGTTCCTGTGACCGGCTGAACTCTGCCCCTACTGTTTGGGGGGGCACGGCATTGGAGTCCCAATATCCTGGGTTTGTCCCGGTAAACCTGCAGAGCCGTCGGTAGAGAATGAATTGTGAACATGTCAATGTATTGATATGACTATTTTAGAGCAAGGCCAGGCCTGCAACCTAACCTGATCCACTGTTGCTAATATATCATGATATACCCCACCAAGATCCTCCAAGGTAAGGTGGAAGAGGTGGTTCACCGCATGGCACTGACCGCATCGGTTCTCGGTCCAAGGACCTTGGCTCAGCCCAGCTTGAATACGGGGCCCTTTGGCCGAAGTGCTTCCTTCCTGTGGCCCAGCTGCACGGGGTGGATGTCGTCGTGCATCCGGTGCGATGTGGTCGGTGGTTGGGCATACGATCCGGAGCCACTCAAGAGGAATCTCGTTTTGTTGGTGTCTTGGGAGCCACTTGTAGGATGCTAGCTGGATTTGCGGGTTCGGAGTAGATGGCGGGTTCGGACAGTTAATTACTAATCCGTGATCTCAAGTGGACTGCCAGTGGTGGTTTGTGACCATCGCCCCGGTGTAGCTCATATTTTGTGACGGTGCTTGTGGTAATAGCTTTAGACATCATATCGGCTTCTTGGGCCATGGCTCTCCCATCTCCTACTGACCTCGTCGGAGCTCTTGGTGGCCCAGGAGGGACCTGCTCCAGAAATCGTGAGACATGACATTGAAAATCCAACGCCTATGAATGAGCCTGCATGTCCAAACAGGAGGCCGTTCGGAGCTAAAGGGAATTCCCCAACCCATGGCTAGATAGGATTACTAAGACGAGTTGTCAAAAAGAATTATTCTTGCATGTTTGTGTTTTCACCCATCTCATCCGAGTCTAATCTTTCTTCCCACACCTAGCCGGCGGGCCGAGGGAAACGGGTAAGAAGGAGACCATGACCAACGAGGAGGAGCGGTTCGCTGGGGATGGTCTGAGTCCCAAACATGCCCTATATATAGGAAGTGGAATAACATGGTTACAGTTTTCTTGGAAGCAGTCTTGCCGTTTCAGGGCAACAGTTGGTTACGAAGTTCAACCATCGATTTGGTTTCCTCCATGCAGCCCATTCAACGTAGAGTCTCCATAGGGTTTCACACGATAAGCTGTCAGCTTGAGCTTTCATGAGTCAGTTCATCCCCTAAAATGTTTGGAGCTTTGTCGGTTAAAAACCCAACTCCCAACAGCTCCGTGCAGCCAAGTCTTGGCCAGTTTTGAGGGCTGAATACCGCGAGCGAGCTGCTGGGCTGGAGGTGGATAATTCTGTTCTTTGAGAACAGGTGGACAAAGGTTATCCAGGAAACCTGTATCCACTAGTGATATATGTATCACTGTATCCTAGTTTCTTTGAGTCTCGCGAAATTTCCGGGGAAACGACTCAGGGTCCAGGAATTTAAACTATCCTACAAGATCCTACAACCTATTCCTTGGCTATCCTTGGCTACAGCTGGCACGAAACCACATTTTTTTTGGCCTGGACTAATTGGATTCATCAACTGTATGCAGATGGTTGATGAATAACATATGAATAAGAGCAACCAGGTCTGGAGATGAAAACCTTTGGAGATAGCGGTGGTGAAATGTCAACAGTCGCCATAATCAACCTTAAATCCATATGTAGTTTTTGTTACAATCCGAATGAGGCTCTCCTTCAGAAGGGTGGTGATTCATCAAGACAGAGAATCCCAGGGCAGTTATAGTGTAGACCCTTGACATATATGCAGAGATGTTCGATCCATGTCTGAGTGTGATCATTAATCAAGAGTCAATACCTTACCCATACACTCCATGTATGCCATATATGCCTACATTGACCCCCCCAAACCACCCCAAATGTAGGCATATATGGCATACATGGAGCGTTTGGGTTATAGAATGAGATAGGTGCCAGACCCACCAGCAGCAGACCTGGAGGACCTGGGGCTCCCGGCCTTCCTCTTCGCACGCGGGCAGAGTGGACCCTCAGAGGCGGGTGGCGGAGGGAGCGAACGAGTGGGCAGTGAGCAGTCAGGACCGATAAAGAAGTTACTACCATAGCACCCCTTTGTGACTGCTGGTAGTAGCTTCTTGTTACTATAGTAGTAAGGCCAGGAGCGCCCCGCCCGTTCGTAGCGATGCCCTTGTTACTAGTAGCTTCTAGCTACGTCCGTGGCTTCTTGTTACCGGCCTCCAACCTAATAGCGGTGGCCTCCATAACTAAAAGATGCGATTCGGTGCATGGTATCCATTGGAATAACCCTAGCTGGGTGGCATTTTTTCTTCGATGCATCATGTCGAAGACCGAATGTGGACCGCAACGTGGCCCTCAAACATGCCCAATTCCATGCCATCAATCGCTTCGACGCGCTTCGACGCGCGCGATCGCGGCAGGCGATGCGACCCAACTTGCACTCGCCCATCCCGCCGCGCCGCACGCGAGACCGTCCCTCCGCGGCATTTCGCGAGACCGACGAGGACGCGGTCACCGGGCATTCAGGTTCTGATGAATCGAAGCCCCCACGGTTGGTGGAGGATGGACACAGGTGGAAATAATCTGGTTTGGAGGGGCTTGATGTATCAAGAGTCAAGATCGAGGGGACCGCCCACCCCCCCTCCAAAAAAAAACATCCTGGGCCTGGGGGATGTTTTTTTGTTCAGTCTGACTTCTTGTTTCTTGTTGAAATGGCATTGGATCAATGAAGCTGGTGAACATTTATTAGAGCCCATGGAGTGATTTCATCCACCCGTCCCTGACTGCTGGATCAGACGTGGTGTTCTTTTCAACGCCGCTACTCAGGTGTCACTCACTCCTACTGCGTGAGCGGTATGGGTCGTGGATGCACGCGCATCAAGGTGGCCGGCGACAGTCGGAGACAGTCAGCTTTAGGTAGTGACAATGATGCTTCGGTATCCATATATGGAATAGTTGCCCTGCTAGGCAACCGTACAATAAATTAGTGGCAACCCTGAGAGGGTTGTAAAGGTCAACATGATGAGTAATGATTGAATATGTACAGGGGTTACGTAAATAATTAGTTGAGTCCCATGGGTTTGGGTTGATTCCACATCGCAAGTCCTCGACGTCTTGGATTGTTTTTTTTTTGGGGGGGGAGGAAAGAACTGAAGAGGCACGGCCGTCTAGGAAACTGGTGCGAACGAAGGCCTCTCAAGGCCAACAGCAACGGGACCCATGTGAGAAAAATTTGGTGCACCATCCGTCCTGCTTTGGTGGGCTTTGGGTTGGTCCTTGACTTCTGGGTCTGTTGCCTTTGGTTTGAGACAGTCGTTTGGTCACCCCATTAAAGCTTCGCTGCCAGGAAAGCCGCCACGATGGAGACGGCGAAAGCGGAGAGGCGGCGACCGGCGGCCAAGTGAGATCGGGGTGGGGTGGGGTGTTCAACCAGGTTGGTGGGGTGAGCACCGGATGACTTCTGCACAATTGTTCTTTTACTTGCAAAGCTAGCGGTAGGTAGTTCCAGGGTAGTTCACGTATGAGCTCACACAAGGGCACAAAAGAGCGGACTCAAGCATTATCTAGAGTGCCAAAGAACAAAAGCAAGCATTGACCACAAGTGAGATACCTAGCACCCCATAGATGGCCACAGGCGTATGGAAGCGGCATACAGGCGTTTTTTGGTGGCATACGCTTCCATACGCTTCCCCAAACAAGTGAGCTACACGGGCCGAACCTGTAGATTACAGTACTATATACTGGATCTTCCGACAGCCAAACAATGTAGGTTGGAAGAATCATACAGCCGGCAAATTACCTTCTATAGATCTTGTCAAGGTGAGGGCCCATGAGCCAAGGAGGGCTGTTCCAGCACCTGAATGAAGCACGTTTTCCAAGAGACTTCCTCCTTTGGTGTCAGACCAACGACCAGCCCATCGACACCTCCAAACCTCCTCTTCTTGATCTCCACACCCGAGAAACGAGTCAACAAACACCGGCTACCTGCCAAACAATAAAAGGACGTCCCTTACCCTAGAAGTCCAAAGATTATGTGACTGACGGAAGTCAAGGATATTCCTTACCGAGCATTCTTTTATGAGTCTTTCACTCCCGGGTCTGATATAAACCCTAGAAGTCCAAAGACTATATTTTGACCGGCTGAAGTAAAGGAAGTTCCCCTTCAGGTCCCCTAAAGACCATTCTCTTTATCGTCTTTGACTCCCAGGGTAAATATAGACACCCCTCATGATATCACCTCCCAACTCCGGAAGACCCCGAGCGCGCCGCCCCGCGAACGCGAGCGCGCCGCGCACGCCGCGCCAGGAAAGCACCGCCAGCACCGCCGCGCGGAGCTCGGAGCACGAGATCCTCCAAAGCGGCGACACCTTCGGCCCCTCAGAGTCGGAACGCTCCGTGGCCGTCGCGGTCGGGGTGGTAGCGGAGTCGGGAGAAGCTGCCATCCACTCATAGCGAAGGAATGGGACGAAGAAACATCGCCAACCATTCCTTTTAACGTATACGGCGTTTTTGGTTGGGGATTTGGGGCCGAAGTGGGGAACACACGAGCTGTGCGGTGGGCTTAAGCCGGTAGTGTTTCGCTCGTTTGGCGTTGCCGATGGGATTGTGGCATGGAGTTTGAACAGACTTTGGGGCGTTTGTCAGGATGCAAGTGCCAATTGAGCATGTCGCTGGATCCGGATTTTAGGAAGATGATCTTCATTGACCACGGGCGGTTGACCGCACAGCAACATCCAACTCAAAGCCGCGTCGCACTTCTGGAGCCCATTCGTCGACTCGCCGCCGCGAGCCGTGACTAGCGGTTCCTCGGCCACGCTTGAGGGGAGTTGTCACTGCTCTACAACATGCGGCGCCTCTTGGACCCGAGATATCTGCTCGGACCGGAACCTGGGCACACCCGAGTTGACCCCTTGAGGTTTCCACAGATTAGTGAGTCAAGTCACATCATGTCAATCCGGTGAACCCTACCGGATCCAGGGGTTCGTGGGGGAGGTGTCGTTCCTCACAACCCAAATCAGCGGCGTTGCAGGCAACGCGGGGGCTGAATTTCAGGTTGACCCATAGGACTGAGTGACTGGCCAAGCTCACAAGGAATCTCTCCCAAGAATCAAAACAACCGGACGCCCAAATGCCCGGAGAAAGACCCCATGGCCCATGTGGGAGGGTGAAAAGAACCCCCCTCAAAAAAAAGAACAGAACCCCCAAAAACATCACAGAAAAAGATACCGGTCGTGTGGACCCTTTGCGTGTTCCCAGTTCGGCTGCCATCCGCCTCGACCGTGTGCGGCGGACGACGCGTCTCAAGGGGAGGCGACCTTCAGAGCGCGCGAAGACTCGGTGCTCTACGCCGTGCACCGCCGCGCGTGGGAGAGCTGCTTCACGCGCCGCGGGCCGCTGGGGATGGAGATGGAGAGATGGGAGATTGGTGAGGAGGTGAATGAGTTGGTTGCGTCATGTTGTTTTTACGGGTTTTTTGATGCAAGTGGCTGTTTCGAATTACAGTGGTTTCAGATGGCGCAAGTTACCCCAAGTGAAGGTGGTTTAGATGGACCCAGAGGAAAAAAAAATACACCTCTTGGAGTGCCAGTGTCATCGAACGAAACCACCGGATCCACCAGATCCACCGGTCAACTCGATCGTTCCGCGACGCGGATGATCGGATTTCGTCGGTCAGTTGGATTAGACCGTGCGCGACGGTCTGGCCTGGCTGTCAGCTGAAGTAAGCCGACAGTTTCAGTGGGCAGTGTGGTTGGAAGATTTGCCTTTATAGTTTTAGGTTGATGTCCAATTAAAGAGGTCACCACGACCAATGACATATGTGGGAAGAAGTCGCTGCACTTTGGTCGGAAGGATTCCATATAAGAAAAATCCACATGCCACATACCAGCAGTTGGAAAGGAATGGTTTTTAGTCCCATCCAGTGAGTGAATGAGAATGGGAAATCCCTATCCTCCGTTCGCTCGGCACCCCTTTGGAACTGCTTGTGCTTTTCGTTCCTGTTCTTCGGGTGGCATGGCACGTCGTCGACCGGACCAGCGCTAATACCCGTCGCGCCCAGGCAACGCTTCGACGAGTATTGCCAGCTCTTAGATGAGGTCACGACTGGGATGTCCGCCGTGCGATTGGCACTTGGCACTTGCGATTGGCACACTGGCACTGCCCAAGCATCGGGCCCGTTGGAAAACACCCCGAACGGTCCAGAAAAAGACTGTTGAAGAGAAGTTGAGGTAAAGGTTTGCAAATATCTGAACGATAAAACATAACAAAACAAAGCAGTTATTGAAGGGTTACGGTTCCTCCTGGACGGACTGCTGGTACACAACATCGAGACTTGCATATCTCCGGTCTTCTCGTATGCTCTGTTGGCGTGCAATCCGTTCACAGCGCATGCAGGTGCATGCGTTGGAGCCCTTGCTGAGTTCGGAAAGGTATGAGTTAGCTTGCAATGCCTCAGGCGCGGTCGGGTGTCGTGGCACCTTGCAACAGGCGCACACCGTTGATCCTAGGCTAGGTTCATAGCTAGATGATGCTAGATGCATTCTTAGCCCTAAACAAAAAAGGCTACCTACAGTCACAAGAAGCGCGTTGGGGTTGCTTTTTGGGCTCGAATTGTTTATAAACCCATGTGTTTGAGCAAGGTCGGTAACAGGCCGTGTTTTCATGGTTGAGCTGTGTTTTTATTTCTTTTCTAAATGGACGTCAAGAAGGAACACTTACCCCGCTCGGGAACACGGGGGGCATGCGTCGGACCCAGGACCGACAGACGACTCCGACTCGCGAGTTGCGGGCGAGTGGACTCGGATTGCAGTGACATTGGCTCATGTCGTATGCCAGAAGAAATGGCAGTTGAAGAAGAAACAGAGTATAGATGGCTTGCATATGTCATCAGATTCCGATGTTCTTCAGATCTTCAGCTGCGGGTCTTGTGATGAACAACTAGAGCTACAATCACTGGCAGGAAGCCTAAGAGAGCCATCCTACCCGCAGCAAACTCACAGCGCAATCTGACACAGGCAAAGCTGACCCCTGCCTGGCAGGTCACACTCATGATTGGAATCAACAGCAGCTTCAAGCCGTAACCGACCCACTTTCAACACCCAAGCAGCACCCTGGACCATGGTCCAGATCCCGCAAGAAAGGCGCATGCGTTTCGTAGCCAAACCAACACCAACCACATCCAACCGCCAAAACCAACCGACTGACCGACTACATCCCCCGACTCCTAAGAATCAAACTTAACTTTAGACGTATAACTCAGTCTAGCACCCCCCCAAGCACCTCATCAGCACTTCCGCCCCTCTCCAACCCAAACTCCAACGCCTTCCGCCCGGCGGGGCCCGCCGTCGCCGGCCGCGACGATCCCCTTCCCGACGGCGACGTCGCCCGCGGCTGCGGCACAGCGGGCGGCGCTGGACGCGGGGCTGGCGGTGGTGGGCTTTGGCCGCGGGGCGATGGAGACTTGGAACGTCGGAACGTGCGAAACGGAGCGAGGTGAGAACAGGAGCGTGTTTGGCAGGTGCCTGATTTTTTTTAAAGAAAACAGCTGATTGGTGGATATTTGCGTGCTACTAGATAAGATGTTGCAGCCAGCTGGCGGGTTTAGTATGTTTCTCGGATTGTGATAGGGCAACTCCTTTGCTTTGGTGCTAAGGGGAAACCGCGCCGGTGGTTGTTGCCATCCTCTCGAATTCTTGTCAAAGTTCTTGTCGCCCGCCCATCGCCCAGTGGGTTTTGCATGGTGTTTGGGGGTTTTCTGCACATCGGCTCAGTCGAAGACGAAGATGATGGAGTTGGGGGGTGCCGGTTCCGAACGGAGGAAGGAGTTGGGTGCCCATCATGATCCACATGCACGATCACGTCACACGTGGGAACTACCACCCCAGAATGACATAGTCCCAAAAATCCTAACAACCTTAATCGATTTTTATCCATTTGATATTGGTTCACCTGGCCCGGTACCAGAGCTGAAACATGAACTCACTCAAAGTTCGCCCCCGAAAGCTGATCCTCCCGAAAGGATGAGGATGCTGAGGGTGTCTCCCAGTATACCTGCAACAGTCAGTCAAAGATTTCACCATTATACTTTGATTTGGAGGTATTTGGGGTATATATAGAGCTCAAGATTTAGCACACCCACATTTTACCAAGCATCATCCACGCCCTTGGTCGCTTTGGTCATGGGATGCACTGATGCACTGATCCCTTCCTGGTTGGATCTGGAGTCCCCTGAGAGCCTTGCTCCGTGGAGTTGAAGAAAGGAAACACACTTCCTACGAGGAAGCTCCCATGGGTGGCGCCAGGCTGGAAGGTTCTTGACCTCTCAAGGGCATAGCTATTGGTTTGTTTTTTTCTCCAAAATATATCTATACATCCACCTGGCAGCGGTGGTGGTGGTGGTTTGCAGGAGTTCTCGTTGACCTCTCATTGACCCCTGAAAACCACGAAAGAGAGAGACCCCAGGCCACTGAACTGGTCGCCGCTCAACTGACGGACCAACAACACCCAGCAGCGACCCCAAGCAGCAGCTTGATCTTCATTTTCGTTAGCCGTTCAGGGTGGAAAACCCAACCAAACGACATGCCATCCCAACTTGCGATGGTTCGAACCGTGCGCCCTGCACAGCACGTGCCTCAACCCAAAAAGAACAGCGACTCGGAAGGGCCATTTCACACATCAACTCCGGACCCAAAATTCGACATCTCAGGATGGAGAACAGCTCTCGGCAGTAACCATGGAGTGGAAGGCCGGTTGGTGGCGGGTGCGGGGGTGGTTTCCCACAGGACGCGGTTTCGATGAGACTTCTGTATAATTGGTGGGCGGTTGATGTCAAAAACTGCTGTAAAACATCCTGGCACCATCCTGTTTGTGTCCTGGCTGGATTACACTATACTTAGGGATTTCCAGACGGGACACCCAGACAGGATGGTCCAGGAATGTGATTGGTTTTCATTGGGAAGTCAACCATTGGTTTACCGAACCCTTTGAGAGTTCTCCACGTTTCGGACGTATCACGTACCGTACCGTGACATGCACCAACTGACGACGTGGTTTCCACCACTCTTTCCACAGGTCCATCGGTGTTACAAGACTGGTCCGAGGGTTGGTCTTTCCCTAGAAGTCCAAAGACTATATTTTGACCGGCTGAAGAAAGGAAGTTCCCCTTCAGGTCCCCTAAAGACCATTCTTTTTATCGTCTTTGACTCCCAGGGCTTTGGATGTCTATTCAAAGAGGGGCATCCCGACCCTGCTGGGCCTAACAAAACTGTGTTTCTCCAAGAGCAAGGCCTGGAGTCAAAGACTTGGACCCCACACTTGGGGCAAAGAGACGTGGAGATGACGTGGACGAACGAAGCCCAAGAGACGCAAACCATCACTGAGCATAAAGCTCACAAATGGCCCACAATGGGGCTCCCTCATCCAAACCATCCAAAACCTCACACTGTTTATGGTTCGCATTTTCATGGTATTTCACTCCACTGCATCCTCCCACTCACTCCTCCATTCCCACCCCACTCGGGTGGACCCGCCCTGCCTGCGCCGCGGGCCACCGGGGCCAGGTCCTAAAGGAACGCTTCTTCACCGGCGAGGCCGTGGACCCGGTCTTCGAGGGCATCGTGGCCTCGCTTGCAGCGAGTGGCGGGGACGGTGGAGACAAAGACTGGACCGGGACGTCGGGGGTCAGACGGGGTCGGGGGTGCCAGTCAGGAAGACACTAAACAAATAAAAACCAAACACATATACAAAAAGAAGACCGAGACGGCCCTTCCCCTCCTCTTCCCCAAACTGCTGTTTCAGTGCCATTGGGGGCATGCAATGCAGGTTGGAGGCCATCGCTATGTGGTTGGAGGCCATCGCTACTATAGTAGCAAGGACGCTACTACTAGTAAGAGGGGTTTCGGGCGGTTTCTGCGGCAGGTCAAGAGTGAAGGAAGTGCTAGTCTGCGAGTCAGAAGATAAGTGCAATGGGTGAGACTTGGATGTTTAGGCATGTTTGGCCAATTGATGCAAAATTGTCTTGCTTTTGTTGCCGAGGCTTGCTTCTTGTTTGGGATTCATATGGATTCATGATGGATGGTGACGGAGGCTGCGCTCGTGTATGTGTGTGACCATGTAAGAGGTCAACAACCTGAGAGGTATGTGCCATGTGCGACCAGTCACAGGTTTTTCAGAAACGCGACACATGCAAGTTTGGTCTTCAGATGCTGTCAGCCACTGCTCATACCCAGCTTGGTGATCTCATGGTGCAGGAGCTGAGCTTTTTCGGATGAGGATGACAGGAGAATGATTCTCCAAGGATGTCTTGAAAGAAATCTCAAGGATGGAAGGACCATTTCCGGATCCAGGTATGACCACGATATACCACACATGCCAGCAAAACCATGCGGCGTCGGTCCACACAGAACGACCTCCCCATGACCTCCCCACCAAACCCTGACGCCGCGTCCGCGTCCGTCCGTCTGCTCGGTGAGGTGAAAGACTTCATTGCCTTCGACGTGACGCTTCAGGACGACGTCGCGGGGGAGAGTAGAAGACACGGCGGTCGCGGCCCGGCGTCTTGAAGTTGAAACGGGAGTGAAGGGCGACCTCCAGAGTGTCCAGATGGCGGTTTTCAGCCGGGGAGAGCGTCGCTGGTTGGTCACTTGCCGGGACACCGTGCTTCCGTGCTTGCTTTCCACGGCCACAGATCCGACCAACGTCTTCGTGGATGGAGCAAGTTGGAACCAGGCTCTTGAGGAGACATAGATTCCATTCGCCAACCCCTGCACAATCCATGTATGTTGTATTAGTATATGACAGCAATCAATCATCAGGGTCCGGGTGCATGAAATTGTATCATGCGGATGATTTTGGATTGTTGTGGAAGTGTTGCACTGGTCACTGCCCAGCCGGTAAGACGCAGGATGTCTTCAAGAAGGTGGAAGGCTTCATGAAAGGCGTGGATAGTTTGACGGAGGGCTTGACCGTCTTGGCGGAGAGCACCACCACAGGCGCGGAGACCACGACCAGAGGTTCGACGTTGAGCCATTTCCATGAGAGCGATGGCCTCCAACTTCCGCAGCGCCAAGCGGAAGGACCCCCAAATGACGGAACCCGTTTGGTAAGTGATCCACCACTTCTAATATGGTTTTTTTCTCCACGAACCATTCAGACTTTTTGTGTATTTGAAGGCTTTCAACCTAAGAGCGATGGCCTCCAACCTAATTTGCTTAGGAACTGGTTTGGTTCACCAAATTGTTGCTTGCTCCAAGCCACGATCTCCCGACTGCGGCTTCGTGGAAGGCCTTTCTTCAGTGGACGACCCCTTGATCAAGGCACTTCTGCCCAGTCTGTAGAGCCAACTCATGGAGTGTCCGTCTGGTACACTCCCCCCCGAAAACCATGGAAGGTGGACGGAACAAAACGAAGGGCCCGCGGTCGGACATCAGGAGGGATCCAGAAAAAAAGAAGCTACGCCGCTACGCATTAAAACACTCATACATTGTTTTAAAAAAGCAACATGTTCTCTTTGTGAAGAAAACTATGGTCGTGAGCTGCTCATCAAACCATCGATCCTTTGGTGGGAAGGAGGGCGTTCTGTGTCCCGATGGCATGGGACTAGGACAGTGACCGGACAATGTAGGGCCATGTTCATGGGGTCAATGGGTACCCTCCCTCCAACTAAGTGGAAGATGGCCTCTTGGGAGACTGTTTTCCTCTACAAACCGGTGGTTTTCCACTTCCATGATTGTTTCAGGGAGAGTAAATGTAACCCTGGTCCAGTCCCATTGGGATCGTTTACCAATGGATTTCTGGGTCACCATTGGTCACTGTCAATGTTTGGTTTTGTGACTTCGTGGCGGCCGCGGCTTCCAATTCGCATCACCATGGACCTCATCCCGGTGCATGGATCATGGATGGATCTCCACATGTTGGATTATTTTGGTACACCTATATAATACATCTAGCAACATGCCAACTTGGGACCCTCATTATTTTAACAGTAGACGCTCTTCTTTCCCCTGGACGTCATGCACGGCATCCACCGGAGCGAGTCACGAGGCGGATTGCTGCAAGATGAAGGAGGCCATGAACGCCATCACACGCGCCGATGCCCCACACAGTGCCATTGCAAAGCTGCGGAGGGATATGGACTTTAATATCATGAGCCATGGCAGGCATGGCTGTGACATGCGGTGACCAAAAGGGCCAAAGAAGCCACAATGCCCCCTCCAAGCAACAGATGAAGATTCTTGCCTTGCTGCAGGAAGGTTCCTTTGCATTCTTTTCTTGCTGTTGCTAGAGACCTAGGAGTCCTAGAGTGATGTTTGGGCCCTGGAATCCGCTGACCGGACAGGGATGGTTCATCCCTCTACCGAAATCTCCTCATCGTGATGAGGTCATTGTGATTCGATCTAAGGGGCTGGGGGTCACCACCACTTTAATTCAAGTTGTTTCTTTTGGGTTCAGGTTTGGGGGAGGGTCCGCAAAAAGACCTCTCTTCTGGAGCTCAGCTTGATTTGCTTTCATATAACTTGTGTTGTTTGCTTTCATGTTGCTTTGATTTAGCTTTTTGGATGAAATGTGGGACATGCAGTTTACAATGATTGATCCAAACCACTATTGTACCTCAACCCTGATTTGGGGTTGTAATGCATATTAATTATATGTGTAGGCTGTTTGGATTTTCTGAAAGTCAGACCAGCTACCTTAACACAAATTTGCACAAAGCTCACGAATTCGCTCCTTCTATGGAGGGTACCATGGCAGTATCCTCCAGTGGGAACAATTCTTCACCATTTCTTCACCATAAAATGACTCAACAGACGCCTCCCATGGCGGTTCTTTTTTCGTGGCGTGAGCCCCGTCGCAGTTCGCACCCGTCGCTTGACGGTGACTCGAGACGGGTGTTGCCCGATGCCCAGGAACCCGTTGCGGTGCCACATCGTGAACAACCGCAATATGAAGAACTATTTAGATAAACGACGCCTGACCCGACGAGTGTTCCGCGCTGCCGGGACTTGGAACTTGGAACCGTAGGGCCCGTGTTGTGTTGACACTAAACCAATGGGTCGGGCCCGTGGGTTCCCGGTTCCCCAAGCACCCCAACATGTAGTAGCTTCCTTGTTCCTAGTAGCGATGCCAGGAGCCCCTAGTAGCTTCTTGTTCCTAGTAGTACGGCCAGGAGCCCCTAGTAGCTTCTTGTTCCTAGTAGTACGGCCAGGAGCCCCTAGTAGCTTCTTGTTTCTAGTAGTACGGCCAGGAGCCCCTAGTAGCTTCTTGTGACTAGTAGCGATGCCAGGAGCCCCTAGTAGCTTCCTTGTTCCTAGTAGTACGGCCAGGAGCCCCTAGTAGCTTCTTGTTTCTAGTAGTACGGCCAGGAGCCCCTAGTAGCTTGCCCCTAGTAGCTTCTTGTTCCTAGTAGTACGGCCAGAAGCGCCTAGTAGCTTCTTGTTCCTAGTAGTACGGCCAGGAGCCCCTAGTAGCTTCTTGTTTCTAGTAGTACGGCCAGGAGCCCCTAGTAGCTTGTTCCTAGTAGTACGGCCAGGAGCCCCTAGTAGCTTCTTGTTTCTAGTAGTACGGCCAGGAGCCCCTAGTAGCTTCTTGT
>CAXAMN010008779.1:871317-932808 GCA_963970005.1 Durusdinium trenchii
TCCTAGTGTCGATGCGAGGAGCCCCTAGTAGCTTCTTGTTCCTAGTATATTATATTCCAGTCACATGGAGTGGTTGAGTATGGAATCTTCATCTTCTGAAAAGTGGGTGGAGCGGATAAACCACGGGGTCTGATGACCGTGGCAGGACATAGACACCAAGATATCCAAGATGCTAAATGCAAATACTATTTTCCAGCATTTTCTGACTGATTTGACTAGCCAACCTGCAGATCCAGTCAGTTGAGTCCAAAGCATGGATTCAATCACCAAGCCATGTGAGGCATGATCACTTCTTGATCGAAGATTTGACATGGACAGTAGTATCAATTCCTTAGATTTCTGTATGCACTGTTCGTCGTTGGGTTCCATGAGCACAGTAGAGCCCTGCATCCTGTATCGTAACTCTGGACGCAGGTGTTGCCCTAGGATTGGCATGAACATGCATGAACCAAGTTCCCCAGGCGAGGACCTCCAAGCTTGGTGGTCCTGGCAACCACCAATGCTGACCGTTGGGACGGACCTGTTGCTTCATCTAGCTGCATGTGTTGGGAGACATCATCTTGGGAGCCAGCCTTTCTGTAAAGAACAGTTTTTTGGAGCGGAGCTCCACATTAGTTTGGTACCTTCCCTCGGCACTTCGGAACATCACACCAACCAACTGCCGACCCGAAAGCCCGCAGTCCGTCCTCCGTCCCGAAAGCCACGAAAAGGACGCCGGAGACTCCTCGAGTTCAACATCGCCAAGCGAGAAATGGAGGACCGTCCGCTTCAGCGTCACATATAGCGTCACCATCAGCTTCTCTCGGAACCTGAAGGGAGAGAACTTGGGGGCAAAGCGTTGAGGTTGTGAAGAAGATATCTATCTATCTTGAATGAAGGTGTTGGACGTTCTGGGATGCCAACGCCAACGACGATCACATCGATTTTTTGCGGCGCACACTGTGGCACCGATGGTGAGGAATGAACCGGGTGAACAAAGGCCCCTCGGTGGCCAACGTGTGTCCTCCGCGGCCTGGATTCCATCCCAAGAGCAATCATCACGTTAGGTTAGTCCCGGTATTTAACTCTTTCTTCGCTCGTGGGAAAGGCTGCATCACTGCATCGGGAACATGAAATAAAGAGACATACCCTCCTCAGGGCTTACATAGAAAGTGATCGAGCACCGCTACTAGGAGCTCCTGGCATTTTGACTATAGGATCAAGAAGAGACCTTTAACAATATCCCTTTTTATACTTCTGGAATGATGGTTTTCCTCTACGAATCAGTGTTCAGGGTCCGGATCGCTTTGGGTTTCGGGGCTTTCATTACGCCCCTCCTGGGCGAGGGTTTTGCTGCGGCGGCTGCAGGACTGCGTCAAAAAGAATCTTCATCCCACCGACCGACGCTGGGAGAAATCAATTAAAAGGAGATACTCCCTGACTCACTAATTAACATGGAAGTGGAAAATGACCCCTTGGAAGACTACCTACCTTCCTTTACAAACAGGTGGTTTTGCACTTTCATGGTAGTGCGTCGGAGTGTATGCATATTGTCAACATGCCAGTTGCTTTCGGTGATTGGATGGTGAACCGAACTGGGTGCCTATAGTCGTCGTTTTTGGGAGGCCAGACCACTTCAGACAACAGTACGCGGAATACAAGTTGCATAAAGACGGTACAGAAATATCTGCAATGCCGCGATGCCCTTTGAATTGTGAAACCGTCCCCTTCACTTTTTGCTATAGCCCTACGGCCCCCCGGTTGGAAGTAGTAACCAGATCATGCGCGTCTCCAGGACGACCTCTTCCGACAAGACGCCTAGAAAACACACGGCCGCTACGGCTCGATCCCGCATCGCCGATCGGGAGGCGACCGATGTTCGGCGCTGTACGTTTGACATCCAAACATACAAAAGCATACAAAAGCCACCCACCGGGTCCGGAAAAGACGTTCGGAGTCCAGGGGTCACAAGACGGGGTGCTATCCATGGAGGTTAGGGGTGCTACTCCACTCACGTAAGGGGACTAAACACCACCCCGACATGTGACCCCTGGACTCCGAACTTTGAGAGAATCTTCCTGGTTGCACCCTGGCGCACGCCCCCGCGAAAAAAGCGATTGGACGTCAATGGACGTTGAAGGCCACAACTTGCAGGCCTCCTTAGCTTGCGCCTTGCGCTAGAGATTTTCTGATAGCCATCTATATAGAAGGTTTGAACCATTTAGGTGCCAAAGGCGCTTTTTCCAAGGCAAATATTTAGCGGCGCAGTCTCAGTTGGAATCTGCCAAGTTGTCCTTCCACGAGGCGACGGACGGGCGAGGCATCGGCGCGAGACGGACTTGGAGGCTAACCAGAGGTCAAAAGGCCTCATATGGATATGGACCTTAACAAAAAGGTAGAAAAGCGAATCCCTTACGAATGTACAAAACCATTTGTATCTTTCTTTGGGGGGGACCAGTATATGGTGTACGTATGATTACGTATTAGTATGTCATGAATACGCCCCCACAACACAAGTTTGGAGGGCGTATTATTCCAAAGTCCTTTTGACCTTAAGAGGTGTTCAACCGACGATTTGATTCTTGGACACTCTTGGCAGGTGTTGGCATGGGAGAACATCAAGACCTGTGTTCGGAAATACGGCGAGGACCTGTTGAGAACACCAATGACTTGTGATTTTTAGTGACTGTTACTGTAACATATGGCCTTTCTGCGCCTTCGATCCTTCGATCGCCTTCGATCGCCTTCGATCCGGAACGACTCACGGCTGCGGCGCACGATTCGGTTCACGACTCACGACCGAAGCGGTCAGGTGGACAAGCACATCTTCGAGTGGCTCTACATCCTCGAGGAGACTTCAACACATGCGAGCCATGCGTTTTGGGGTCCAGTTCCGTTTTAAGGTAATGTGAAGTGTTGAGCAGTTAATTCAATGAAGAAGAGACTGAAACCGGATTTCTTTGGGAGACTTTCACACCAGAGGGCCCAGGGAAGACCATTGACCATTGGTGGCCTTGACGTCTTCGGCTTTCGCACGAAAAACACGAGGATTGATACCTTGGATTCTAAGATTCTAAGAGCAATGAGTGATTGGGTTACTAGGGCCTTAGACTACAAAACCAACGCAACATGTTTGTTAACAATTTGAACCATCTTTGAAGGCTCCTGTTTATCTACCGAAGACTCGCAAGGTTGTGGACCACGTCAGGTCCGCCAACAGATGGGCCGTTTGTTGCCAACGATCACTGCATGGACCGTGTGGTGGGGCTTGGTCCAATCTTTTTTTTCCAGGAAGACCAACCCCCAAAATCCCCAAAGATGTAGACTTTTGGATTCTCTTTGGACCTTGAACATGGGTCTCAACAAAGAGGGTGACCGTCTCAAAAAAAAGTAGGCATCAAGTCGGTGATTGACTGAGGGTAACCGTCCTCCCTTTAAAGATTTGGGTACACAAAAAAGGGACCAAAAGCGCATTGTGTGAGTCAAAAGCATGCTCTGAACTGAACGTTAACGCTCAGGAGTATAAAGGTGATATTCTGGACAGTTGTCTTCAGACCTTGAAGTATCTCCAGTATGAATTCTTCGCCACCTCAGTGCCTTGGACTGCTCGGGCAGTGCGGGTGCCCCATGGGCGGGCTCAAGAGCCCTTGCTCTTGGAAAGCAAACAGTTTTGAACAGGAAGTGGGACGGCATGTGGCTGAGCGTGCATGTGGTGCCCAAATCGCACCATACCAGATGTGCATTTGGAAGTCTTTGGAACCATGCAGTGCTTCATCCAACACCAGGCTCCCCAGCTTGGCAGCGCTTGCTTCCTTCCTTCCCCCCTTCCTTCCGCAGCTGGAGAAAACGACTCAAGGCTCACTCCATCAGTGGCGTGCTTCCGGCACGGATGGAGTTTCGGCCCATGGTGGAGATGACGCCCGACCACTTGGAAGCGCAGGCGTGGCTCCTGTTCCGCAGTTGGGCCGGCAGGGCATTGGCCTCCGAAGCATGTGGTTTTCTATATACTGTGTGTTTGTGGTTTATAAAGAAGGAGGAGTCATGCTCGGTACTTGAAGTCGGGTCCAGTTAGGTGTATGAGTATAGCTTCTTTTGGGGATTGATAGGGGAGGCGTGCCAAAGGTTTGGAAACCTCGGTTTTGTGTCTGTCAGCCCCATTCGGCCCCTTTCAAAATCGTTTGGAGGTTCCACGATCTTTGTGATGTTGTATGACCCAATTGTTTCCAAAGGGCAGGTGAAACTCGGCCGCCCAGGTAAAGTATTGGAAAGTACCTAATTTCGTGGTTGATTTTACTGATTCTTTTCATTTTCTTTCAACCGACTAGCGCTGTTGAACCACCCTAGCTCAATTGCTCCCGCAGCATCCCGCAACTGAAATTCCTGAAGGGATAAAGCCAGCAAAGAACTGATCAGATCAAAAAAAGACATACACGCCTAACATATCCTAACATATCCGGTGTTAACTTTGAGTGCGAACTCTGAATTCATAGCACCGGACCAGACCTCGTTGTTAGGCGGCTGGCTCTCCAAGTTTACCCAATCGGGTGTTCCCAAGCCGATCAGCTGAGCGCCGTGGAGTTCCCGAGCCAAACTCGTGTCAGGTGGAGATGGCTTTGCAAGAGGAGGAAGAGAATCCAGACGAGGTGCTCGGTCGCCGATGTTCGCCGCCAGCGTCCATCCCAACGGTCTGAACGGAGTGGTTAATCTGGAGTGCTGACAGTTTGAGCAGCATTTCCTGTTGGCTTTTGGCACCTCCCACACCCTGCGCTCCGGACGGCTCACGGTTTGAAGATGGATACAGTCTTTGAAAAAATCATGGAAGTGGATGGCATGGCGCGTTGGATGGTTCTTCTCGTTTACGAACAGGGTGGTCATCCACTTGCACGCTAGTGACTTGGAGTGTAAACATCAGTTGTGAACTGTTGGATCGTTTCTAGGTCCATAATACTCTTGGTGGACATTGCACAGAAATGATGTCGCTTGTTCCGGGTGACTGGCTGGGATACCAAATAATAGGATAATCACTTCTGAAAACTTGGGAGAACCGATCACTTTGGAGGAGGTCTGATATAGTTTGCCAGTAGGTTGGAGGCCATCACTAGTAGAAACAAAGAAAGAACAAACACCAGGGGTCACAAAGGGGTGCTATCCATGGAGGTTAGGGTTAGGGGTGCCCAGCTACTCCACTCACGTAAGGGGACTAAGCACACCACCCCTTTGTGATCCCTGTTATGTTTCACCTCTCTTCCCCCTTCCACAGAGTGACCCCAAATAGGTCGTCACCTTCACTTCCGTTCGGCGGCGCACTGCCTCCGCGCTCCGCGATCCGCCGCGTCCAACGTCGACGCGGCGTGCCGGTCGGTGAGATCCGGATGTGGTCGTCGATGGGTGCAGGTTGGTTAAGTCCAAAGGGTCGAGTTCACTACGGTCATCCAAGGAGAGCAAGTTCTTCCAAGGATTGGACATGACTGGACAGATCATGTACTAGTGTAGACTCGTGATTGGCAACCCCCCCTCGTTGGAATTGAACATCCTCTTCATATGGGGGCCGAAATGTCATCTAAGAGTCCACATTCATTAGCATATATACGATATTATAGATAATATACAATTAAAAAAAAAACATATACCAGCACCACGGGAAAGGGTGTCCATTAATAGCCCCTTGACCTCCAAGGGGTGTCCATTCACCCCCCCTGTGGGGTCCAGGTATACACGGAACACATTTGCCTCTGTGAGCCCCACGTTGTGACCCGCCACCGTTACGCTCCTTCAGGTCGTCACGGACTTCTCTGCTCGTCTCATCGAAAAGTTGGCCAAGGACCTTTCGGACGGAGTCAGTCACCAAGGGAGAAGAGTCAGTCACGTGTGGGTTTCTGGCGTTCGAAAGAGGTCTGCTCGTTCAGCGCCCGGTCCAGGACAACAAGAATAAACCGGGAGAAGGCCCAGACGAAGCGAAGCGACCCGGGCGGAAGCGGCGGAGTTGCGGATGGAGGATGGAACCTTTTGGGTGCAAAGGGGGTGAGGAATGGGATTTTGAACATCATTTTCGGATTGACTCCCAAGATATGTGCAGTCCATCGAAACCATCAAATGTTCGACAGGCGCAAGAGGCGCCTTAGACTTCTGGGTTGGGTGAGTGTTGACTGGTGCTTAGTGCTTAGTGACGTTTAGTGCTTCCACATGGTCTTGAGGGGCCGTTGGAAGGCACCGCGGAGCTCAACCTGGACATGAGCGGTGGATGTCCGGTGCTGGGTGTGTTGTGGTACCTTCTTCATGTGGCCAAAGCATCGACTTGAAACAACCCTTACTCACCTCTTGCAAGAGACTCTTGAGGAGAAACTTTGCTGCAAGGTGGATATCAGCGGCATATAAGTGGCACAAGCCACAGGTCCACCGATATGCCAATGTGCATGATTCATGTCTCCTCTTGCAGCTGCTGCCGCAGGCTTGGATTCCGCCGCCAGCGAGGGGCCTGCGGTGCCGGTAGATCCCTTGTCCTTGTCCTCGTTGCTGTCACAGGGCTTTGAAGAGGGGCCGGCAAGACAAGCCTTGAGAAAGTTCAAGCGCCTGGGTGCAAATACATCGCGGCGAAGACATGCGTTTCTTCAAGTCCAGTGGGGCTTTGACCGGAAAACCACGTCTCTTGACTCTTTGGGTTTGTCATTCTTGTTCCACGTTCCAAGGTGGCAGTTTGTTGCCAACTGGTAGACCCACCATTTTGCCACTTAAGGCTGTAATGTCCAACTTAATTTCATCATATTTCATCTATTTTGTGGCGGCATTATATTTGGTATATAATGTTTACTGTAAGATTTTTGGTTCAGTGGCCACTTGCTGCTGCTAAGTCCAAGCCAAGTCAAGGCAAAGTATTACATAGTATTTTTACTTTATATGGTCCAAGTTGGACTTAGCTAAGCTTAGCCAAGTCGGGTCCGAGCAAGTAGGGTAAGGCCTTTGATGAAAAGCCGCGTCTCGACCGATGAAAAGTCCCAGCGCCGGGCGGTGCGTGCGCCCCGGGGTCCGAGGAACAACACTCAGGCGGCCTTGGACTTCCTCATTGGAGGCGCTTCTCACGGGTAAAATGTATAGATGTATGACTTATTTACCTTCTAATGAACAGGGGTGAATGTAGGCATATATGGCAGTCCCATGGATGGTTTGGACCTTTTTTCTCAACACCAGGGTCTACCTTATATACGTACGACCAATGTTGGCCATGGGTTGGCTCAGTTATTCGGATTGGTGCGACCGAGAATGAGGGAAGTGAAAGGACTTCCTCCAATGGAGACTTCTTCGGTTCTTGGCCTTTACTAGTGTCGGCGCTTCTTAGATTAGCAGCTATAGGAGACTGTTTTTTTTCCCCATGCTACGTTTCACATCGTTTCACTACTGAGTGAATTCCAACTTTCTCTACCAGACGTTTCCTTTCCGTTAAGTTCAAGAAATCGTTTGCTTCGGACCGCGGTCGAGACGGCGGAGGACTCGGCCCCAATGTGGATGCCAACTCAGACATGACCCATGGGACTGGCACTAAAATACAGAAACTCATGCAGTTACCTGATTAGAACAATATAAGGGGTGCGCTATTTAATTGTTCGCAGGTATACCCCTGAGTTAGTGAAATAATATGGAATAATGATTCTGTCCTACCCAGAAGTTGGAAACATGTCTAAAGATGTCTAAATGGCCTGGAATATATATTGTTATCATGTGCAACCATCATGGAATAATAAACTGACTTTCACATTCTGTGTGTGAATGAGTTCTGGATTATTTTTGAAATCCATGTCCAAACATAGCAGAATATTCCAAAATATTTCACGGGGTTGCACGGGGGGTAAGGTACCCCCCACAGAACAATGCCAGGTGGACAGGCTGAGGAGCAGGAAGAGGAACCAGTCCGCATGCCAACGACGGTGCCCCGTGTGCAGAGGCTGAAGGCACACAGCGGTTCCGTCCGCGCACAGCGCACAGCTGGATGGGACAGGTAGACTGACGGGTGTAAATGAGGGTGGTTGGATCTTGAATCTGAAGTGAATCTCCTCCTTGCCCGGTTTTTGTTGTTTTCCTTTTTTTAATGATGCACGCATGGTTTGGATTTGGTGTGTCGGAATGTTTCGCTACGGAGATGGTGGATTTGTTCGTGGATTTGCCCAAAGGGTTCGGATGAGTCCGCGAAACCAAAAGGTCTTCGTGGGAGGACTCCGCGTCCACCGTCGCTCGGGCAACCACTCCGCCGTGAGGAACGACGGAGAGCACAGCAGGCGCGGCGCAAGGAGGAGGAGGAACGCCGGCGGCGAGACGCGGAAAGCCCCGAACGAACGGCCACTGGGCCATGGTGTTCGTGCTGGAAAGCGGCGAAGACAGTGGGACATGATGGTGGGACATCGGTTGAAGCCACTAAAATGGAGCCTTTTGATGCAATTTACTGTACCTCTGAGTGTAAAAAAGATATACAATTATTGGATCACTCCCTAGGGTGGTTCTTGCATAACCCTTGAATTCGATTATTTTAAGTTGCATGCACCACCAGATGTACCTAATGACCTACTACTGCGCAATCAAAGAGATATAAAGCGATGTTTAAACACAAAAACACATATACATTCTTACATCAAAGTGACACAGACACACACACACACACATCCCCAAAACAATGCCTTTAGTGGGATCCCAGCACTTATGCGTACAACATCATCTCCAGCTCAAAAATCCATGGTGATCCATGGTGTGCAAATATCAAAGTGACCAATGCCTGTGGTAGGGTCCCATCATTTTCAACTGCTCAAAACCCATATGAGATGGTCATAGAGTCATAGATTGCATGTTGTTTGATCGCTTTGGAGGGACCCGACTCACCAAGCAGTGGGGCATCACCCTTCAAACTGACACCACTTTCGTGTTCGACCTCGCTGAGGCGAAGAGCTCGCCTCGGGAGGCTGAGTCGAGGTCGCCTTTGCGAGGCGAGATGAACGCGGCGCGTCCATCGTCCGCTGCTGTGGATTTGCTGGACTTCCAGGAGGCCCACCGTGACACGGGACGGGACTGGTGACGATGGACCGTGGCAAGGAAGCCGTTTTGGGAAGTGAAGTTGAATGCTTGAGTCATTTGGGATGTGGGGATGATTGGGGATGGGTGGTATGGGAGTTCAAATATGATCTCGACATATCTCGACTTATATCTACACACACACATAGTGATATGTGAGAACTGCGATGACACAAGTATAAACAGTCGATGACATATGTGCACGGTTTTGGCCCAGGGTCTACTTATGTCTATACTTGTGTTGGTATATGTCCACTCCAAAATCTCATTTTCGATGAATCAACACACCGACCTTTTTCCCCATGGGCTGGGAAACGGTCAATGGCTATCATTCCTTTTGGAGCCAAAAGTGGCGGTACTCACGCACCACCTCTTGCGAGCTGCACTTGCCACATGTTAGGAGGCCTGTCCACCAACTTCTTAGCCCTGTTCATCTAAACAGGCAGTTATAAGTTAGGTTTATATCTTGGGTAGTATCTTGGGTTTGGTCCTACCTACATCCGTCAGTCAACAAGAACATGATCGATAGAGATGGATGGCCGTCCCGGCGTCCCGGCCCGGTCTGACGATCTCTTCGACCCAAACCGGCCCGCGCCCACCACGACCTCTCACCCGACCGAGATCGGTTCTCCCAAGGAGACGAAGGCCTCTCCAGCCTCTCCACCCGACACCGGAGCACCACGCCCAGCGGGGGACCTCTTGGACCTCGCACCCGGAAGTGGCGATTTGCTGGACCTGGAGCCGCCGGCGCCGACGGACTTTTCCAAGCAGATCGACTCCTGGTTTTGGTCTTTTTTGGTAATTGGGGGGGGGTGATTGATGTGATTGGGAGGGAGAGGATTTTTCTGAAACAGGGGGTGGATCTTCGAAAGATTGGAGAGGTCCAGGAGTCCTGGCAGGCTACTATTTGGTTGCTTGTTTTTAAATGATTGCTCAATTAAACCGCTCACATTGAAGTGGTTTTTAGGGTTGGAGAGATGTTCATAGTGAGACTGATCGAAGAACCCCACCCCTCAAAATATTTATAACCACTGAGTGTCTTTCAGATGATCCGTTTGGGGTGGTATTTGGTGTATGTTGGGAACCAATTTTGCCACCATTCTTCGGGATTACGCGAAGGGGTTGGAGTGTGAAATCATTAATACGATGGTAGATGGACCCTCCTGTCGGGGTGTCCTGGCTGAACTACCCCACACTACCTATAGAGTATAGGCTTCCAGACAGGGCACCCCGAAGGTCGGAGGGTCCTGGTCGATGGACCCCATGCATCTCGGTGGAGGCTTGGCGTTTAGGAGGCATTCACCGAACCATGGGGAGCACGGCCAAAGGGCACGGGGAGGCGGATGGGTCGGTTGATGGTTGTTGGGGGGGGCCTTTTGGGGTCAGTTCATTCTGCATTCACTCATACCAGGGTCATCCTGGACATGGGTGTCAGACGACCCTACCTTACAGGCCTCCAGACAGGGCACTGGAAGTGCTAGGTATGAGATGTTATGAGTCCTGAGCGTTGCTGATGTGCTTCAGCCTTCGTCTTCGGGTTCGGAAGACCGATAGCAGACGCTCGAGATCCGTTGGGACGATCACGATCGCAGATCCAGCTCGTGACGGTCGGAATTCAAACCCTGCATCCCAGGTTTGCCGTTGACTGGCGGGCAGAACAGTGGGTGAAGTCGAAGGTCGCTGGTGTGACACCAGGGCTTTCCCCAAAGCGAAGTCCGGCCTTCCATCGGCAGCCACACGAGCTCACCAGCGGGTCCACAAATTAGCTCCAGTTTTAGAAGGGACATGTGATATGGTATGGTGTGTTCAAACATTGTTCAACTTTTAAAGTTTAAAACTTTAAACTTTAAAGCCTTTTGTGGGGCTAGACTTTTTAGTTCCCCACCACATCAGCGAGTTTTGTGTTGAAAGTGTGAGGCCCCCTGCCTACTGTGTGGCAACACAACCAAGCATACTTCACGTGCCCCTCGCTCAGGAGACCTTACCTTTGCCGGAGCAGATTACTTTAGACCTCTCCAAGTGTGAGAAGGGGCCAATTGGCCCTGGGGCCAGTGGGGGTTATGCTTGATTTGCATGACCTTGGAGTTTGCCCGCATCGACAAACAGTGACCTATGACTGACTCAAGAACATATGGATGATCGTCCCATTATTTTCCCCTTAAACATTGAAATGCTGGTTGAAAAAGTATGACACATCGAGTCAGAGTCCTTGCTCACATTCACAGCGAGGTCATGAGCTAGGGCAGGCTCCAATGAATGACACCAATTCTCGTGCGAGGACCAAAAGAGAGAAGCACAGGGCTTCGTGTGGCAAATGATGGGCCAAAAAGGACTAGCATAGATTTTTGTGAAGTGTTGACAGAGAGAATCTACAGGAAGAGAATCTGCTTTTCAATCGGTCTATTTGCAGTTCTGAGACTTGGTGATGTCGGGGGAGTGTTTGGTGGATGTTGGTGGTCTCATGGCATTTCTTCAAAAATGTCACAGATTCTAGCAGCTGATTTTTCTGGGTGGTCCCCGGCCTACATTTTGGTGCATCAATCTTAAATCCATGGTCCTGCAATCCCGATTGCACAGTACTGTACACGTAAAATTCGCAAGATCAAGTCGCCAAAAAGAGTGTTCAGGAATCCAAAGGCCTGGCGGCCAGCAGACATGAAATCATTAATTAGTGAGCACCAGGACACCCTAAGGGGTGTCTATTGATAGCCCCTTAGAGGTCAAGGGGTGTCCATTGACCACCCCGGCCCTGGTATGGTGTTTGTTTCTCTCCGCTTCTGCCGCCGGAGAGGTTTCGTGCACTTCCGGCCGGGCGAGCGCGTCATCATCCAGGGCAAAGTCCGGAGAGCGCGGCAGTGGTGTCCTGTTTTGCGACTCATTCGGCTTTTTTTTTTGCGACTTGTGAATGACAAGAGGCATTGGGACCAAGCGCCATGATCATTGGAAGTGATTACTACGGCCATTTGAAGTGTATGTTTTGGACTTGCCAAGGCTTTTGCCCCCCCAAAAGTGGGCGCCACGAAGATGACCAATGAAGCAGCCACATGTTTTGTTTTATGGATTTTCCTTTCAATTCGGTTCCAACCATCTGATGACTTTGCAATCTCTCAATTCTTTCGACACGCATGCTGGCTCCAGGACCTCAAGGGGTGGATTCTCGGCTCGAGAATCGTTCGATGAACACTGTGCATGGAACTCACGGATGGTGATGGTGTTTGACCCCAAAAAGGCCGGTGACCGTCCACCCAGGTGACCGTCCTACCCACGACCGCGCGGCCATCCGACAGCCCGTCTTCTCGCGGTTTCGGAGCAGAAAGAACCCAGACACTCCATGGGACTGCCATATATGCCGATCAATTGACCCCTCAAACCACCCCTGGACGTTTCTCGGCAGTCCTATGGCAGTCCCAGACGGGTCGTGTCTGGGGAAGAAAGAACAGCGCCATCGACCGAGGTATGTGATCTATGCGGGCAGCGCTGTCATGGTCCTGGACAGTCCCACCGGCTCGGAGGTCGTGTCCGAGGCCGCCCGCGGGTTGGAGGTCGTTGGGGGTCGGGTAGAAGGGCACGGTTTTTGGAGGATGGGTTGGTGGTAGTGAATGGTTTCAAAAAGACAGAGATTTCAATGCAGTCTACGGTAGACCTGGATTTTCCAGGTCCGTTGGGAGAATGTAGACACCCATTGGCTCACAGGGTCATGATGGGTCATGTGTGTCCATTGATGTTGTACTCCATTTCTATTACTGCTGGGACTTTTAGGGGTACATTGTGTTTTTGTGGAGAGGCCGTGCATACGTGAATGCATGGTTTTTATCTCCAGGACTGTGGAGAATTCCCTTAGGTCGGACGAACGTTTAGTCAATACTAGTCAACCAGTGCAGAGTACTGTACACGGGTATAACGACTATATAGATGACTATAGTGTCCCGCTGGCCCAACCAGGGTTATTGATCCTTAGTCATGTAGTCGTTAAAGAATGCAATTCAGAAGGGAAGATCAACAAAAGTCACTTAAATCACACATGTCCAAACCATGTGCGATGTTTGTCATTTTCATGTTGTGTTTGTCCCATTACCTGTCACAGTCGGAAAACAATTACACTATGTTAATTGAGGAAAAGGCCTTTATAATAGTATCATCACGTACTGGTATTAGGATAGGCCAAAAAACACATTGCAACGGCATTTGCTTGCCTTAGCCAAAGGCAAATCTCCTTAGCCAAGGACGATGGACAGAGACATGGTTCCAATTCATCCAGTTCTCGTGGGCCCGGTGGGCTTCGTCCAACCTTTCTCCAGGTCCAGCGGCCTGGCTGCTTCGGGGAGCGCTCCTTGTTGCGAGGCGAGGAACGCGAAGAACACGGTGGCGGACGTTCCGTGAAGCGTGAAGCGATGGCTCTAAGCATCTGAGCATGGAGCAAATGGCCCAAGGTTCGTGAGCAGATGGCCCAATGAAGCACCCAAAGGGATCCAAAGGGTTCGGAGTGGTGTCCATTTCGGTCTCAATTGGGGTGGCCCAAGGTTTCTCTTGCAGAAAAGGGGGGAACTTACTTTTGAAGTGAACGTTCAACTTTCCATTGTTTGACAAGTAGCTAGCTCTACTAGCTGTTGTGTTTGTGTGTATATTGTTTCTATGTTTTTGGAGAAGGGAAGGCAGGTGCTGCAAGCAGTACTCCTGCTTGTGCTCCTGCACTGGTGATCAGCAGGGACAAAATCGTCCTAGGAACTGCTTGTCTCGTAGCCAATGCTTTGCAGCTTAGCAGGCTTAGCATGTGGCAGCTGTACTATTTTGATGAGGGCAAGTATCCACATGAATGCCTTTTTACCAAAGCCTTGTTGGCGGGCTTATTTGGGTGCACCTCTTCATTTGTTGGGTGTGTTCTTGTTTTGCTGCAACTGCATCACAGTCGGACATGTATCACCTGGGTACCACCCGATACAGAGGCCCAACCTAGGGCTCATGGGGCGGTATTAAGGGGGGCATGAAAGCTTCAGACACTTCTCCTTCAGATGCTCAAAGTCCGCAAGGATTAGAGAAGCAAGTTCAAGTGTGTGCTTCCAGGAAATTGGGGGGGGCAAGTCATCGCCCATCAATTTCTCTAAGATCCTGAAAACATCTTCCAAAATCATCACGGCTCGGCGAGAGATTTGGCAATCAGAACTTTGGAGAATGCATGGGTATGTCAATTCCTGGGTCATCCTGGTAAATTGATGTAAACATGCACCCCCCGGGTCTGTGACCAAACCGAGCCTTGGCCCCGGGTCTGCTTCGCGTTGAGGGGATGCTGCCTATGATGTGAACGTGGACGCGGGCCCGGAGGGCATGACCTGCCGCAAAAGCAGCAATAGATCCCAGGCGCTCCATGTATGCCATATATGATATGCCTACATTGACCCCTCAAACCACCCCAACTGATCGGCATATATGGCAGTCCCATGGAGCGTTTGGGGATGGGAACAGATGGGACGGAATATGACGGAATTCAATGGAAAGCCCGAGGCGATCGAAAGGTTTCTTAGCGTGGACCGCCTCTCTCGTTGGTCGTCCGAAATCGATTTGGGCGTCCGATGTGTTGTCGAGTTTGAGGTGTGGAATCGAATTGAAGGATTAAAGCCATAAGACTTCCATCATTCCAAGTGGTTGTACCATGGTTTGACCATGGTTCTACCGTTTGGATTGAGGGAACCAGCCACGATTCACAAGTCTAAGTTCAACTTGGCTCATCGAGTTGCCCATTCTTTGGAGCACCGTTGAGTTGCCCAAACCGTTGCCCACCTTGGCCGCGTGAACTCCCGAAACGGCTCCTTGGCCCCGTCCACCCGATGTCCGATGCCTTCGAGCCTTCGACCCTTGGATCTGTCCGTTCTGACCTGCAACAGTGCACACGTCTCACGAACAAGGCCATCCACGGAGAGACGACCGACCCAGGGCTTGCTCACCCCTGTCCGAGAGTTACGAGTCCTAGCGTCAAAAGGTGGCGGAAACGAGATGAGATGCCATGAGCGTTTTCCCTACCCAGTGTGGTTTGTTCAGCTTGCTGAACACTGGTCGACCTACCCAGTGTTCAGCTTCGTGAAGCCGCCTTTTGGGGGGAATTGGTTTGGGGGGACAGTTGTTGTGGGAGTCTTGTGGGTTTCATATTGAGAAACCAAGGGGCATCAAGTGAAGCTACCTATCCATGGGGTTCACCTGCACTTGTCCCGCCGGGCTCGGCACCTCGACGGCCTGACCTTCCAAAGGCCTGACCTTCAACGGCGAGAGCATCCGGATGCTCCTGATGCGCCCCATGGCTGGTTTTCATGTGAAGCAGACGGAGGTTCACCCCACTCGAAGAATCTGCAGGGCTGTCCATATGGCCATTATGGGGTCGGGTTCTCTCCAAAGCAGGGGTCCAGACCCTCATTGCCACCCTTTTCAACTATTTGAGGGCCCGGATTCTTAGGGTGGCAGCGGGCGTCAAAGTTTCATCAGACAAATTTCAACCATTTCACGACACTGAATCGGACAATTCAATAGCTTTGATGACCTCTCTCGCATGTAAACGCCCCGCAAAAGATGCTGAACACGTGCGAAGACTTGGTTGGTCGTGAGGAATCTACAACGAGTCTCCGGGATTCATTCCAGCCACTTGGGAGCACCGTCCAACCCGCTCAGAGCGCTTGGACCGCGGCGGCTTGAAATGGGCGGTTTGAGCGCGGTGAAGGCGCGAGCGAAGAGCGGGTTCATGCGACGAGAAGGGACGGAAGGTGAGATAAGGTGAGGGATCTTAGGGGGAAGACCTCATGGTTTTCCTGTATATCATGGTATACGGCGTATATCTATTTATTGTTTTGGGGGGGCATTGATTGTTTTGAGAACGACCTAGTGCCATTGAACCAGTTGCTTGTAAGCCCTCAGGGATGTTTCCCACTCATCATAGTCAACTGATGGTGGGATATGTAATACACATATGCAGTACATATCACGCAGATTGTACGGATGATATTATACATCATAAATATTACACTATCTTACACATATCCCATCCCTTTGGTTTGAGTATAGGCATAGCTGATTACACACCGCCGCTGGCCGTCCAAACACACTTAGAAATGAATGCCGAAGCAACCTAATAACCTACTGTAATAGCAATGGCCTCTGACCTAAGAGCGATGGATGCAAATTCCCAGGAGTTACGCCTCGCTTGGAGGATATTGGAGGGCCCCCTGGAGGGTTACAGTATATATTTGTCCTAGTTTGGGTTCATGCCACCCAATGTTTTGAGAGTCATTCCTTTTAGGTCTTGGGTTTTGCGTGTTCTTATTTTCTACCTGACCTTGCCTCCCTCCATGGGAGGAGTGCGTTTGGAAGGACATCTCGGAAAGGGAGCTCTCCCCATTTTCATGTTGTTGAAGCCAGGGTCGTCATGCCAAAGGGTCCTTCAAGTTCATTGGAAGGACCAATCAGTTTCCTTGCAGCTTCATCCCTGAGAGCCGCCATTTCCAGCGAATTGCTCAGGATATCCATGCAGACATCCACGAGTGGTGTAAACTGAAAGCCAGGATAGCCCGCCGCTCGAGAGCGCTCGACTCAGGGATCAAGATCGAACGAATTATACTTGATTTAGTCATCATCGGCACTTTTTTGAGACACGATGTCGCCCCAAATGCATGAACAAGCTTTTCAAGGGCAACGTCACAATGGGCACTAGAGCTGCCACTAGCTAATATGCATTTGCCACGCCTCGTGAGCGCCAATCACCCATCACCTTGTGTGATAAACCGTCTTCCCCTTTCTCCCTCTCTCTTCTCCCCGAATTGGCCGCCCCAAATCATGTGAACCAAAAAGACCCTCCACCGTCCACGACGTCGTCGCCAGGATCCAACCGTCCACGCACCACGACATGGAGCTCTCGGGCTTGTCGCAGATGCAGACCTCCGTAGGCCGCGGGCCGATGCGACGGGCGATGCGACGGCGTAGGCCGATGCCACGGCGACCCCCAGTCAACCACCCCTCGTTTCTCGGCAAATATGGTATACATGGAGCGTGGCGAGGCGTTGGTGTTGTTTTTTCTCCGCGGCGTGGCGAGGCGGGGCGAAAGGATTGGAGCGAAAAGAGATTGGAGATCCGGCTGCCCCCTGCTGGTGACGATCCCATGGACCCTGAGTACACCCCGTCGGTTGGTAGAGGACAAAAGAAGCCTTCCAGGGGGGTGAGTGTCAGGGTCCATGTTTGCTTGTTTGATGTTTGCTGTTCTTTTTTTGTTTGAGGGTATATGTTTTGTATTGTTTTGTAAAATAAAGTTGCGCACTCCATGCTGATTGCTGATCATCACATCTGCCAGAGTTGCCACAGACCCAAACCCACCCCGTTGGCAAGGGTCCAAAGATGTCTAAAGGTATCAAAGAACCGCTGAAACAAACCTGTGCATCCTGGGTCCTGGGACTCCATGTCTTTTTGATACACCCTGGAAGATTAACATAGAACCTGAAAACCACTGGTTGGTAGAGGAGAATCGTCTTCCATGGGACCTTTGTCAGGGTTCAGGCTTCGTTTTCGGGAGTGTAATTCATGATCATTTCGAATCATTCCCACATGTTTGCATCCATGGGCAGCTTCCCGCTGAAGGGCGCATGCCAGTGCGCATGCCTTTTCTTTTTCGGGTGCCATGGGCATCAAACGGTTCCTTTTCTTCAAAGTGTTATAACATGGTATGTACCAGGACCCTCCACGGGGTGTCCAATGAACTACCCCACACTACCTATAGGCGTCCATTGGGCACGTCTTGGAGGGTGCTGGTATGCTGTATGCCTGCAAGACTCACTTCACAAGCTTGCTTTGGAGGCTCCAAGTGAAGGTTGCAGAATGATTGAAGCTACAACGAACTCCTTGGGAAGCCTGTCAAGCAACTTCCGCCTGAAGAAATTGCTCGCCAAAAGCACTTGGTTTGAAGATTTGGTGTGTGGGTGTGTATTGGAATAGGGGGACCAAAAGGCATTGGTTGCGGGTCCCCCTATTTTAATACACACCATTACACGCCCGTATAAACAATTCCAAGGATGCAGGGAACAAATCGACATCCATCACGGATGCCAGGGTGAAGATTGTTGTTCATCTATTTTGTTTGTGCATTGATGTAGGCAGCAAGCGGATGAACTTGGAGAACTTTGCCAAGTTTGCTTCTCAGAGCGGCGGAAGACGCGAGCGGATGTGTCGGGGCTGTGCAGGGGCCTGCCAATATGAGATGTATGGAGGGGAACTGGACCATGCAATCAACTGGAACAGACACCAAGTCACCAAGATTAAATTTCTGACTGCCATGGTCCCTGGCTTGTTGGCAGCTTGTAGGGCAGTCTGGCACTTGGGTTTTTGAGATGGCTATCGCGTCTCGGTCTCGGTCAGACCTCGCGAAGCGAAGACTTGTTTCTGGGACCTTTCACAAAAGAACGGAGACTTGTCAGCTAGAGGGCATGTTGGATCACCGAGAGGGCCAAGCTTGATTTGGGGCATAGCTTTCGGGTCCCGAATGGTAGACCACCACGTCCGAGGCACGGCGGTTGAGCATGTTTGGGGTGAGTTTGCTGCCTACACAAGCTCTACTTGCACGAAACCCAACCCACCAGCTTTGGAATAGCAAGCTTTGTCAGCCTTGTTCTGAAATTGAGGACCTTTGTCAAAGACATCCCCCGCCTTCAGAGCGCTGCCAGGATTGGTTTGTTGGGCCGTGGCGCTTATGGCGAGGTCTCCTTAGTGAAGGAGACCAGACCGCGCAGACCGACGGGCGGGTGGTTTTTCGGAGGAACTCGACGATGTGGCTTCGCACTATGGAAACTTAAGCATTGGGCTCCTGAATGGGCTGCATATCCCCGGAAAATCCCAGCATATGTATAGAATACATCGTTGGTACCAACACCCAGGCCAGGCTTTATAGGTGAAGTTTTGGGGAGGAAACTGAGGGGAAATGAAACGTATTGTGTTTACTTAGACTCATCCCCATCCCATGAGTCGAACGTGTGAGAAAAACAGTTCCTTCAGAAGTCTTCAGACCCACCCCCCAGGCGCCCCTCCCTACGTTCTGCCCGGACGCCCTCACCGGGCAGAACGTTTGACCCATCGGACCCATCGCAGGATTTAGTCCGAGAGAAGAACTATGCCCTCAAGGCGCGTAGGGTCGAGCGTTGGTCGTCCGATCCGAAATGCTTCTTCGCCATTCAAAGACTCCCCATCCCACATTTAAAAAAAGGGGGGGTGGCACCGGCGGGGATTTTCCGGCGTGGCGGTGGTTTCTCCGCTTCGGCCGAAGGTGATGTCCAAGGGCCACCTGCAGCGGAAGGGCGTGGTGCGGCAGATCCGATGGGAACGCGAGCTGCTGTCGATGGTGGACAGCCACTTGGCGGTTTTGCAATTTGGGATCCATCCTTCCGCTCTTTTTGGAGTACTATGGGACGGGACTGCTATGGAACTAGTGTCCCCTTTTGAGTCGGTCCTCAGGAACCTGCTCCTCACCTCCGCAACAACTGTCAACACCGGTGCCGCGGGGCCGCCGCGTCAGACGGCGCTCAGAATCGAACGACAGACGGCTCATGCTTCTCCCCGGCCTCGACCGAAGCTCAGCTCCAGTTCTGCAGGTCCCTTCGTCATCCGCCTGCACCGCACGCCGCCGGGCGGAACGAAGGGGATTCTGTGACGGGCGACGATGTGACAGCGAAATTAGAAGGTTGAGGCGCCACTTGCAAGGTTGGGCACATGGGGAGGTACAGCAAGTTGAGAGTTGTTGCAAGTGGAGGAAGTGCTGGTTGTGGCAGAGGCTTGGTTGGAGAACTTCATGGCACATTCAAACCAATATATAGGTGGAATTGCACAAAGCTACCTGTGAAAATAAACAAGCCTATTTATCGGCCAAGATTCACCACTTCTTTCACCTGTGAAGGACAAACGTGGAGCCAAACAGGTAGTTCTGGCAAAACACCAGTTAATCGGATCAATTCGACTCTTTTTGTCCGCTGTGCCTCAGTGGCATAGTGAGAAAGAAGAGAGGCAGACCCAATATATTGAAAATATTAGACCTCCTGAAATTGCGCAATTTGGCACAACACCCGAGATGACAGCCAGTGTCAACCCAAAAAAAGACACCGGTAGTATACCATTCGATCTTTGTCGGACTGAAACCATTGAATCAGCCAAGGCTCCAGGACGACCAGCACCTCTTCTTCATCATGGAAGCCGCCTTAGGCAGGGCCGCGGCCCACGTAACAAGAAAAGGACATTGGAATAGTGCGGTGCGGCCCTTTAGAGTCAAGCGTGGGATTGGGGTTGGGGGGGGAGTGCAGCTCCCCCAAAGAACACACAAACCTTGAAAAAAAAACATACTTCTTACAATTTACCAGCCAATGCCCTACATTGTAATGGTTCCTCCCGATTCTACATGGTAATCTTTGGTGGTTTGCACAATAAAAGGTGTGCTAGCTGCTAGTTGCAAGTTTGTTTCCTGCTCCAAGCTTTACCCTTGAATGGTCACAAAGGTATGCTCCAAGCTTCCTTCCTTACTGCCCGCCGGTAGCACAGGACACTGGCTACTGCAACAGAGAGCAACAAAGCCGCCAAAAAGTAAAATGTTTGTAGAGCTGCTTCCAAGTTCTTTCCCTCCCCTCCCCTTTCTACTGCCAAGGAAGTCCAGTCTCGGCCGAAAAGCGCGCCACGCGTCACGCGCGCATTTTTTCGTGCTGTCGAGGTGGCAATTTGATGGAGCTACTCCACACCCACTCGGAGGCCGAGGAACAAATCGAAGTGACAGGAGAAGAAGCACCTGACCATTCTTGACAAAGCCTTTTGGCTCCGGTGCTCATGGCATCCGACTGTATACCACCGCATAAACTGAGAAGTCTTTGTCCACAAGTCTATTCCAGATAGATCCAGCTGTAAGTCACTTACTTTGGGACACTCCAGACCTCCTTAAGCATCCGTCCAAACGGGTCAGATTTCGGTCGGAACTGGTCTTTTTCAGGGCACCCGTGGCGTCGGCACTGTGTCGGGATGATTTGTAGGACCCTGTTGGGGACTCAGGTGATGACTATGACCCGAACCACTTCCCAAAGAGTGTTACCCTATAGTGTGCCCCGGAGAAGGCCCTCATGTGACGCGTCGCGTCGCGTCGGACCTTCACCGATGTCACGGCGGGAGATCGATGCTGGACCGATCAGGGCAGATCGGTCCCACGGCATTTGAGGGACCTGTCGGAAGACGTGAGCGCTTGGCATATTTAGACAATAAAGGGACATGTGTTGCACGGGGGGGTGGAAAACAAAGCAAGATCAGAAACAAGACCTATATCATCCTAAATCCACAGTCACATATGCATATAGATAAGACAAAATCGTTGATTCACCTTGAAGGTTGCCGGCTTTCCATCGCAACATAAAGGAGAGCTCTCAGATCTAGCCATTTGTCACCAGTGTCCACAGTGGAATTGGGATGAATTGGGTATTTCACTTTAAACACTCAATACATGGTTCATAAGTATTCCGAATTGTTACTTCAAAGCGGAAAACCACGGTCCGACGCGCCACCGCGGTATCGATATACCATGTTCTTAACGCACCATGTTCTTAATGTCTATCCTCCAGGACCTTCAGTACGTGACCTAACTTGATATCCCAGGATGAGGTCACGAACAGGTCTGCACAAGGTCACAAACAAAGACTCCAAAGAGGTCACTAACTGCAGGTCCTGGCTCTTCTGATGTTTTTCTTCCATGTCTGTTCGATGTCCACCCGGGCAGGTCTTCCTGGAGGATCGCCCGCGGGGCAGCGCTTGCGCCTTCTTCGTGGCCTGCGTCATCGTGGGACTCGAGCACTTGCACGAGCGTTGCATCGTCCACCGACCCTCGGCGCAGTCGAGGGTTTTTTCAGACGGATGGGGAGTGGATGGGGGGAGTAACATGGAGAGCGGGGCATGTAGCTTCCCCCCCCAAAAAAGCCAAGGCCCAGAGCTTTCTTTCTTTAGAACCAGTTGCGATTGGAAAAGCATGGTTCCTTCGCCTTTTTTTGTGGGCCCAAACTCGGGTGTTCCATGGGGTATTCTGGGGCATGCCGAACAGTCATGCAAGGACCAAGAACCACAAATCAGTTAGAGAACATGTTGGTGCACAGCCTACAAATCCAGAGCAATACATGCTGAGTTTCTGCTTTGGTGCACTCAATGTCCGCATACATGGCAGGCTTTTTGCGCTGGTTTGTGGATTCAATCAATGAGGATTGCCTTAGTACTATTGTAAGTATAGATGTAAGAGAAGTTGAAGAGAAACTTTTCTCAGCCGGAGGTTTCCATCTGGACAATCCGTGCACATCTCAATCAGGAGATGTCAAACCGGAGAATGTGATGCTTGATGAGCATCTTGGCTGTCCAGCTTGGTTTGGGCAGGGCTCAGTGGCCAGACAACACCTGAACACAAGCAACAACGACAAAAGAGGATGAGTTTGAGCCCCCCCGTTCACTAGGCTAGGGATCCACTGCCACCTTGGAGAGGAGAAGGGTTGCCTAGGGCGCCACTTCGTGTCGAACCCTAAACCCTAAATTCCCACCCGGCCTGCTTAGGCCGTTCCCACCCATAACTGGGTGGCCAGACACTGAAGATACCCGACAGCCCATCACACCAGCTCATGGTAGAACAATGGGTGGTGCCATTGAAGAATGGTCTAATAGAGCCTCAAGGCTTAGCTTTGCCTCAGGACAGCTATCGCTGTGCCAATCCTTTACAAGGATACCTTGATATTCCCTTAGAAGGTCAATACCCTAAAACCACGCTCCACCGTGCTCGTAGCACAGGATTGCCTTTAACAGCCCCTGGTGCCTCCCAGGCTGTCCAAATGGTCCTTTCCTGCCTCCCTGGTGCCTCCCAGGCTGTCCAATTAGTCCTTTCCTGCCTCCCTGGTGCCTCCCAGGCTGTCCAAATGGTCCTTTCCTGCCTCCCTGGTGCCTCCCTGGTGCCTCCCGGCTGTCCCATTGGTCCTTTCCTGCCTCCCTGGTGCCTCCCAGGCTGTCCAATTAGTCCTTTCCTGCCTCCTGGTGCCTTCCTGGTGCCTTCCAGGATGTTCAATTGATCCTTTCCTGCTGCCTGGTGCCTCCCTGGTGCCTCGCAGGCTGTCCAATGAGTCCTTTCCTGCCTCCCTGGTGCCTCCCTGGTGCGTCGCAGGCTGTCCAATTAGCTACATCAAAGGTGTCTCCCAACACTATCCAATCCATAGTGCTTCCTATACAGGTCAGTGTCAATGACCTCATTGTACTGAATATGTTCATACAAAGCTACCAATTAATTAAACTGACATACCAGGACCCTCCATACCAGGGTGCCCTGTCTGGAAGCCAGCCTACTTAGGTCGTGTGGGGGTAGTTCGGACACCCCTGGGATGGAGGGGTCCTGGTATGTAGGGTTTCACTGGGTCAGCCTGGACTTGTTATAGGAGTCTCATGCCAAACTCCGCCCACTTCATGGGACCCATGGCATCGAGACCGGAAGACCCAGAGGCTGGCAAGGAGGTCAGTCGGTCCTCGCTTTAACTGGGGGGTTGCAAAGACACCTGGAGGTTTTGGGGTGGAACACATGTGGAATTAAACACGCATGCCGCATAAATATACCAGGACCTGCAGTTAGTGACCTCTTTGGAGTCTTTGTTTGTGACCTTGTGCAGACCTGTTCGTGACCTCATGCTGGGAAATCAAGTTAGGTCACGTACTGAAGGTCCTGGTATAAAGGTCGAGCTCAGGTGTTTGATGGGGCTTTGCACTTCTTGTAAATCTCTTGGAACTTCCCTGTGAGGTAGAACCATTTGGGGCCCGGAGCATCTTCCCTTGGGTGGCATCGTCCTCCGTGACATATGCATGCTTTTGCTTACGTGGGTCTTGCTTACGTGTGAGGCATGAGTGAAGAGCGCAATAACGCACCATGTTTTGAAGACGTGAGAGTAGAAAGAAGGCCTGTAGGAAGTCTATCCCAGAGCCATCCAACAGAGTCACGTTGGGGCCTTTCCCCACCCTCAACTAACGACCTGGCAGTGAGGGTACTGGCATAGAGATGTTGGCGAGGGTGCCTCATGAAGCACAATCCTGGAACAACAACCACCTGGACGACCAACCTGCAGATCCACCGAGGACGGAGCAACCAAAAGTCACCGACCATTTCTCGCAAGATCGATGTCGCGATGTCGCGTGATCCACCCATCGCGTGCGATGTCGCGATTCACCTGCGATTGAGGCAAGGCTATGCGAAGCTCTGTGACATGGGTTTTGCACGCTTCGCGCCCTGGAGCAACTTTGGAGCGAGCGAAAGATCGAGGGGATCTAATTGTTCCTATAGCTACAGGTCCATGCTCATGTCCGGCCGATTCATTGTAACACTCTGTTTTTGTTAGACTCTAACTGGATGGATATGTGCTAATTACTGTATATTACTGTACTATATGCCAGCAAGATGTGCAAATCTACATTCCTGGGATAGTGTCCGTTATAAAAACCGAACTATAAATCCAGGCAAGTCTTGTTGTGACCTATCCCTCCATGGAGTCTCGACCTTGTTTCGAGACCTGTCAGACGTCTCGAGAGACCTCGCAGATTCCAAGGTGCTCAACAAGACCAACACACTGGCTGGCACGCCCGAGTGCGCCGGCCGGTCTAAGACATACCCGGTATTTCCACCGAGAAACAAGAACTAATCAAACAAAACAAACAAAAAGAACCAATTTTTGTTTGTGTTGTTATTAATTAATGTATATTAATATATATATATAGGTTATTGTTGTTGGTCATGTTCGCTATCATGAGCTGCCTAAAGTTGCATGCCAAAACACCGCTGTTCTCCCGTTCTTCCAGGTACATGGCACCTGAGATCATTGAGTACCCACACACCCACGACCAATCAGTTCCTGGGCCGAACCGTTCAACCGAGCGGAGCGAAGCGCGTCGTCGCGTCGGAAAGCGGTCCGTTTTGGGTGTGACCAACGTCTCGCGTCTCGCGTCCGTTTAGGCGTCCTTAGCGTTTGCCCCTTTGGCGACTAGTACAGTAGCTTCTGAGTTGCGCTTTCGCAGGTGGATTGGTGGGCCTTAGGAGTCCTCACCTTTGTGTCTTGGTGGCAACGACCCTGGGAGGTCGGAGCTGGGGATCACCACCAGGGAGGAGCAGGTGGGTGAGAGGATCAAGATGGGTGGATGATCCGCTTGGACGCGGGACAAGACTTGAAAGTCACTAGATCCTCCTGGAAGCGATGTTTATGAATGGCCATGCCTTTTTTTCGAGAGGTCGTCAACCAACAATTGCAGGCCGTGGCAATTCATCAAGTGTCCAACCAACCACTAGGGCTCCAACCGCCTCAGTTAGAGCCTCCAAATCTGCCCCAACCACTGCATTGCCACCTAAACAGAGGTAGTTGGAGCCTCAGGCACTTCACCCACGTGAAGGCTTCCTTCCACAGGCGTCCAACGCTGATCTTCAAAGATTCGTGGTACCAAGTTCTTCCAAGTGAACGAACTTGATCCCCTGGTGTAAAAGGTCACTTATATATAGGTGTAAAAGGTCCCCGGGGATCCTGGGGACTCCAAAAAGGTCACTTTGAAGAAGCTGGCATGCAACTTTATTGGATATATTCTTTTGGGGGGGAAGGCGAAGGTGTTGGATCAATGCTTGGACACCAATGCATTTCATTCTTTGCAAAGCTGCGACTTCACGAGATCTGCGCTGTTGTCTCAGCGAGATCCCCTTGGTTTGATTCCAGAAGACTGCCCAACCATCTCCTTGTGCCATCTCCTTTCGCCCAAGTAAAGCGCCAACTTGGCGGACGTTCATGATCCCTACAGAAGAGAGACTCCTCAATTTCCACCTTCTCCGTGCCACGGTCTCGATGCTTTTCTTCTTCGGTTTTTGGTGTGGTTTGCTCACCTGACTGGTTGGGAATCCCTGGGAATTCACTGGCCTGCCGGGCTGCGCTCAGGAGCTCTTGTCTGGCCAGACCCCCTTCTACGACGAGGGCATCGCTGAGCCCATGGTGCGCGTTACGTCCGTTTCTCCGCGCAGCTCAAAACACGCGAAGGATGGGACGATCAGGTGAGAGCGGTTTTTGGTTCATTTTGGATGAATCTAACTACCAGGAGTCACATGTCGGGGTGGAGTCTCCTTACGTGAGTGGAGTAGCTGGGCACTCCTAACCTCCATGGATAGCACCCCTTTGTGACTGCTGGTACATCTTACAACCTTTTTCTGGATGGGGAGAGAGATTGAAGATCCATGAGCTTGAAGGTGCTAGTTAGGTAATTCCGAAGGCTACACTGGCGACGCGATCTGCAGACGATGCGGTTTGGGTTTGGATGAGATGCCAAACGTGCCAAGCGGTTGACCGATTCTCGGGTAGGGATGCATGGCCATGCATGGCCACCTGGCAGAGGGAATGGGAGGCTAGGCTCTGATTCTACGGACTGTGAAGAGTTTGCATGGCCCCATGTTGAGCACAGCTGCGAGGGAGGGCCCCCCTCAGTAATTTTTTTTGAGTCACGTGAAATGCATAGACAGGTGGCCAAGCGGCTTGCTTCCAATAGGATTCCAATAGCTCACATGAGCCAAAGAAGACACTCGACACTCCATGGAATATATAGCCTTGAGATGCCTTGATACATGGACGCTTTTTCATCTTTTTCAACCACCCCAATGTGTCTTCCAACCTGGATCTTCCAACTTGACTGCGGAATTGTTTGGCCTTCTCACAGTTGGAAGATGCAGGTATTGATTCCGTGGAGTGTTTTGGGAATGGTCATTATGCATTGAGTAGCCTCTTTTTGTATCCACTCCAGTAAAAACCTAGCACTTCCACCAGGTGCGCTGTCTGGAGACCTGCAAGTAGGGTAGGGTAGTCTATTGGATACCCAGACAGGATGATCCTGAGGAGCTCTTTGATCCTGTCGGGGGCATGTTTGGTACCTGCTCCAAGGGGAGAAAAAGGGCGATGCAGTCGGCCCCCCGTGCCCCTCGCCCCGGTGCCAGTCGCGCATGTTGGCCATCCGGAGAAGCCAAGAAGTCCGGGCAAGCGAGTTCGCGAGGGGAGAGCCAGGGAAGACGAGTGGAGTGGACAGGGCATCTATACACTGATACAGCAAACCCAAACAGGTTTTGGTGGCTGGGCTCAAATTATCCATGTCATTTTGTGGGTTGAGGACATGTCCATGTTAGAAGTGCATGCTATAGGCTGGTGCACCTTTGTTGGGTGCGGCGGGTCTCCCTCTGAAGAGCTGGACCGAGAGGAGTTGGTCCTTTTCTGAAGTGCTGCGAAACAAAAGACCTGGAAGGAGACATGGACACGGCCTGAGACGGACGGTCCCGCGTAGGGGTCCCGCGGGGAAGGGTGCTTGAGGTTTGAGAAACTTGGCACATCGGAAACCGACACCTATGGAGTGTGGAAGAACTGAAGGCCAAACAAAACTCAACCAGGACCCTGCAGCAGGCTGTCTTGGGACTTGAACTTGATTACTTTGTGGGCACCTGTTGTCACCAGGAGACAACCGTTGGATGGTGAAGGAATATGTATTCTTTGACCATGCTGAGGTTTCCGCAACGATTTTGTAGACTTTGGCAGAACAATATGACAGAACCATTATTCAAAAAGCGAGATCGACAGGAATTCATTGGAATTCCATTCAATGGGTGGTAGTTTGTAGCACCATGGAAGAGCCAAGCAGCCCCAAGAAGATTCCCCAACTTCGGAGGTTCCCTTTCTGCCGAAGAAACATCGCGGAAGTTCCGGCGCGTCGATCTAGAAGGCTTGCTGCACGCTGAGGATGCTTTCATGGATGGCATATTTTTTCCATTTCACTTTCCCAGCAGCTCGGACGCTTCGCGACGCGAGGACGTGGGGTTGGGTCTCGATAGACGTGGGCTTGGTTGGATGGGGAGCCAAGATGCAAAGGCTTGAGTCGAAGACCTGTTTGTGGCTGGTTTGAAGTCAGAGAGTGGTTGTCATTGTGACATCATGTCGTTCACTTGGCCCAGAATTTGTCCGATATTCCACTCAGTCTAGGTACCTAAAAAAATAAGGAAACTCCGAAGCAGATGGTCAGTAAGTGGTGGAAACAGTGGTGGAACTGGGGATGAGTCCTATCTGGCTTGCTGATGTGCCAGATGCTGACCCTTTTTGGTCGACAAACCGATGCAAAGGATTGTCCCAATCCTTTCCGCAGTCACATTTTCCTGAACTGTTTTGGACAACTCCCCAAAGAACGCTTTCAGATTGTTTTCCTATTAGACCATTTGATGATGTTATACATTTATCAACACACTAACACATGACAGATATGATTGAAGATGAACAAGCAATTCAGGGGGGATCAGAGGTTTCCTCCATCTACGTTCGGTCGAACCTGGTCGAATGTGGGGTCACTGAGGCAGTGCAAGGACCTTTGTTCAGGACGGTGACCGAACGACGGAACCGCGCGGCTGAACACCTTACGATTCGGGTCAAGGTGTCCAAGTCCGCACCACCACGAAGACAACAAAGGTTGCTTATAGGGTTTAGGGTTTTAGGGTTTAGGGGCTTGTGCTGTTTTTGTGGTGCCATGTGGCTGCTATGTCATGTCCGGGCCAAAAGGAGGGCACCATGTTGTCGTCCTTTTCCGCGTGTTGACTCTTGAAAGAAGTGTACGTGCATTCTGAACGTTGGCGATCTCCTAACAGGTCAAGTTCTAAGAGGACAAGTTCATATACCCTACAGGTCAAGGACCTCATTGCATTGGATTTGGTCATAATAATGGTCTACATACTCAATGAGGTACGCCACCCGCCGCTTTGAAGTCTCCAACAACCTTTTGAGGAGACCTGTAGAGTCGGGTGCTGGTGATATGCCTGAGGAGGGTGCGGCACCCGCCTCGCCAGGATTTGCTTCGGAAGTGCCCGGAGACACGTTGTACCGGCGACAATGTGCGAAGCCACTCAATGTACAGGCCAGAGGGAAGGGTGGATGGCAGCTGGGTTTGACTGAGGCCTTTGGTAGTTCGGTTTGGCACACATGGGGTTCCAATTTTAAAGCAGTTTGGAGATGCTTGGACTAGAAAAGTAGGAAAACAGCAACTAGCATGAGGCTGTTTGCGATTGCCGGCCGGGCGCGAAAGCCCAGTGGTGGCATCGCAGCACGACCGCTTCGCCTAATCCCTGGATCGTTCGAATCCAGGAATTGACTACATCGCTGTGTCACGGCTCCAAGCTCACATCATTATAAGCATACACCAGTGGCCTCCCCAGACCAAGGGGTGGATAGTGGACCCCCCGGAGCTCCCTCGGCACGACCGCGACCACCCGGGCTCGAAGGCATTTGGACTTCAGCTTCGAGGGCCTGGTGACGCGAACGCTCCGGAGCCCCTTCGTGCCGGACGTGCGGATCCCCGAGGCGGGCGTGTGCGGGGTGAAAAAGGAGGGAGGTGAACCGGCAAAAAGGGGGGGTGGGATTGGTGGTGAAAGAGGGGCGAAGTCGGTAGGCGTTTGGATCAATGAAACATAATGAAACCATCCAAGATGAAGAGGGTTTGAGAGTTTTAGAATCCAACATGAGGAGTGGTGTTATTCATGAAGAATCTACATTCTTGTTGTGGTGGATGCGGGCGCGACCAGGCACAGGTGGTATATTGGGGTGAGGCCTTCGGCCATGGGTTTGAATCTCAGACGTGTGTGTTTCTTTTGTGCTTTTTGCTTGGCCTTGGGAACGCCAATAATTAGGGGCATCATAAGAGTTGATGGCACTCCTGCAGCTGCTACGACTTGGACGCCAATCCCAGCAAATCCATGTTTCAGAGGTCATCGCAACTGGACAGATGACATTACTAACGAGAGGTCAGATGAGATGCTAGGGTGGGCAGGCCGGTGCTGACACAGAATGCGGTGACAGGTCTTTCTCAGGGGAAACCGTGCCAAGTTGAGATTTATGTTTGACAAGCGCCAATTGGCTAGAAACTCTCGGAGAGGGTGATGGAGAGAGAAATGCATGACACAATATGACACCTCTCGTTGCGCTGTTAGGAGCTGTCAACGTCATGCCTTAGTCACGCCTGACATCGCCTGACCTATTCTGCCTGGCACCCCGATTGGCATATCTTGCCATGGTCTTGGGCAGAAGACTTTGGCCGTTCCTGTCGGTGTTCCCAAAACCATAGCAACACCAAGTCCAACCCCATCGCTGTTCCATGCACCGTCTGTTCCATGGTGTCGACCGCCGTCGCAGTCCTCGCTGTCGACCGGATCGCAGGTGGATCTGGAAGATTTGGATACCACCTTCACTTTGGAGTGGCGCAGCTCCAACGGAGTCGAGTCGACTCGGACTCGGTCGGCTTGGTCCACCTCAGCGAACACGGGTGACGCTCCGCTTTGACCGGTGTGGGCCGGTCGAAGTGGATGCCGCCGCAGAGGTACCAGCATGTGGATATTCCGCCCAGCAACACGTAGGGTTCGTTTGGGGAAGTGCTAACCCAGGGTTCGTTGGATCCCTCAAACTCCGCTTTTGAAGGGTTTTTGCATGGTGTTTGACCAGGCAGACCATCCCAACCCACCAAACCACACCAAACCGACCTAGGTAAGCCTTGGATTCGTTGGGTATTGAGGGACAGGGAAAGGGACTTTCTTTTTGTACCTGTTGTGACATGTGAAGCCAGGTGAGCAGCCACCAACTCTCAACCTTTAGACTAACATGAAAGGGGATGGTATAGTGGAGGTTGCGTCACTGCAGGGGCGTGAAGATTGTGAAGAGCTTTCTGCGTGACAAATGTAAATAATTACCCCCAGCCTGGTAAAGTTGAGCACATTTCAGCCCTAGTATGTGAGGGGCCATGGTTGGGAGAGTTTCTTTCAAGGAAGAGATCATTGACATCAAAATCATGGGCCCCCCCAAACCATACGGTATTTCCAACATGTCCGTGCTTGATCTCCAGTATATCCCTTGCTACCATCTCGGCATTCATGCATTCAACCACCATCATCGTCTCTAAAATGCCCGCCTCCAAGAGCACCTGGCTCCGCTCGGCCGCCTGTGCGCTCTCAGGGAAGATGCCGAGCTCTACAGGCCAACGGATCGCTTCAAGGAGGAGAAACCGACGAACCGAACGAGGGCGACGGGTATTTTGGACCTATCGCGAGCGTGATTTGGGCATGAGACGAAGAGCGGGGGCAAGGAAGAGCGGGGAAGAGGAGACGGTGCATTGTTCGGCGTTTTGATGAGCTGACTTAAAGGAAGTACTCGTATCGGTGTTTTTGTCTCTTCTGCAAGAGATCTTGAGAGTCTGCGAGAGAAGTTGGAGGTGTTCAACTATAGAAGTACGGAAAAGTTGGAGGTTTCTAGAGAAAGGAATGGACCAATGTAACCCTATAGGGCTCCAAGTAAGTACCTCCTCAGGTTCGGTACGACTGGACCCTCCTGGCACCCACCCCAGTCCCACCTTCGAAACGAAGGTACGACTGGAGCTCTAGGGATAGTCTTCCAACGCCCCACAGTGATGCCACTCAGATGCTCCTCCAATCCCTCCGATTCCAGCGATCCTGCGCGGCACAACTTGCAGATTGCCCACAAACAAGGCGCGCCTCACACCAGACCGGCGCGGACACCTGGGGCAACAAAAGAAAAACGCGCAGACCTCCAAAGACTAAGAGTACTCGTGGTGGGTGGTGCATGTGGTGAAGTGGTGTTTGTGTGTGTGTGTGCGCGCTCATGCTCAACAAGCACGCGTTGCCCTGTCCTGCCAACTTCTCAGCTGGCGCTTTGTTGACTGCCGACCGCCAGGAGAGCTTTGTTTAATCCCCGCGGAGTTCGTTCGCCAAACTTTTTGAACGTTCGGGGCGCGCGGAGTTCGAAGGGGGACCAATCTGAAACATGTCCAGCTCTCCGACGAGCGGGAGGAACTGCGACTCCTCCTCCAGGACTTCTTGAAACGAAGCCCAGCGTCGGACCGAGGTGTTAGAAGCTGTTGCTTCCCTCCCATTGGCCCCCCCCACATTCGTCGCGTTCCTCCGGATGATTCGGTGGGTGCCTTGTGTTGGGTCGATGGAATTTCGATGGTGCTTTTAAAATCATCGATGAGGTGAGTGGCACCGAGTTCCTTCGGTACATGTTGGATATGCATGCATCTATGTTAAATATTTGAAAGTCACTACAGTATTCACGAGAAATAATGAGCTATCATGAAACGTTTGCAGATATGTTATAGCATTTGTTAGCTGTGTCTTGTTCGGATCATGAATCATGATTGGAGGTACTTTGGAGGGTCCAAGTGGAATATGGTTGAATGCTCTTGCCCATTTTCCAGAGTGCTTGCACGACCCCCAGGCTCCCCAAGGCAGAACACCCCCACCCCCCACGATCCCGTGATCAAGTGATCAGGGATGGTTGGCCAGGGTATCACTCAAAGGTCGGAGAATTGGACACAGCATTGTCAGCATTGTGTGGAGTGGAATAGAATCCCCAGTTTTCTCGCAGCTCGGTTTTTGCACCCGTGTTCTCAAAGCGCCAGTTCATATGGGGAAAACAGTGTGACCAACACATATAAAATAGAGACTGCGCAGATCTTCTTGCAGATCTTTGAAGTGATCATCCCAAAAATGACGTCTTTTTTCTGGTCGAAGGCGGCTGTCTGGGCGTCGAAGTTCGCTCCCGAAGCACCCTGCAGGGTTTGCCCCTTTTCGAGTGGGCACAGACCCAGGTTGGTGGGACACCGGCCGGAACGAAGTGGGTCGGTGCTGCATTGGCGACCCGCTGGGTGTGCAGAGAGGTGGCTAAGAGCATTGAAGTTGGGTCAACCACGGAGGTCAAGTTCCATTAAGGATGCTGAATGCATCCCATGGGCAAAACTCAGCCAACTAAGACATCTTAGGAAACCATGCCTTGTTCAACTCAAAGGAATAGCCGGGCACCTGTCTTTGGCATCCCATGTAGAAAAGGTCAAAACTACGAAGGGAATGCACCCAACCAAGACCGGAACCAGGCGGCGATTTTGAAATCGACCGCTGTGATAAAATCATGTAACATCGATGTCCACAAAGGACTGGAGCTAGTCGACTGGAGCTCGCCATGTGTCACACATATATGACCGGCCTGGCCGGCCTTGGCCGGGACCTCTCTGTACCGCAGCCGAAAGTGGGGCGGCCTTGCCCATCGACACCGCCCAGGGCCCTTTCATCAGCGCATGGATCTACCAGCCTGACCCGATGACCGGAGGATTGGTACTGGATTGGTATGGATGCCGATGGCGTAATGCGTTTGGTTTGAGTGTGTTCTTTGTGGTTCGGCTCACAGACCGATCTTAAGATGGCATTCTCCCGCACCAAACAAGCGGCATGGTTCAACTTGCTATCTCCAGTGCTTCCGATGAAATGGCCCGCCGTCGCTTGCTATCTCCAGCCCCTCTTGCTTGACAGTTGTGACAGCACCATACACGCGGTCCGGGCACGGTAGGACCCACGACGGTAGGTCCGGTCGGGGCGTCTCCCGAAGAGTTCTCCCGAAGAGTTGGGAGATGGTGACGAGGGTTTTCAACATCCAAAGCATTCTTGCCATAGATACCCCCTGGAAGTCAAGGTCGACCATTTTTTTTTTAATGGTTGATTTGGTTTTGTAGTCTAAAACCCTAGCTAGGTAAAATAATGGTGGTTCAGTAAAGGCTATTCAAACAATGGTGCTTCGACTTCTAGGGTATCCATATATTATGCGATAGTACTCCACCAGGAACCCTATAGATATTGTTCCAATATATTCATTGATTGATGGGATCACCTCCCGTTCGTGAAGAACCATTCAATACAGGAATATGGCACCTCTACTATTCCAAAAGGACCAGGACCCTGCATCGGTTCACCACCTGCGACAGCAGCCGACGGTCGGCGCGAAGACCTGGGCGCTGGTGACCTGGGGGGCCCATAGCAACAGAAAACTCGCTGCGGAAGATCCTGTTATTTCTTGTAAGCTTAATAACCCTAGGGATCCGGTCGTACCTTCTCAGCAGGTGATTGGAGACACCGCTATGTATACGTTTGGAGGGTCCAAGTACCTTCTGAGAAGGTACTTGGATCCCTAGGGTAGAATAATATATCACACTCCTCCAGCCAAATTGCTGGCAACGGTTCACACAGACACAAAACACTTGCATACTTCAGTTCCGGCGCATCACACATTTGCCGCAACCAAAGATGAACTCGCAGGGATCGGAACACGGAGGCGGATTCGCCAACTGACAAGCCAGAGGCGGATTCGCCAGCATCGTATAGGCCCACCACAATGGGCAGCCCGTCTCACAGATGGGCGACATCGCGCGATCCGGAGTGGGTCGTCGTCCCTGTTTCAAGGTGACGCGAGAGATTTGGTCGACGTGATGACCGAAGTGACAACGAGGTGATGTTTTGAGTTGCAGCTCTCCATGCCACTGAAGATGAAATAGCCTCCCAGAACTTCAGGAAATATGATCTGACAAAGCCTTGAAGCCAGAATTGAACATGGATGCTGAGTCTTTTGAAATCGATTGGATGCAAGGTTCCAAGTTGATAGGCTTCAGATGAGTTGTGCTGTGTAAACAACTTGATCCGGTTTGACCTTGCGAGACCTTGTGAGACCTACGAGATTCTTCAAGTGAACCTTGGTGAACGACTAATAGATGCATACAATATGGAGCAGATAACTGCCAGGTATATTTATATTGTTGAGGTCTGCCTATTACCTGTAACGGTCAGTAAACAATCTAACTATTTTTGGACAAGGCCTTTACTAACCACCACCACCACCACCACCACCACCAGCAGCAGCAGCATCATCATCATCATCATCATCATCCACTGTTATAGATATAGGATAGACCCAATATAGTACCCAATATACCGTGAACCTCGGTGAACCTTAGGTTTGCGGTTGTCCTGAACTGGGCTGCCCAATTGTCGGAGCTCCACCCATTGGGTGGACGGCACACGTGTGCCATGAACAGCACCATGCGGCCCCCCCTCTTGGGCGCGACGGAAATCCCAAGCTTGTTTGGAACTGCTGGTGACTTCATTCTTCGTAGAACATATATATAACATTTATATACATACCTGGACCCTCCGACCTTCGGGGTGTCCAATGGATTACCCCACACTACCTATAGGCCTATAGGCTTCCATTGGGCACCCCTTAGAGGGTCCTGGTATACATCAGTAATTATCCTTCCATGATCTAATTGTTAAATGAGATATCATATGATATCCTCGAGATTGTTTCTGAAGGCCTCCTCCTTCATGACGCCAGATGAACGACCCGCTGCGCAGTGCTGGCATTGGCCCCGTCGTAGCACGGAGTAAACCCCGGCCGCACCGGAATTCGTTGCGAAGAAAGGGGCGGCGGCTTAGCGTGGTGCGTCCGTGCGGTGGTCGAAGCGGTGGGCACCGGGAGAATGGCTCGGTCCAGGAGGTGCCATGTGGGTTTCTGAACCGGTCACATGAGACCAGCAGTCATACCAGTGAACACCGCCTGGAGAGTGTGATTGCACAACCACTCGCGAGAGGGATCTAACAATCCACTCCTGATGCATAGATACAGTGGTTTCAAGAGTAGATGGCAGCAAAACATATAAACCACCAGACTTGGGGTAACTTGTGCCATCTACTCTCAATCAACTATATTCATGAGCAGGTTGGGTCGAAGAATCTATAGGCTCATCAAGGTGATTGACTTGGGTCTACATAGTATATGAAGGGCCACATGGTATTTCTCCACGGCGTTCTTCCTCGACTTTCGACCCACTAGGACTGAACAATCTAAACTCAGATAGATCATGGTAGACCTGTGACCTGTTACTATAGTTACTAGTAGTACGGCCAGTTTCGCCCCGTTCGTAGCGCCCGAACGCTCCGTTCGTCGATGCCAGGAGCCCTACCCATGACCGCGTGACGGTCTTTTCTTTGGGGGTCTAGAAAGACCGCGCGGCGACGTCGCCGCGGTTCACGTCGCCGCTGGCCAGGCTGCGAAGCCTGCGAAGACGCTGGAGGCGAGAACTTGGAGCTGGAAGAGGGAGAGAGAGAGAGAGAGTCAGAGACATAGTCAGAGACATCGCATAAGAGTCGCGACTCCTTCCTTCAACCTTCTGATTCCATCACCACGGGTGATGTTAACGTTCACCTCGCGGCGATCAAAGAATAACACCACATGTCTTGACTCTTCCAACAGAGGTTTTTTGTGACCTGAACTAGGACCCTACCAGGGTACCTATATGGGATAGCCTATAGGGTTCTTCAACCTCTGTTGGTTAGGTCCAGGGTCCGCCCACCCTTGTCGCCCAAGGCGGCGGTGAAGGTCGTCGCGCCCGAGCAGACTGAGGCCGACGGGCGTCCGGAACTGGAGAAGGACTGGAGACGATGTAGAGGTTTTTTTCCCTGGAGTTCAGCTTAATTACTGCTGGAGTTGATGATACAAAAGCCAAAAAGCACATCTAAAAAGCACTCATGTAGACTCTTGATTAATATACCCCCCCATATGAAGAGGATATTCCATTTCAATTGGGTGCTTTATTAATCAAGAGTCTACATTACTCAATGAGGTTTGCAAGCTCTTCATATATCCCAGACGCTCCATGTATGCCATATATGCGTACATTGGGGTGGTTTGAGGGGTCAATGTAGGCATATATGGCATACATGGAGCGTCTGGGTATGATATGCGTTGATGAGTCATGATGAACCAAGCACGTCGAAATGATGGAGGACCAATTCTCACGCCTAGGGTCTCCGTATGTCAGTTGTCATAGTTGTCATTGTCACCTCATATGGAGGGCTGAAACAGATGATTTGTATGAGGTAGTGACGCAGTGTGAAAGTAACATGTTGCGAAGCAGTGAGTGCAGTGGTGACCATGTTTTAAGTGTATGTATACTTACTTATATGCTAGTGCAACAAGGACAGTAGTGAGGATCTTGCTGATGAGGTTGGGTCAAACTCATTGAGACCATCAGGTGAGATGTAGACCTTTGAGCTGCGATGCTGCCATGAGAAGCACTGGATGGGGCGGAAGAACATCGAATTCCAAGGCGGATTGGATCGAAAAAGGCTGTAAACACCCAGAGTGTTTGGTTCATACTTCATATACCCATGGCCTTCGCAATTCGTCTCGTAGGTGAATGTTGCGTGCGTCATTCCAGGCTCCAGCGGTACCAGCACCTGCCAGCGTCACCAACGGTACCAGCGCGTGCGGCTGGCCAGTGGGTGGCCATGGAACCGAAAAATACGGGGTCCTATTGACAATTGAATTGAAGATTCTGAACAAGTACTGAGGGACCCTAAACAAGTACAATATGTGAATCAAAATTGATCGAATATCAGTGTATGAGACGCCAGGTGTGGTTGCCACACTCGAGGCTGAGCACTGTGAAGTTCTTTTAGCAATTCATACCATCGAGGAACCAAAGTGAATTTACTAGTCAAAGGAACCCCACAAGAACGACATCCGATGTTCAGATGGGACTAAGCTCGCTTTCTGAAGCTACATATTTGGGGCACCACATTACCCGGTCCATAGGGCTCAGAATGCAACAAACGATGAGGGCGTGGTACAGGCTTATTCGAACCCGTTTGGAAAGCAAGAACCTGCAAGCCGTGGATGTGAGGCTTTGCACTTGACCCAAGTCATGAAGAACATCGCTTTCCAGCTGCTTTCGGACTACCGAGAATCCACTTTCATCAACCGCAGGAAACAAACAAATCGGATCAAGTGGATGTTTTTTTTTGGACAGCGTGTCAGATGGCAGGGCGCGGAGTACTGCTGTTTTCGGACCTCCTTTTCTCAGAAAAAAAACAGCGCTTGCCGGACACATTCTGCGAATTGACAATCGTGACCCCTTGAGATATCCTATTGGAAAAAAGAAGAGCTGGAGGTCCGAGACAGCAGTGGCGTCATTTCACAGATCAACGTGTTTGGGAAGATTTGACGGGCAAAGGGGCAGAATGTGCAAACACAGAATGACACCACCCGAAAATCCCTCGAAGCCGCTCGAACGCACGGTCCGTGCTTAAAGCTGTCGCATTGGCCCATGGACGCTGTCAAGCGCCCATGGCCGAGGAAGAATGGCATTCAACACACCCTGCGACACCCCCCCAGAATGCCAGAAGTCGATTCCCAATCCGACGCTCTGGCGCCAGAGACGGAATCCCAGTTTCACCAGAAGGTGCCGATATCTAGGGAGGCTCACCATGTTATCTATATAATAGTCTCTACAAGATACAACCATCATCACCCATGAAATTAGCCCTGGAGAGCTCTAGAGAATGGATCAATGGATCACAGTAGTAGCTTCTATATCTACTAGTAACTAGCAGCGATGCACCTGTTCCTAATAGCGATGCACCTGCTACCAGCTTCTAGCTACTAGCTAGTAATGCCAGGAGCTACAAACGTAGCTTCTTGATACTAGTCAGGTGCCTTGAAACCGTTTGTAGCGGTCCTTGCTACGTTCGTAGCGATGCCCTGGCGAACCGGACGCCGCTTCCGCGCTTCCGCCCGAGGCCGCCCGAGCGCCGGGAGGTGCTGGTCGGGGCCCCGAGAAAACGGCGCGTTGGCGGCGTACGGCTGGGGAAGAAATCGACACGACCCATGGAACTGGTGGACTGCCGATCAGGCCAGGGGTGGTTTTGGGGGTCAATGTAGACATATATATGGCAGTCCCATGGAGTGTTTGGGATACGGTTACGCCATTAAAATATGTGGAGGGCGGCCCAGGGTTGACCCTCCCGGAGGTAGTGTATAATTCCTATTCTGTCCGTATGTTTGGGGGCGACGGGCGGCTCCGCATATTTAAATGTGCAGTTCCTTCATCATTCACAACAAAAAAACAGCAGGATTGCCGGGCCTTATGTGGGGACCTTGGCTCCGCGCTAGACACCTCTCACAGTTTTTGCAATTGACGCGCCTTCATGTTTAACATCCCTGTGCTTTGAGTGCGGTTGGAGCTTAAAGGAGACTTAGAAGCCGGCCCCCACGGAATTGCGATGAGTGCACCATTTTGGGAAAAGCCGTTTTGGAAACCAACCATGAGGGATCCACGTAGGGGGGTCCACATAAGCAGGGTCCACGTAAGAGAGTCCACGTAGGGGGCTCCACCTAGGGGGGTCCACGGGTCCTAGCGGGCTCCACGCAGGGGGTCCACATAAGCAGGGTCTATGTAAGAGTCCAAGTAGGGGCCTCCACATGGGACCGGCCAAGGCCTCCACGTGGGACCGGTGAAGGCCTCCACATGGGACTGGCCAAGGCCTCCACGTGGGACCGGTGAAGGCCTCCACGTGGGACCGGCCAAGGCCTCCACGTGGGACCGGCGAAGGCCTCCACGTCGGACCGGCCAAGGCCTCCACGTCGGACCGGTGAAGGCCTCCACATGTGTGAAGGCCTCCACATGGGACCGGCCAAGGCCTCTACGTGGGACCGGTGAAGGCCTCCACATGGGACCGGCCAAGGCCTCCACGTGGGACCGGTGAAGGCCTCCACATGGGACCGGCCAAGGCCTCCACGTGGGACCGGTGAAGGCCTCCACATGGGACCGGCCAAGGCCTTGACGTGGGACCGGTGAAGGCCTCCACGTGGGACCGGCCAAGGCCCGGTGAAGGCCATTTTGTGAAATGATTTAGGAAAAGTGCTTTTCCGCGTGTCTTTTCCGCATGTTTTAATGGCTGGGCGGCCCCAGCAGATCCTTCACGGAGGTACACTAAAATACCTGTTCGGCTATTTTAAAATCCGCATATTTTATTGTAGTAACCGTATATGGTTGGTTGACCAAACCACCAGGACCTGCAGTTAGTGACCTCTTTGAAGGTCCTGGCAGATGGTCGGTTAGATTGAGTCATTTTTGGTGGACCTGTTTTGCGGCGACGACCCACATGTTGTGAAGATATGGTGACGACCTTTTGGCGAAGACGTCATGGAAAACCCGGATGGCACCAGCTGTGTGTAGAGGAACTTGTCATGTAAAAGGCTAGGTCAGTCACAGTAGGGTGTGCCCCATTGCCAGTCGGTAAAGTATAATCACCAATTATATCCAATTATGTTTGAGAACGGCCTTTACTAAAAATCATGAGACAGGCCTTTAATGAAGACCATGAGAAAGGGGTTTACTTCATGACTTCATGAGAAAGGGTGTACAAATCATGAGAAAGGAGCCTTAACACGCAATCATCATCCACCTTTGCCCTCAATCCGTGGCATATGCCCCCCCTTTTCGTGCCCCTTTCCGTTCGACGGTTCGTTGGTCCGAGGACAGACCGAACCCGGTGTCCATCTCGGGTCGGGCGCCGGCATTGGGGTGTGGGGCTACGGTGCAAGGTCTACGGCTCCTGTTCGTTCGTTGCCGTGCACATGGTCCGTGGAATTAAGGCGTCGTTGAACGCGTTGCCGTTAACGTCTTATGGAATTATAGGGAATCTATTTTTAATTGACCCCTGAAACCAAACCATGGTAGACAGTTAAAATTGTAGATAGTTAAATATTCTGATTCTATAGATGAAGTCCTTGGGGTGGCTTAACATGGTGTGATGTATATTTGGACGAGGCCAACTTGACGTGGTGACTGCAGTGTGCCACAGACAATGAATGTATTGAACGGCAAGATAGATATAAGTTGGGGCGGGAATTGCTTTTCTTGAGAAAAGCAACGAATCATAAGTGTGAACTATATGAACTATACCCATCAAAGCCTATGTAATCAAACCTTATTAAAACCATACGTATGACCTAAACATTCAACTTGCTCGTGGGGTGCCAACTATTGCAAGTCCTTTTTCTGGAACTCCTTCCAAACCTTTCCGTTAAGGATTGAATTCGCCAGATTTCATTGGAACAGACTACCATGGACCTAATTGACTGATGGTACATGTCCATATATGATCATATATGCAGGAGTGTATCTCTTTTGCACGGAGCCAAGTACCTTGTCAACAACCTGAAGCACTTGGATCCCCAAAGTGACTATAGGAACTTCACTTCAATCCTCCTTTTGGGGGGTGTTTTGGGCTTCGATGTTTGGAATAGGCATCCCAGCCAATTCGTTTGTCCTTCGGACGGCTTTCCAGGTCGAAAGCCCGTGAAGCGCGAGTGGTGTCCCATCCGTTGACTCGGGCGGTCCAGGTGTGTTCGACGACCATTCGACCAAGAGGTACTTACTGCAAATCATTTGCCACATTGTATGGATGTCAACGATGTGTTCAGTTTAGGTTCGGTTCGAACACATGTATATAGTTTCCGGTTCTCGTTGCTGGATCGGTTCCGGAGGCCCTGTTGTATCATCCTGGGTCTTCATTCTCCTGCTTTTTTCCAGGAGTTTAGGACAATCAGTTGTTCCAATTGGAAAACAGTAAAGTAGGTCGCTTCCAGAAGAAACCAGTTGTATTTCTTAGACTATGATTCATGATGTTCTACACATGCCAGCGCCCTGCACCCTCCTCTCCGGACACCCCCACCCACTGGTGCACAGCTGATGCGCACCATTCACCGACTTCCTGGCGATCATTTTCCCCGAGCACGTCGGGAATCTCAGCTTTGCAGCCTGTTGAATTGGAGCTTATAGCGGCCTAAAATTTTTTGGATGCAGCGTATTGCCTGTGAAAGTGGTGCACCCCCACAGCTTCTTGACAAGCGGCTGCACTTGCCTATAAAATCTTCATCGCTCCATGTTGAAGCGTTGATTGGGTTCAGTCCCCATTCACAATCACCATAACCATCACAACCGGTGTTCTGGAAAGGCAACTCCATAAACATATGAAGCTTTGGTTTGATCCGGAACATGAGGTATCCAGACGCAGCTTGCATAGCTGCCAGTTGTCCATACCCCTGGCAGAATCTGACAGCGAGGTGGTTTGTTTCCTGCTGCTGGGCCCGTGTCAGCCACAATCCCCACCTGTGAAGATTCTTAAAGAATCTATCGGCGGTCTGGAGGGTGTGAACGGCAACTCGAAGTTCATTGTCATGCGAGAAGTCCTGTGTTGGTGTTGGGAGACTGTTAGGTGAAAAGAAACCTACAGCCTAATTCAATTTAACATGCGTACCCACAGCCCTGGGTTCAGTTGACAGTGACACAAAGAGTTTGGCCATAGCCCACCTTGTCGGACATAAAGGCAACCAGCCATTGCAGAACAAGAACAGTATCAAAGCCCTTTCCATTGATTGACGTTGGATAATCATTGGTACTGCTCATATCGAACTTTCTCCACGACCAAAGGCTGCATGCAGTTGTTTTGCCCTGACTAGAGCACCAGCCCATGTATTCATCATAGGCCAGTTCCAAACGGCTGTCAAAAGAACCTTGCCCCCCACATGCCTTTGCGACAACACATCACAATCAAAGACGCGGCGAAGTCCACACCCACACCGTGGATGTGGAAGCTGTGCGTGCTGTCAACCAAAATGGTTCTTGGTCCAGCTGACGGCAAATCAAGGAATGGGCTGCGCTCGCCCCCCTTGAAAGGAGAAGGGCCAGGTCGTAGCCTTCGGGTCTCGGCCTCCTCACTGAAGTCAAACCAGTCCTGCCAGAACTCAACACACCTTGAACTAGACAACAGGGGTCCTACACATGGCTTTTGTTTTATCAACAGACAACTGGGTAACATGTGATTGAAGCATTCGAACACCCCCACCAGTATCCTGACTGTCACACAAGTGACATTTTCTGAGGCAGTTCCATCCCGTGGACAGTCGCCATACCTCACTATCAGGTGGGCCGCCGGTGGGTTGGCTGGAAGAGCAAACCGTTATATATTATAGCCTTTATAAAACAATAATGTGAGGGTTTCACTGGAAGAAAGTCCTTCTAGGTGGACAACTTGGTGAATGCAACTCAACCAAGGTGCGTGTCTCAAATACTTCCAGTCACCCTTGCATCCAACCCAAACCAGATACATGGTGGTGGTCGGATCACCAGGCACCACCTGTCAACCAAGGTGCTCCAAGTCTCTAGGTTTACTTGACACTGACCTACTTTGTCAAGTCCACGAGGGTAAAACATACACAACTATAACTTAGAAACTCGCCTGAAACCCTTCGTGAAAAAGCTCCAGCAGCTCTTCAGTCCAAGCCCGGTTGATTTGCATCAAGGTTTTCTCGCCGCAAAAGGCAGATGCCGACATGCAGGTGTACAGAAACCTGCTGCAGAAAGATTCCCTCAGAAGTTGTCCAGCCCCTCGCAGCAAACAAAGGAACCCTTTTCTACCAATTACTCCAGCATAGACCCCAGATAGCAAAAGCATGCGAAAGATTTTTCTAGGCTGCATTGGCAGCAGCTCCAATTTTTACAGCGTGGCGTGTCTCCACTATACGCGAGCATCCGGCACCTCACAGCACCAGCACCGGCGCCCAGCACCCAGCCAGCACCGGCACCGTGTCTCCACCACGTGCGCAGCCAGCTCACGTGCGCAGCAAGCTCGCAGCACCGGCGCCCAGCACCCTGTCTCCACCACGCGCACAGCCAGCCCCCGGCACGCGCGCGGCCAGCTCACAACACCGCGCACAGCCAGCTCACAGCACCAGCACCAGCGCCCAGCACCAGCACCAGCAACCTGTCTCCCACCACGTGCATGGCCAGCTCACAGCACCACACCAGCACCGGCGCCCGGCACCACCAGCACCGGCGCCCGGCACCCAGCACCAGCACCAGCACCAGCAACCTGTCTCCACCACGCGCGCAGCCAGCTCACAGCACCAGCGCCAGCACCGGCACCCGGCACCCAGCACCAGCAACCTGTCTCCACCACGTGCGCAGCCAGCTCACAGCACCAGCGTGCACAGCCAGCTCACAGCACCAGCACCGGCACCCGGCACCAGCACCAGCAACCTGTCTCGAAAGCGCGCACGGGCAACTCGTTGTTATTTGAAGTAAGAATCCCATAGCTTCGCTATCTGGTGAAAAAACATACAAAAAACATGTTATTGGTCTAAACAAACCGAAGCACCCAGATACTGCAGTGCAATGGGTTCCCAAGAAGGAGCAACAAGGCTGCCAACTTTGCACCATAAAGGGGATCCTGCGGTGAGATACCCCTTCATCCCCGTGGGTCATTATGGGGATGCACTGACTCCAAGGTTTGCCACTTCGGTAGATCTCGTGGTCCTTGCTCATGGATCGGAATCGATACCAAAAGGATTCAAACATCGATCTCCATACAACAGAGTTCTTCAGGTCGTGGCCTCCAAGAAGTAGGCTCGGGTGGTTCTCAAAAATGAACTTACACCAAGACCTGACACTCAGCGTAGGCCAGTGTAAGTCCACATTATGAGGCTTTGGCTTCTTCTTCTTCACTGTGACCCGAGTAAAACTCACGTGGATGTCTATCGAGGCTCCAAAGTTGTGAATGAGCGTAGCGAGATCTCTGCAAGAATTCTTGTTGCGGCTGCACTGGGCAAGCTTCCAGAGTAAGTCGTCTGACTTCCCTGGGCGCACAGCTTACTTAAAGGCCAGGACATGTTCATATGGAATCCCATCAACCCACCCACGACCTACAGGACCCCACAGAATAAATTACTGGCTTGTACAAACCAGGGCTCGGTGTTTCCGAAGACGGCAAATTCTGCTGGCAGACGCTGCAACTTGCTTCGCAGTTGTGGCCTTACACCATCCAATTCAGATTGAAGGCTTTTTATAGGTTCAACTCAAAAGGCACTGTTCATGGCAACGGCGTTAATGTGTCAGCCAAAGTACTCCTTCGAAGTAGTCCGCCAGCAGCTCGCTAGCAACCATATCAGACTCTTCATTGTCAAAGTTCTCCGGTTGACCTGATCAAAGTCATCGAACTGTAAAGTGTTGGTAAAACATGCAACCAAATCATGATATATACCGGAGTGTTCCAATTTGCATACAGCCAAAGGGCTCGCTGAGGGAAAAACAAAGCTTTCACCCTGGGGCTCGAGGGAACCTGGCAAGCAATCACACCACTACCACGTCAAAGTGTTGGGCGGACTGCAGGGGCACTCACAACTGCACGCAGCCCCTTTTTTCTCTAGGGCCACCGGAGGTGTAGCTTCAAAAGCACCAATAGTCGGCAAGGTGCATCTCTACCACATCAAAAAACAAAACTTGGGCTGACAGGACGACAGGTCTCTTACTTCTTCTTTCTCTTCGTCTTCGGTGCATCTTGCTGCTCTTCTTTCTGTTTCTTTGCTTTTCTCTTTTTGGATGGTTTGGCACCACCTTCACCCTCACCCTCACACTCATCCGCTTCCGCGTCAGGGGCGTGCTCATCCTTGGAGCGCTTGCGAGTCTTCCCGGAAGCTTTGGCCTTAGCCTTGGGCATTTTGCAATTCCTGACCACGCATTTTGATATATGATGTGCAAAGGGCAAGCAGTTGACAAAGTACACACATCTCACAAGAGCAAAACCGTGAAAACTAGAGGAACAACGGCCGATACAGCTAGCGCACTTCAGTCTGAGAAACCTTTGGCGGGGTTTGCAGACACGGACCTTTCACCACAGGTAAATGCAATACAAGTCTCTCCGTAAGAGTCAAGCGCAAGCATTTTTGAGCAGCGGACTGATGAGCTTTTCTTCCACAGCCTGCCATAGACAACTGTGACATTTATACATATGTCACACGAGACACACACATATGCAGAATTCACTTTTGTTTTTTACAAAGGCGCTCAAGGGTGGCTCTCAAACCATTCTAGCAAATCTGCACGCGGCCTTGGCGACAGGAGATGGCGTGTGGATCCGAGATGCTTCACCCTGATCAGCCAGGCAAGCAGATCTACAGAGAAATCCGGGAACAGTGAAGAGTGAAGGAAACAAAATCACTGTCCTTCTCCAGAGAATGACCAGGATGTTCAGGGCCGCGCTCTTCAACCTACCAGGAACTACCAACCAATTGACTCAATTGATGGCGCTGCGTACTTGCCAAGAGAACTTGATAGGACACAAAACAAAAAATCCAATAGGATCCTAGCTTGTGTTGGCACTTCCCCCCTTTGCTTGGTCAAAGCATGTGCCATGATGCAAGAACTGCGGGTGCCAAATGAACACGGATTTGGGGCCTGCATTTCTTGCATCATGGCGTGCGCCCCTTACCAAACATAGTGCACTGGCCTCCTCGGGTTTGTTGGTTGGAGCCGCCAGGTGAAGGTTGCCAAAGTCATCCGTCAAACCTAAAGGTTCCGGGAAGCACGGGCTTCAACATGAAAGTTTCAAAGCCTCCTGTCAAGTAACCTGTGTGTAGGTCTTCTAGTACCTCATCTTCTGTTCCAGCTTCGCTTTCAGATCCCTCTTCCTCTTGGTCTGAACCGGATTCCTCCGCAGGAACCTCTTTATGTGGCAGTTTGATGTTGAGAGCCCCAATCAACCACCTAATCTCTGGCTCCCGGGGAGTGTGAGGTCTTCTGATGATATCGTTGAAGAGCGTAACGCATCGCCGCGCGGTCCAGGCCAGCTTGGTGATGGTGTTGCCTCACGAGCGCGCTCAAGGCTCAATGGAAAAACTTGGAGAAGCGAGCAGTGAACACGCACGGAAATAAAATCCAACTATATATATATATTATATATACTAGCTTTAGGCAAGATACTACTGCAGGGTATCTTGCAATACCGAAAGAAGCTATCGATATGAAGCTCAAGAGTGGGAACAGCCACTCGATAACCCAAGTGTGTGATTGTGATCTTCAAGAACTTGACATTTTGCCGAACTGTGTCCCGGCAAACGATAGATCCAGTAGTCTTCACCTGAGTGCAAGGGCAAGCCCATGCCAAAGGGCCAAAGCGATATCGGGATATTTCTCACACTTAATTAGTGCAGTGACGTTTTCCCCTGAAGCCACCAAAAGGCCTGAGCACCACACTAATTGGAACGTTTTGGCAGCACGCCGAAGTTGAACACAATTCTCCCAAGCTTTTGCAAGTGGTGTTGCTTGGAGTTCATTTGGGTCCGCATCGAGATCAAGAAACGAAGCGTTTCCAGCCATGCTACTACCAGTGGCCTTTGCAAAGTGAGCCAAAACTTCTGGTTTGGACGGATGACCATGGGTGTGCTCGTGCAACACCTCCCAACACTGCATTCATGCATGCGGGACAGGCATCGACATTGAAAGTCTCGGGTTCGCCTCGTCTCATTGGAAGGTGGACGCCACCGACCTGCCGCACGGATCAGATCCGGAAAGATGCTGGGCAACTTGGCCGGAACCCCCTAGCACAGACCTAGGAGATGTAAGCAGATCCACCACCAGACTAGATGTAAAACAAAAATACATGGCTGGTGAAGGTTTCAATCCAATCAGACTCTTTTGACCCGGCCTCCACGTCACCAGAGCCCAGCCCCCTCAGCCATGTGAGAACCTGTGGGCGCTGAGCATCCGAGGATATGGGCAGCACACCGACCAGCGCATGCAGATGTCAATGCGATGAAAGATGATCCCAGCCCGCCTGTGATCTTCACCACGGCCATAGGGCATGGATGAGCCAAAAGAATGGCTTTTGGCAGTCTGATCACCTCAAACCCTCAAAAACAACACTTTCAGGAGAGTTAGTTGTTTCCAACCAAAAGCAGTGAAGTTAGACAAACTCGAGAACTACTGGAAAAAATGCATCGTTCGAAGATCTAGGATAGTTACGTGCTCCTTTCGGCCGCGCGCCCGCGTGCGAACTAGGAGCGGCTCCTCACACGTTCGGCAGGTACCAGAATGCCAACCAGGTCTTTATCACCCTTTTCGCCAAAGGAGTTGAGGAGGACGGCTGGCGACGGAGCTGTGATTGGGGGTGGCGATGCACAGAGATCTCATGAGATCTCCAAATCATGACGTCCGGAAGGAAATATATATAGACCTCGATCGTCGGTGGAGCACTCAGGCTGACCTAGGTAAAGGAGTCTTTTCAATTATAAGTGAAATTCGCCACTGCTGCACTAAATGGGCAGTTACAGGCTGGTGAAAGATCAATCGTCCTTGTGCTCCACTCAACTGGTATGTCATATTGGATTACAATTTATGAGACTGTCAACCAAGAATGTTGAAGATTATGCACTACTTTAAAGGCTGAACCGACCTAGGTCAAGTGAAACCACAGTGAGAGGTCCTGGTCCTGGTTCTGTTGACTGTCCCTTTTTATATACTTTGAAGTTCGAGTGTGTGGCAGCATTTCCCCAGTTCGACCCTATCCCAATTGGGCCCATCATGTTCCGCCACATCAGCAACAAGCCGAGAGCATTCCTCGGTGTGCTAGGTAGATCACCACCTCTCAACAGCTCATTTCAGGCCTGTAGTTTTGGTGGGCCTGGGGTGTATCAGGTGATCAGATGATCAGATGATCCTTGATCACGGGAAATGATTGAGTTAATGTAGGGATCCTGTCGTACCTCCTCAAGTTCGGTACGACTGGACCCGACAATGGCACCCACCCACTTAGGGTCAGATCCATCAGATCCACCGGCCTCCGCCGGTTCTGCGGATCGCCAGGAGTCCTGCAAAGTCGACTTCCAAGAGAAGGCGCGAACGTTCCGCGCAGTTCCGCGCAGTCCACCGCTTCCGCTTCCGGTTTTGAGAGGTCGCCCTGAGATCCCGAAGGCTGGAAGAGCGGATCCGAAGGTGTTCGGTGCAGCGCGGCATCCCCTGGCAGAAAGCAACACCGGCGTTTCATCCTCGGGGTCCGACCTCATGGGGCTCGAGACTTCGGGTCTTTCGAAGCAACCAGCGGGGGCCAGGTCTTTGGCCCCTCCCCCGGATGGGTCTTCGATCTTCGTCGTCGCGCATGGGCAAAACGTGTTGCAACATGTGTCTCTTAGTGGTTGGGCTGACGCCTATACCTACTTGTAGACTTTCTGCACTGGCCATTCGCAGAAGTCGTTTTCAGCCTTCAGGACGGATGCAGAACTGATCAGAACTTAAGCGTTTTGTTTCAGTTATGAGGCGGGTGGATCTGTGTGGCGGTGGTGTGGCGTGTAGAGATGCCACACGTCTCGAAATCCATTTGGTGTTTCTTCCCTACGTGATCCCCAAAAGGGAAACCTTGCTTGATTCTTGATCTTCACAACGCATGCAAGCCATGAAAACATGGCCCTGATACACATTCAGAATACTATTCAGCTATAGGAGGTGTCAGAGGAAATAAAAACACAACAGGAATATGACCGATGATAGCTGGCTTGTGGCAGAAAAAACGTTGATAGTGACTTTACATTTTTGATCCTTCAAAGTCGGCTCTTCCTATAGGAGCAAGAAGGCCTTACTACTAGGAACAAGAAGCTACTATAGTAACAAAGGGCATCGCTACTAGGAGCAAGGACGCTACTCGCAGAAGCTACATCAAGAAAGTCCCATGGGGCCCTTGTGCTGAGTCCACTTCACACGCTGTCGACCGTCAGCGCTCAAAACTCGTTATTTTGGTGCCTGGTGTGGCGTGGACGGAGCTTCGGCGTCGATCTCCGCCAGGAGATCTCCGTCTCCTTCCCCTTGCCGGGGTGGGACGCCTGGCTTTCTTCGGTCGAGCACGACAGCTCCAGAGCAGAATTTGCCTGGAGGATGGTCCATGAACAGTGTTGGGCTGTTAAATGGGGGAGGGGTAGTTTGTGAAAGGACCGCTTACTGCTTAATGTAATCTTTACAGCCGATTTTGCCGCAAGGTTGGACATCTGCAGGTACTGGGCTCAAAATGGTTCAAGCCCTCCGCATGCAAGTGACTAAGTAGGTGGACCAGTGACTAGCGCATGCTTTTACCTATCTATAGTTATATCTAGTATATTGATCCATCATGAATCATGATACATCATGATAGATGTTGATCCTTGACGCTATCATGCAACCCATGTGTCGGCTGCGGCACGGGCTATGACTCTCATGTCATATATTATACGCTTTGTTCACTCGACACTTTCCGACACTTCTTTCGCTCAATGGCCACCTGGTTGGACCGAGTGGTGCAACTGGAGCAGGTGTTGGGCTCGACGGCATCCGGATCGCAGACCTTGCTGGATCGCAGACGTTTGCATCGAGCGATCCTTCTTGGGATCCGAGGCCCCCGGGCCGTTCCTGCAGCGACTGTCGAAGCTTGAACAGCTCGCGGGGTGTGGGGAGGAAGTGGCGTGTGAGACGGGTGGGCAAGCAGATGGTCCAGCGGATGCAGCTATCGAGGTGGGATCTATTTTTCTTGTCCAAAGTGTGTGGGTCATTTTGCGATAGTCTATGTAGAGACCATAGGTAGATGCTTTGTGTCCTAACGTGTTGGGGAAAATATCCCATGATAAGAGTTATTTTGCGAGGAGTTTGGTATATGTTTGAGATATGTTTGGGTACTGATTTGCTGCTTTTGGTTGCAGCTTCTGATTGCTAATTAATGATTAATGTCCAGGCGGATGGGCCAGCCCTACCAGTGGCCAAGCGTCCATGGCTTGAGGAATCCTGTGAGGAATGCGAGTGCCGCGAGGCCAATCATGAGCCTATGGTAGAGAATCCAAAGACATTCCAACAGCACCCACTGAGAAAGCAACAACGAAGTTCTTTAGCGTGGATGTATTCGCAAGAGGCAAAGGAGGAGAGCTCAGGAGGTGGCATTCTAGCAGGCAAGACAGGTTCTGGCAAAACAGCCACCACCATTGCCTTGCTGTCCGAGAAACTATGCCAAGGGCTGGGTGAGAGGCCTCGTGGCTACATCAGCAATCCAGCAACTTTGGTTTTGTGCCCACCTTCTTCGGTAGAGCAATGGCAGGATGAATTCGTCAAGTTTTTGGGCAACAGGGTCCAGCTTTGCAAACCCGCGCCTGCAGCGAAAGCAAAGGAGAGGCGGGAGGTGGTGCCTTGATTCCTTGATGGCAAGCTTTGCCACTTCTCAATGCCCTTGGGAACCATAGAAACCTCGGCTTGCAGCTGGAATGGGGATTGTAAACCGTCCAACAGCAGGCCCAGTCGAAAGAAACCTAGATTATATGATATATTAGTTAGTTTTACTGTTATTGTGTGGAGAAGGGGTCAATTAAAATCCTGGTCCCCAATGGTATGGTATACTAACCTTGGAATGACGCAATTGGAGCAAGTGTTTTGGGGGTTTAGCAGCACCTGCATCGGCCAAAACCAAGGAGCTCGGACCGATCCAATTGACTGACTCCTGGCTTTTCACCGTGGCCGGACGGACTGTTTCCGAACTCAGCCCTGAGATGGAGCGATGCAACCCAGGCTTGGAAGTCGGCGATGAGATTCTATGCTTGAAGCTTCGGGCCAAGCCCGGCCAACTCTTGGAGAACGAGTACAACCCAAGGGAGAAGACCATGTCCGAATGGTCTTTGTGTTGGGATTCCTTCCAGTCCTTTTTGGATTCGAAGTGCCATCAAGAAGGAAGACAGCTGTGGATCACAGTTGTGCGTGACAGCTCAGTCCGCATGGAAGTTTCCCAAGGTGATGGTCCTTTTCGTGTTTTGACCCTGGCGAACAGCAAGGACATCACTCGGTTGAAGCTTGGGGGACCTCCTGCAAGACTTTGCCGTAGTCTTCGGCTCTGCAGTGCATAGGGAGGCCCTCAACAGCACACTTCGGAATTGGCTGTGTACCAAAGAAAGTCATCGTGCTCAGGGAACATTCCTGTACCATGACAGGATGTGCGTTCGACAGGAGAAACTGCGTGAGTGTGTCGAACTGTGGCATGAGAAGGCTGCCTTTCTTTCGGCTACTTTAAGGTCGTGTCCGGCATTGGTAGACCCAATGTCTTGGAACAGGACGCCGTCGGTAGAGTGCAGGGTGCATGTTATGGCTTGCAGGAGGTTTTTTGGGTGCATGTTATTGACAAACATAAACAGTGATGCAATATAGCATTGGCTTGGCGGCAAAGTGGCCATCTGGGGCTGGTGTTTCATATCATGTTTGCATGTTTATAGCTATGTATTGTAGATGTTTATCCACAAACCGGTACCATACCATATCCTATAGTATCTGGGTGAAGTCTTACACACCTCCCTTTACAGGATCGTGATTGCTGATTTCCAGCAGTCGGAGGCCTGGCAGAGCTGCTTGAGGGCCTTGGGAGCTAAGTATCGCTGGGGCCTTTGGAATGATTTTGAGGGACTGTGCAGCTCAACATGTTCAGTGGAGAGGGCTCTCAACATGGCAGAGTTGCTACACTATGCTGGTGGCGATGCCATGCGCCAAGCGCTCAAGTTCAGGAAGTCCAAGTCCAAACAGGCAAGTCTTTGGCTGGCAGATCCATCAAACAAACAAAAGATCCAGGCAGCTTGGCTCAAAATCATGATGCACTCAGAACCATGAAGTCTTGTGTGTTTCTTCAAGTTTACGCATTGGGTTGTGTGGGGTATAGATAGAAGCTACAACAAGCTGAAAAGACATGCCAAGATATGCACGTTACTCAATTCTTACCATTTGCCTTTGGCACTGGTGAGGAAGAATGCCAAGAGATGCTCCGTGACGCGGTCCGGCCCAGCAGAACAGAGCCGGAGGAGAGGTGTGTTTCTGGTGAGGCCTTGTGCTTCATGCAGTCAGGTTGAGAATGTGGAAGTGCTGTTCACTTCCTTGATATGAATGTATCACTGTTATGGACATTGGCATTAATTACACATATACACTTGTACACAACTGCACACATGTTGAGATAACCCACCCCAAAAATCACACCATAGGCGGATCCACCCACATCCAGCTACGGGATACTATGGGGAATGATGATTCGTGGCCAGGAGATGTCAGATGCAGGGCAGTTTCTCGGCATTTCTTTCAACAGTTAGCTTCTACAGTTGCAAAGCAGTTCTGGTGTATTAATATGTATTAATGTATTTCAATTTCATCACCACATTGGGAAAAATGGAAAACGTTCCGAATCAGCTGCTTTGTGTTTTGCCTTTGTGTATATAAGGGGGGTGGGGTCATGGATTCTGCTCGGGCCGCTGGCGCCTAGTGACGACTTGGCAGTGGGATTTCGGGGGTCAGACTGTGGCTGGTCTGACGCGGGAGTTGTAGCTCTTCAGCTGCTGATGAGCACATGATTGGGGAAAAAGGAAAAACATGCGTTCTGTGCGCAGGTGTTCAAGACTTGTTTGTCCTCAGCACTCACCACTGACCCGCAGGTAACAGTTACTCACAGATCACCGTGACATCCTGGGATTCCTTCGGTCCCATCGCCAAGCTGAGCACCGTTGACCGCCTTGAGCACTGTTGAGCGCAACAGGTCACCGTGAGGGACAAAAGTTGGGATGCCATGGGATGACACTTGCCATACTCGACGGTAAGAATACCACACCCCCGTGACTGGGATTGGCCTCTTTTGATTTCTTTCATTGAAATTTCCAGGACTGTACACTATGACCTTTCAGGCCTGGCATTCCGTCGAAGTTCCACGCTGTAAACTCACTCCATCCACCGAAGATGGTCGCGCGCAACCACTCAGGTCGTCAGAGGAGGAATACCAGCTGAACTTGGCCGCTTGGCGCCAAGGGGCCAAGACCAAATCAAGAGAACCCCAAGAACTCGCAGAATGTAAGAAACATCAAGGGGGTGATTCTGATGCTCTACTGAACTCCAACCTCCCGGTTAGGTTGGCGAATCAGGCGAATCAATACCCTGCCTACTTCATTGGCGTTTGTCAAGGGGCCCCTGGTGCTTGGGCAGCTGGGATGCCCCCCCTCCCCCGGTGTTCAGGGGCGCTCCTGTCACGGCATCCATGCGTTGTGCGTCAGAGTGCCATGAGCAATTGGTGCTGGTGGCGTTAAGGGTTCGGTGACATACCCAGACGCTCCATGGGACTGCCATATATGCCGATCAGTTGGGGTGGTTTGAGGGGTCAATGTAGGCATATATGGCATACATGGAGTGTCTGGGATATATAATGTGTACTTTCGGAAAGAATGTCGAGATGATTGCAGTTGACATGGATTTGCTTGGGACCGGAAGGTTCTTTTCATTGTCTCCCCTTCATGATTCGATCTTGACCAAGAAGCTGCAACAATCGAATTACATATACTAAACAATTTCATGATACACATGTAAAAACATGTGATTCCTTTTTTTCCCCTGGTTTTTGCCCTTCCAGGACCTTTGCGACGACATCGTCCCCGGCGCCTCCAAGATTGAGGCAGATCTCACGGCGACGACTTGTGGGAACGGTGGGAGCCCACTCCTTCTTTTACAGATGTATATGACCAATCCAAAGTTGCCAGACATCTGCAGCATGCCACCATTTGACATGATTTCGTGGATTCTACAAGGGCTTGGGCTACTAACAGCAAGTCTGGTGCATAGAGTCCTGGCAACCCCCACCATTTCCCTTTTAAGTTTAAAGCAAAAAAAACATGACACACATCCTGCAGGTTGAAACCCCAGACAGCTCGCATGCGCACCACTGCATGCTGCTGTTTGCATACGACCAGGTCTCGAAAGTGAAGGTGGAAGCTGGGAGCCTTTGGAGCAGAGAGTGCCGCAGGTCTTTGGAGACTCAAAGGGAGGTACGCATATGCAACGATAGCTTCTATGCAGTCTTCTATACCTATTAACGGTGGCCTCCAACCCACTAGCGATGGCCTCCAACCTAAGAGGGAGGCCTCCAAACTAGAAGCAATGGCCTCCAACCTACTAGCGATGGCCTCCAACCTACTAGCGATGCCTCCAACCTACTAGTCATGGCCTCCGACCCACTAGCGAGGCCTCCAAACTAGAAGCAATGGCCTCCAACCGACTAGTGCTGGCCTCCAACCTGCTAGCGATAGCCTCCAACCTAACGTATATATGCAACATTGCCTCAATATGCATGTATGCGTTTCAGACGTCCAACGCAGGAAGCGGAGCAATATGAGAACGTAGGAATCAGTGTAGAAATTCCGCGATCACCGTGCCCGCAACAATCGTCGGTTGCCCGGATTGATGATTGTAGGTACTTCATGGTGTCCTGATGTTGGCGGGCATCCAGAGAGCCACCGTAAGTTGGAGTTGTCGAAGAAGAACAGGGGCTAAGACGGTTGTTGTTTCTATTCGGTAGTTTGCTGAGCTACTAACCATAAGTTCCGCAGCATTCCACTTGTGGACTTGTGGACGCAGATCTTGGTCCTGCAAGAAGCCACCAAACGAAGCACATGAGGAACATGCAAATGCAAGAACATTCGATGAGGGTTTAGGTCTTGTCTGTCACGCCACATTTCAACCGACTTCCTTGGCTTAGGTCATTCTTCAAAAGAAGACTGCAGGTGTGAAGTGGAAAGATCTGGAAAGGCGGGGCATACTGAATCTCAAAATGGACCCTGAAACTGTAGGGTGTTGTATGTTCCGTGCATGGTGGACGTTGAAGCAACAAGTCCTAAGCTAGCAACCATATGAGCCGTAGGTTCCACTTGCGCTCGGGGAAGGCTATTATTGAGTTTAGTCGTGGGAAGACTACATATACATGAGTCATAGTCATTGATAGCATATGACATACCACGACAAAAACATACAACAACCTTGTGTTATTGATTCTGAGATATTCTAAGTATTCTCTTCGACCACTTTAGGTCCGGCAAATGGGTCCAACAAACACATCGATCGGTCGCGGTCACGTCACAGGAAAGAAGAACTCCCAGAGATTCCACCGGATCAGCCGCTGGACTGGGAGGAGGATCTGGAACTCCACGGTCAGTGTGTGTGTGTGTGTGTGTGTGGGCCACCTCCTGTCTCCAGGGTCTTTACTTGACTACCACAAATGCTGTGCACCTAATTCAGCAGGGGGCAGCAGGGAGTCCACAGTTCTGCTGCCAACGAAGACAGCTGTGGATACTCCGTGAAGCAGATTGGGACGCCAATCTGTGTACATGTTTTTCGATGATTTAAACTTTAAACCATACTGTTCTTGGACTTTGTCGCCTTGCTGTTCATCACAGGGCCATCTCACAGGTTGAGGTCAGAGCGCTCTAGTCTGGTATTGCAGTAACTAATCGTAAAGTGCTAATGCTCACCGCGAAGCACTCAAGCTTAGCCCTACGGAGCACTTATCTCAAGTGTGTATCGCAGCTTCTTCCCACTGTGGTAGGCTGTGTGATCCTCACAGGGGCGCCGTTACTGAGTCTCCGCTCCTTTCCAGGAGAGAATTATCTGCAAAGTCCTTTTCAGGACCACCTCTTGACGCAAACTTTTCACCCTCGAAGATGAATTTAAGGACTTATCTCACACTGGAATCTTGAAACTACGCTGCAGAGCTCACTGTAAACTCTGTGTCACACGTGAAACTCTCAACCCCTATTTTTGACATAACTTGCCGATGCGTTCGGCGCACTTGAACGGAAGGTTTTTGCAAGTGTTTCTTCCTGCTTCGTTTCTCGCTTCTGCTTTCCCTCTCTTCCTACTGTAGAAGCTTGTTGCTAACTCATCAACGCCGGATTCGGCTTCAGTTTGCCAGTTGCTGCTGGATCCTAATTTGCCGTTCACTCGGCACCCTTGCTTGCAAGACACCAGTTTTTGCAGTGTTTCCTCTCCTTCCAGATGCGTTTCTCTTCTCTGCTTTTGTTTCTTCTAAAGGCTTTTTAGCTTGTAAAGCACAGGTGCTTTTGCCGAACTGGCTAGCCGACTGCGTGCACCTACTTACACCTACTTTCACTCTTGCCCTCTTCCTTTTGTGTTTTCTCCTTTGCTCTTTCTTTCTCAGGCTTGTTGGGTGCCTTTCAGGTTTTTTCACGCTTCTTGCAGCGCCCATATTTCACTACCACTAATGCTGTGCACCTAATTCAGCGGAGGGTTGTGGATACTCCGTGAAGCAGCTTGGGACGCCAATCTGTGTACCTGTTTTTTGATGGCTTGAACCATACTGTTCTTGGACTTTGTCGCCTTGCTGTTCCTCACAGGGCCACTTTTGTTCAGGAGGGGGCGGAGTCCATGCAAACAGTATTTGAAGGGGTTTGGAGAGGATGTTTGGGCGAGCAGTGGTCCAGCAGCCCAGGCAACCAAACAGAAGCACCAGTACACCAAACAAGCACCTTACAAGAGAGCTCACCGGGAGGTTGGTATCAATCAATGGGTGTTTTTCAAAATCACGCAACATCGATCAGACGACTGGCGCCGGAGAAACAACCAAATGCACCCCCCTCCCAAAACAAATCCCATCGGAACTGCGGTTCAATTCTCCGTCACATTCTTGAATCTTTGAAGCAACCAAATACTTGGTTTGCCACTCCAGAAGATAATGTAATGTTCAATTCAGGGAAAGATGACTATGACTATGTTCAATATAAATCAAGAAACTTCAACCTTAGCATTTTGTCCAACAACTTTGGGTTCAGCAACCCCCATGTCTCTGCCATCAGACCACTGCGTAGGACTGTGGAAAAAGTCCGACAGTCCGACGTTTTCCACTGTTTGGCGTTCATTTGAGTTGGATCCTGAACATTCCTGATTCCTACCGTGTATTTCATGTTTTCTTTGGACCTCTCTCTATAGGTTGACGTCTATACTGTCGTGGCTCCTATATACTGTGATCTCTTCCACCGCTCCGTCACCAGTTCCGAGTCCACGAGCATCAACTGACACGAGGCCCGCGTATCCCACCTCCAACAAGTCCAAGAGGAATTGGCAGCAGATCGATCGCGAGATCGAGGAGGGAGTGCGAGCTGAGCAAAGACTGCCCATGAACAGAGAGTATTTGTTATAAATGTTGTTTCAGTATTTTTCAGTAACAAGAAGCTAGTAGGTTGGAGGCCATCGCTATTAGGTTGGAGGCCATTACTAGTAGTAACAAACTACTTTACTAAAATAGTTTCCAGTTTTTTCAACGGATTCCCGAAGCACGAGTTCGGATCCCAGCTTTCAGGTCTCGGAAGGGAACTGGGCAAATCGCACGTGTGGAAGCGTTCAGTTGACATTGGCCTTGGGGGGAGGTGGGTTCTGTAGTGACAAGACTCATTTGGTGGTTTTGAAGCGTTTTTCTGTCATTCCTGGACGTGCGGCACAAGCATTCAGTTTCAGTAGAGGGTACCTAACACTCCATGGTTGCGGAGGGTGAGAAATCCCGGCGCCATCCATGTTGGAGAATGAGCAATTAATATGATATGATTGTGAACATCATATGTAGGAACACATAGGAACACTGGTTGAAAAGGGTGATTTTCCTCAAACAAGCACTGCTTCCAAACCTGTTTTCGCTTGGTTAGAGAAGAGACACCTGAGGTGTGAGAGTGAGAGTTGTGCAGATCCGCGGATGGTTGGCTCATGAGGCGCTGGATCCGTGTGATGCTTTTATGCGATCGCTTGGACCCTATATGACTGGCTCACGACTCGGTGCCAAGGCTCAAAAGGGGGTAGCTGAAACTACCCCACCCGCTGGGGTAGATCCGGCGCCTCTGTAGGGACCCGCGGGGAGTCTGAGTTGGACAACTCCCCGCGGGGAGTTGGACCGTGGATCACATGGCGCGACAATGCGCGCAGCCAGTGATGGCTTTGCAAAGCGTCTTCGAGTGGGTGCAGTGACCTGGCGAGACACAACACGACGATTTTTTGGGTCCCGGGGCAGACCAAAACAGCGGTCATATGCCGCATACATGTGTTTTAAAAGAGACACGCAAAGCGAATTTAAATATTTGTTGCTTCATGTCCGTGGGTGTGTCCCTTCCTCCGAGTCCGGCGGGTGTCGTGGAAGATCGTAGGCGTGCAGAGGTGAATGGGCGGTGTAGCATCTTTGGGTCGGCAGCTCGAGTGATATTGTATGGATATTAGGAGTGATATTATGATATTGTATACCTAATAGTGAACATCAAAGCCCTAATCAATTGGATGTCTAGCAAGACACGGCAGGACAATCAGCTTTCAGTCAGGGGAGTGATGAATACGGGTGAGTTGATTTCAGATGGATGATAAAGGATTGATAAAACGGTTGATTTTCTGCACCCCCAGGCATGTGGTTAAGGCCGGCGCCCGCTGCTTTTCCAGCCAGGACACTGAAGCGCACCGCTGTTTTTTGGTAGAGGTCTCGGGTTTATTGCGACAGGTGTGCAATTCGTGTTTAGGCAATCTTGTTCCATTCATCTTGTCCCAAATTGGATGCATGCTCCCCCCCAAACAATCAACTTCAGAATGCTGCATCCCAGCGTTTTCGTTTGGACCATCTGGGGATGTCTCCTCACACGCCGGACTGGGTGCATTGGGGTTGTCCAGACGCCCGAGGTCATGGTCGTAGCTCCAAGGGATGGCCCAAGAGATCAGCATAGTACGTCCCTAAGGATCCAAGTACCCTCTGAGAAGGTGGGACTGGAGTGGGTGCCAGGAGGGTCCAAGTACCTTTTGAGGAGGTATTTGGATCCCTATAGGGCATGATATGCATTGATAATTGATACTCATTATCCTAAGAATCCTGGGACCCTCCATAGCAAGGCAAAACACTTTCCATTTGAGGGCCCGGATTCTAATCTACAGTAGATAGGAAAATATCATATTTTGGGTGGTTGGTGGTCCAACATAGAGGTCATTCAGGTTCCAGGTATACATACAACACCTTCCCTTCCCAACCGAAGGACCATCATGGACCATCTCCCACAACACTGGGTGGATGGCGACATCACATCTCTCTCCCCTAAAAGGCTCCACGAAAGAACGTGCGCGGCAGGACGAAGACCAACACGTTCTCTGGGAAACGCTGGTGCCTCGCTACTGTTCCTCGTGCCTTGGGCACGTGATCTGGGTGGGTTCCCCAGAAACATCGGTCAGAGGGTGGGGGAGGGCGCCCACCAGATGGAGATCAACTGAGAAGGACTGAACATGGTGATGGTGTCGCAACACCAAGAATTTTCAGGCACCTGCAATGCCGGCCTATGGCCTTGGACCACTGCAAGGTGGATTCGGTGTTCGTCCACCACCCAACGTATAGCAAATGCATGCAAATGCGCGGCGTGCCTTCTGGACACGAACAGATACCCACAGACCCGCGGTTCTTACAGGGTGCACGTGTTTCCTTGTGTCCAGAGGTTGTTTGCTTGAAGTGACCCCTGCAATGCATTAGGCTGACCCATTAGACAACGGCAGGTTCCAGTCCTTTCCTGCCTTCTCCGCGCTTGCTTTCGGCGTGTCCGAGACGCGGGCCCTTCGGAAGTTCAGGGGTCACAGTGATCACAGCACGAAGTCCAACTCTCCCGAGATTTCCATTGATGCATTTTCCTATATTTTACTCCACTATTGGTGGTGGTGCATTCTGGACTTCTGGGGTAAAGTGAGTGGACATTCTGAGTATAAGACCTCTGGCAGCTTTCGATGTTCTCAAATGCGAGCCCATCACCCCATGCAAAATCACAGGCACATCCACTGTGGCCGTTGTTTTCTTTCACCACCTTCGACGGTGGAAAACAAGGACGGTGCCCGCCTTGGAGCTGCGGCGCGAGAACTTGGCCATCGCCTTGGCGGGTCAGCTCTCGGTCTTCTTCTGCCGCAGCTCGACCGAACTGGGTCAGTCTCGTAGACCAACGGAGGTAGCCAGTGACCGTAAATAGGACCCGTCACCTGGGTTACCTATAGGATAGTCTATTGGGTTCTGACCCACCTTTGCTGGTAATGAGACCCGCCAGACCCTCCTAGCAGACAATCGGATCGGCTTCAAGAAGGGAACCGGACCAAGGGGATGCAAACCATCAATCCCTCGATGTACCAACATGGAACCCGAGTGACCTCTAGCACCAAGCATTCAAGACTATGGTCTTTCCGATCAACGTGAGGCCAAATTGGCGCTAGAGGAACCTGGAAAGCCATAATACCACATTTTGTTGGTAGAACGGCCTTATTGTTCGGTCATTACGGCTTTCATTATCATTCGGGGCGTTGAAACAATACGGTTTTGCTATGGGTAGGCCGCAGGCCTGCCATACTCTTTTGGTTTGACCATTTTGTTTGGTCATTACGAGTAAAGCCAGTATTTGGACAAGCATAATAGCTTCAGCTTCAGGTGGGCTATTGCAGGAGATCGTTGCAACGACCCAGACGAGTCGCCTCCGCCCGACCTTGGACCTGGATCCAGATAGTTGTGTCAGTACGGCACTGACTGTCCCAAAAAATCACACCGAAATACTGGGAATGCCACTTCCATTGTAGTGCTGAATTGTCCCTGAAGTGCTGACACTATCCCTTGCACAGCCCATCAGCCCCAATCCTAGACTCCCTGAGCTGCTCGGGTAGGTAGAGGGTGAGAGTTGCCAACATTAAAAAAAAGGTCCAGAATTTGGCACTGCACTTATTTGCTACAGTCGAATCATTGAAGAGTGTTTTTGTATCGATGAACTCCAGGGTCTTTGACCTGTTTCGGGTTTCACCCGCCGCGTCCGTCGAATTGTCACACCAAAAATATGCGCCCCCTCCAGTTGGGTGGTTTTCAGCTCGACCTCAACTCCACACGTTCTGAACCGAGGTTTCCTGACCGGACACTGGGGTGCCAGTGGCGTAGGCTGGGAGATGCTGGGGACAGTGCTGTGGCCCTGGTCGAGGTTCTTCCTACAAACTGACATGGCAGTCATCGTTCTGGTGCGCTACTGAAGCGCTATTTCACGCTACGGTAACGCTTTTTAAATATATGGCGGCCTGGCCAGAGCAATC
>CAXAMN010008779.1:937808-1000276 GCA_963970005.1 Durusdinium trenchii
TACCAAATAAATGCCGCCGCACATATGTAAGCTGACCGTATATTTAAATCGTACCGTATATTCATTCCGTATGTTTAAAGGGTCGGGCCGGGCCGGCAAAAACCTTGCCGGAGGTAGTCTAAAATACCTGTTCACCTGTTTTAAAAATCGTATATTTAAAAAGCGATAGCGTATTTCTTCTAATCTATATGTTGAAATTAGGGTTGGTCCTACCTGTAACGGTCAGTAAACAAGAATTATGATCATATATTATACCTATACTATACTCTCCCAACCCGTTTACTCCAGTGCTCCCTCCTCTTGTTTCATTCTTTTTTCGCGGGACATGCAGAGCATTGCGTCCACGCCTCTTTGGCGCGCGCGCGCGCCAGGCCTCTTAGTCTTCGTGGTGGGGAACAACGCGCGCTGTTCCCTGCAGGTCTCCGTGGCTGGGCTCTTGTCGGGCGAGTCTGAGGGCTGGTGGTGTGTGTTCTGGTCCACTAGTCAGTGGGTCCAGAGGACTTTGTTATTGTTTTTCTTTCGTATTGATATATTATAATAATAGCAAAAAGTACTGGGGGGTTTAATAATTGGCAGTCGACATTAAGTAGTTTTCGTTTTAATTTGAGGATGGTTCCGTTGTATATATGGTGGGTGGAGTGGAGGTATAAGGAACAAGCTCGGCCCTGTAGCCGTGCAGAGGATCCTTATGTAGTCTTATAGTAGAAGATACACCCCTTGTAGTGAGAACACTTTGTAGTCAGATATGTATTGAAGATATTGAAAATGATGTCGGTTCCAAAAGCTAGAGGTCTCGTCGCCCGATCGCAGTGAGGAGAACGGGACTCTAGTGGACCAGCTCCACTCGAGCAAAAAGGCTCGCGCGGATTCTTTTTGTGAATTGCGAGCTGTGATCAGCTGTGGACAGCCTTCGTTCTCAGGTTCTTAAACTATAACCACCTGGAGCAACACGTGCCCCCCCTGGCCCTGAGGCCGTTCGTCAACGCTGTTCGCCACCGTTGGCGCATCTCAGGAGTTGACTTGTTACTTAGCACTCGCGGGGGGCGCCGGCATGTTGGACGTCCTGGACCTCATACAGCACGTGGCGCCTTGGTGGAGGCTTAGCCGAGACTGCGAGCCAGCTCGGCGGATGTCGAGGGGAAACATGGCGAAGCACTTCCATGTGTGGGGCGAGACCGGGGAGTGTCAGGGGAGCTGGAGAAGACCGTCTGCCAAAGACCACGAGAGTGACCAAGAGAGTGACCGTTTGCCGCACGCGGGAAGGTTGCAGTCAGTTCCAGATCGTTGGGTCGGCAGTAGCATGGAACAGCAATCTGCTTGTATATTTGCTAAGGAGCTCCCAAATGTCTAAAAACATGTCATGAAATAGGGGATCAGTTGGTTCATCAGGATTCAACATTGGAGTTGAACGATGACGATGCCAAAGAATGGCATAGAACTATAGAACCTGAAGATTGATGTTTGAAAGACTGACGTCCTTTGCAATACCACGTGGTTGTTCCCCCCCGGTAGGTTCGTCAAACACATTGAACACTGTTTGAACCCATCGAGTGCCCCACTGAGCCCCACCACTGCTTTGGAAGACGAGTTTAGACACACATTTTCAGATTGGGTCTCTGAACTGAACATGGCACCATCAGATGCACCTCTTTCACTGGGACTCACTGGATCGTCTGTGCAGACGCTGGAGACCATCAGGTCACTGGAGCCATCATGGTGCACTTGCCCTTCGTGGATCATTTAGCCCTGAACCTGGAGGCCACGAAAAAAACGGTTGTCGGGCGGGGTTGTTTTTGTGCGGTCGTTCTGGGTTTGGCACACGGGGTGTCTCAAGGTTTTCGTTGATGTGACATATATGATGTATAGTAGTTAACAGGGATGTTATGTAATTAATGGAATGTGTATAGGGGGGGCTGTCCTTCACAATGCGGGAGGTGTTCCCTTGGCAGGGAGGAAGCTTGGACATGCCAAGTCCACCACAGGTTCCCCTTGTTTTTTTTGCCCCACGTCACGTCACTTCCATTCAGGTCCATCCAAAGGACCAGCCCTATGCGCTGTGTGTTCAAACATGCTTCGATTTGCCCAGGTCAAACTCAAAATGATCTGCTTGATATGTTCCTGGAGGACCTTCCGTTCGCCCGGTGGTTTTGGGACACCTCATGACACCTCTAAGATCGAGGCTATGAAAATAGACACCTCTTGGTCTCAGTCCTGGTTTGCTTTAGTCAATGACCAGGGATCTCTCTTCGCTCGTCCCCCCCCACCTGGGTCAGACCAGCGTCGTCGTACGTTTGGTCCCCGCTCGGAGCTGGTCCCGAGTTCGGAGGCCTTCAGCCTCCTTTTAGCACCTTGCTGTGAGCTTTACGGCAGCCCCTCGGTCGCGAGCGTACGCGCTCGCCTTAACGCGCTCGCCTTTTTTGGTTCGCTGCGACCGGTCGGGGCGCGTCCGGTCGCGTCCGGTCGGAGTGGAGTCCTGGACTTAACAAACGTCGGGTGAGGTGATGTCGTTCGAACACATTCAGCGGGTTCCTCCGCTCGTTTTCGGATCCGGGGAAGGATCGAGGACGAGCGCGTTTTCCGGCGGACGTGGCGCGGAGCAACGAAAACCACGGCGCAGTATTGGAAGGGAGTCGAGTCCGTGTAGAGTTTTCCTCACATGTGCATGTCAACCCCAAACAAACGTCGCTGATCTTCCCCTAAAGGGCTCCAACTACTTTTGAGGAGGTAGTCGTAGCCCTATAGAGCTTTACAACTCTTCCATGTTGCTGCGCTATGATCCGTCGAAGACCGGCAACGAGCCATGGCCGATGTCTCCCAAAGTTTCATCTAACCAGTCCACCAGGGCTTCTGGACCCGGAAAACTCCACGGGGGTTGGTCTGAAGTCCCCTTATGGGTGGCCAAATCGGCACGTGTCTGAGGCCAACTTGCTTACGGATGCTATCTTAGCCCGTCCATGCTCTTCGAGCGTGACGACAGGCCAGTGTGGGGGGGGGTTGGGATATCTTCCGCGTGCGGGGTTCGGCAGGTCAGAGTGCACCAGTTGTATCTCCATCAATTGGGGTGTCAACAGCTCACATTCTCGGCCATGATTCGCAGAGTATGCGAAGAACATGTAATTCTGGCAGCAGCATCATCGGATCTACAAATGATGTGCCGCGCATGTTGCCTGTGCCGCAACAGGTGTACAGGAGGGACGCAAAATAACGGATTCCAGCCTGAGGATTTGGTCAAGATTGTCCTTGCGGGTGATCCCATGTGATTTTTTGCATCTTTTTGTTGGCGCAGAAAGCCACCGGCATTTTGTGCCGCCACCCATCAGGCATGTAGACCTCCCTCATCATGTTCGGTGGTCAACCAGGACCCCCCCCGGCTTGGACTCAGAGCTACATCACTTCAGTGACATCATGTGGGCATGAAAAAATCCCTGCCACCTGTCAGCCTGTCAGGCTCATGATGCAGAGCCTTGGCACTGGGATGTGATCCAGGAAGATCCCAGAATAGAGAATTTTGAGAATCCCCTCCATGTGGATCCATTTGGAGCTAGACGAAGGGTGCACGTACTGTACATACTGATACTAATGGATCTACTAGCTATTCCTTTCAAAAGACACCATCGGTCCACTTAGATCATGCATCGGCCCCCCAAAGCGGTTAGCAGCGTTAGCATTTGGGAACTCAATTCGTCAACATGCCCAAACCTTTCTTGAACATGGTGACGTGAGGTGATATCGTCGACCATTGGCTTCCAACATGACCCTTCTCGCATCCATATCGTGCGGTTCTGGACCGCCTACATCGCTTGTAAGAACACATCGCTCGCAAGAGCCCTTCCAAAAATCGCATGTTTTGTAGTCCTCTAAATTCGAGTAAATTCCCCCCAAAATGAGGAAAACATTCAGACCATCCTGTCTAATCCAACGGTGAAAGGGAGGAATCCGTCGACACCACCGGTCTGGAATCCCAAGGTCCATGATGGATCCCAGACAGCGCCTCGAATGCACCGGTCCGACTCACCGAGGGTCTTCTCGGTCACCGTCACGAAAACCGCGAGGTGTTGGTGTGAAGCGTTTCTTCCCCGGAGAAATCCGGAGCTCCAAGTGGAAAGGCTTTTGGTCCAAAAGGCTGAGGGTGATGATTCGGTCGAGCGGCGACGAGTAGACCTCCAGTCGTAGCGTACCTGAGGAGGGATGTGGATCCCTACACCGGCTGGCGCTTTTCAGCCCAATGGAAGAAGTCTGGGAATGCTCAAAGTTAGGTGACAGCCAAGTGTATAATAGGTAATTAGGTTCTCTCTCAGCATTGGTTTGCATAGACGGAGGGCGTGTTTGGGGAAGATGGTTGACCAACCATGTGTGTGGTTCCAAAATAATCCACTCGGTTTTCGTGGAATATTATTGCATGATTAGATATGATTAGCATGTTAATGGCTGTAAGTCTAAGATATAGTCTACAGGGACATGAATGCTTGATTAGCAGATCTCCAACTGGCTGACCCTTGACGTTGCCACCACTTAGCTGTGGCAATGCGATAATAGTGTATCTGAAGACCCAATAGTGTATCTGAAGACCCACAAAAGAAGAACACGGATCTCCTGCAACGCAGCGCGGAGAAAACACACACACACACACTTAGTCACAGGGTTTGCAGTTAGTCATGTCTTCCACAGTTAGTCATGTCATGAGGGAAACTCCGAAGCTCGCCCCACGGAGGAGGACACACACACACATCCGCTGAGGTCCATGATGTTCTATCCGAATCCTCATCGTTTCCACAGCCTGCCGATCCGGCCGTCCGACCCGATGCGTACGCGCATGCCGCCCACAGAGGGAGGAGGAGCAGGTTGGAGCGGGTGGGCTGGACGCTACGACTGGGACCCGCTTTGGACGCGTCCAAAAGGGATCCCAAAGGGACATAGGCTATAGCTTTAGCCATGTATAGCCTGGTCTGTGGGAGGGACGCGGAGCTAGGGGCATGTCACATGGCGGGTTGGAAGAGAACTGCCACAATCACAGGTCCCATGGCAAAGGGTTGATTGAGGTGGGTGATGGCGGCATGGCCCTGATTTCGGATGACCAGCGCTTCCTGCGCTGGTGGTTTTCCATTTCCATTATTATTTAGGAGAGTGTATTGCATGATTTCTGCCAGAATTTGGTGAAAGAAGATCCCGGAGAACCCCGTCAGGATACCTTGGAAGCTTCCGGGATGATTGTTGTTACTTGTCAAACTGATGAGTGCCGTTAGACTTGACGTGACGAATGACGAATCACCGCTGAACTGGGGCTCCTGGCTTCGATCTCCTTACCGCCGGGACTTTCACTGCCGACCTTGCAGGATGGGACGTGGCTTCCATGATTCCCGGCTGGCCGTGGCCAGATGCTCCTTGGGCAGCGCCATGTTCCGGATGACCAGTGGACGATGTCAGACCAGCGGATTCCTTGGATCACCTTTTTCGGAAGGATTCCCACGGGCGGTCGCCTTGCCCGCCGTGGTCGCCGTGGACGATTCCAGGTGCGTGCCTACATGCCTGACTTTGGCCAAGCCGGCCAGGCTCCTTTCTGTTGGGTGGCTGGGGAAGAGGGGAGGTCGGTAGAATGGAGGCGTTTGGAGCGAAGCGGAGGCATATTTTCTGGGGCGACGGCGAGACAAAACTACACTTGACCTGCAAAGAGGCTTGCTTGAGGTTTTGACCTGTTTTTGGCCCACCAATCCCAAACCCCCAAAACCCCTCCAATGTAGGCATATATATGGCAGTCCCATGGAGTGTCTGGGAATTGTCTTTTGGTGACCTCAAAAGCACCTCCCCGATCGACTGGCAACGAGGCCAACGGCGATTTTTCGACGAGCCAACGGCAGGTCGACGCTTTGGCATCCTCCTCGCAGGATTTGCCCCACGTGCCCTGGGCTGCACTGGCGCTGGTACCTGGAGCTTCTTGTTTACTACTAGCTTCTTGTTACTACTAGTAATGCACTTGTTACTAGTAGCGATGCACTTGTTCCTAGTAGTGACCCCAAGTTTGGAGGATCTAAGTGACCCCTGAGTGACCCCTGAGTGGCCTTCCTGGTACAGTACCCTCCTCCCAAGGTATTTGGATGGACCCTCCTGGCACCCAAATAGCTTCGAAACGAAGGTGCGACTGGAGCTCTAGGGAACATGAAATATGGCCCAACTTCGTCCAAAATGGGTTCTATAGGTGGTTTTGCCAGCATCCTTACTGCCAGGTCTCCTCGTTCGAGGGTTGACGGTTGTTGGCACGCAGAGGGTCTCCATGCTGGTACGTCGGATACTGGTACATGATTCCCAGACACTCCATGGGACTGCCATAGGACTGCCGCCCCATTGACCCCCCCAAACCACCCCAATGGGACGGTCAATATGCCAGTCCCATGGAGCGTTTGGGTTCTGTTTTGCTGTGTATGTCTTCACCGTTTGGGCTCAGACTTTGTTCCAAAGGATGCTACGATCGCAGACTTCATGGCGGAAGGGTGACTTGCGGGGATCAGGACGTTGTGGATCTTTTGGTCTTACACCCTATAGTGCTCCAGTCGTACCTTCGTTTCGAAGGTGGGACTGGGGTGGGTGCCAGGAGGGTCCAAGTACCTTCTGAGGAAGTACGACTGGAGCCCTACGGACAGTAATCCATTGGCATCTCCTGGGTGGAAGGACGTGCCCTGCGCTTCCGCCCAGGCGATGAAGCGTCGCAATGCCGTGGACGTGGCGTGCGCCGAGTGCGGCTGCACCATCCGCGCAGGGCAAGGTGCCGCTCCAGGGACCCTCCACCTGGACCCTCCAAGGGGTGTCCAATGGACTACCCCACACTACCTATAGGCTTCCAGACAGGGCACCCCTTAGAGGGTCCTGGCAGGGACTCCTGCACCTGGGTTCCCTCCAGCGTCCATCGGGATGGGCGCCTGATCGGCCCTAAGCATCAGAGTGTGAAAGGTGGCAGAAGGACTAGTCATGACCGCGGGGTTTGCTCATGACTCAGACAGAGTTGGGATGAATGATTGAATAGGAAATGATGATCACATCGCATTCCCCTCAAGAATGGCACCAATTTTGGTGTTTCTACATGTTTCTACTTACTTGCAGTGCTTTTTCACAAGCCAGAGCCGCAAGTCGACTGCTTGGCCAGGCCGTTGCGGCACCGGCGACTTCTTTGGTTCTGTCTACTGCAGTAACTAGGTTCAACGTGCCGGCGTGGAGAGGCTGGTGCACATAGAAATTGAACTCCTGGGGCCTTCAACTCATAGGGCATAGACTCCAAACACCCACATGGTTGTCGGCCATCTGTGGCTGTTAGCATGGCACATGAATGCACATGACATGTCGTTATTTGTTTACATTCCTTTCGGAGAAAACGCCCACGGGTGCGCTTCAAGCTGCTGTAGTAACTAGCTTGTTCCAGTCGAGGCAACTAGGTGTTTTTTTCGGCTGACAATCAGCTTCAAGCATGCAGTAATTGTCAGCACAAGAGGACCAGATAAGACAAATGCATTCCCTACGTATCACCCAGAATTGGGCATTTCTGCCAGACGCCATCAACTCAGTAGCACTCACCGAACGCCCAAAACCTGCTGCAGATGGCGGTCAACACTTTTCGCCTGTTCCTGAAAAAGGGGGTGCAGAACGCCCCCGGTCGGTGTCCGGGCGTTGTTTTTTTCCCTTCTTTCTCTCCTGCGACATCAGGCAATTGCTGGAATGTGTGGGGATCGTCTCAATCTGCTTAGAGGCACTGGGGTGGGTTTTTTCAAGCAAGCCGAGAGGTGTGGAAATGATCAGGCGTTTCCATTGAAGGTATTTCGTTCACCTTGTTTAACAAACAAGCATCAGTCAGCTCCTTTGGTCATCCCCTTTTTGGATCCCAGCAGGGCTTGTTGAGGGGTGTGCAGTTTTTCGTGATGCAGTTTCGTTGGTCAATGAGCAGAAGTCTGTTGGACTCGCATGGACTCGCTGGTTTGATCTTCTGCAATATCACAGATCTCTCTGCGAAAGAATTCCGCTGATCTACTCACCCAGAGCACTTAGGGAGATGTTCCAACTGGTGAGCGCCACCCATCCACTTGGGGAATGGAATGTTCACCCACCCCCACAGCCATGAGATCCGTGGTGGTTTGTGCTATCGACTCAACGGGCCTTTTCAGAGGAGCATCAACTGAAGCGAGCAGAAACTGCGATGTTTTGTTTGGTAGTTTAAGCGAGGTCCCAAAACTTTGTAACAAACATTTCGCAGGGCGATTGGTTCTTGGATGTTTGTTTGTCGATCTCTTTGTTACTTTTTGTCTCACGTGTTGCTTTTAGCCTGTCGGTTCTGTGGCTGGCTTTCGTGGCTTCTCTGGCTTTTGGTTTCGGTTCCCTTTGGCTTTCGAGTGTTCTCAAAACTAAAGAACCACCATAGCAAAACCGAATGCAAGGAACAAACCATGATACATTGCATATTACATGTCAAAGATCAAAACAAAAACAAGGAGGAACGCAAGAGACCATCGTACACTTGCACATCTACATGAATTTCCAAACGCCTGAAGGACCTACTTTGGCTTGTGTGGTGGCCATGTGCCTTTGGGCTTTGGTGGCTTCTGCGGCTTTTGATGGCTTTGTTGTGGTTTAAGGTTTTTGAGTGGCTTGCTTTTGGTGGTTCTCTCGGATTTTGATGGTTAGGTTTTTTTGATATATAATAGCTGCCTCTGTTGACTTTTGGTAGGCAAATTTCAAATTTGGCGGGTTTGTTTGGCTTTGGATTGATTTGGTTGCAGGTTGGTTTTTTTGATGGTGTGCCGATGCTTTTGGTTCTCGTGGATGTTGATGTTGGCAGTTTGCTCTTGGGGGGAAGGCGCCGCGCCCAACCCCCTCCAGCTTTTTCAATCCAAGCCAAGTCAACCAAACCCAAAATATCACCACAAAACACTGCTGTTTGTAAAGGATTTGAGCGGCCCCCAGCTCTCCAGTATTTCTACCCCACACGCAACTTTATCTACTTGAGGAGTTGCGGCAGATGTCCGTTTGGTCTGCAATTTACAGTAGAAAGCCATGGAAGCCGATCCTCAGGTTGTCCAAAAACACCGCAGCTTATCGCTCATTAAGAGACAGGAGGGGCCTGAACCACTTGGCACTGCTGCGACACCACCCAGAACTGGGCCAAAAGCCATGGTCTTTTGGCCATGCCCAAAGAAGGAGTCCGGCTTCGTCGGCTTCGTCGGCTTCGTCCCATGCGTCGGGTGATGCGACCGAACTCCGGCCGAGTCGGCCAGTCCACTCCGTTCACGAGCTCCACTAGTATCCAGTCCACGCCAGAAACTGAGGCTGACATCGAAAGCCACCCACTCACCAGGCGAAAAAAGCTCACCCATCAGGCCCTGTCCACCTACTCCTTCGTTTGGCGTCCCGGCCATCGAGGCCCCGGCGGAGAGCGGCGCCCGGGGTGAGAAGAAGAGAATCGCCGCAGCCGAGCAAGGGGGGGCCATCGGCGGAAAAAGGGTGCCCTGGGTGTGTCCGGTGGGTGCTGTCGTGAAATCTTGGGGATAGGTGGGTGGCCTTGGCAATCCAATATCCCTGGAATCATCATGGATGTGGAAAATCCCCTCAGGAACATGGTCATCCAATCATCCAATCCAACTGATCGAGGATTCCATGAACTCTTTCATGTTCAGAACCATTGAAAGTGTTCTGTTGGGTGTGTGTGTGTTCTTTTTTTTAAAGCTATCATCATGGCAAGATACTTGGCAGGTCTCAGACCGGTTTTGGGGCTAAGACTGGCCTGTCGGGAACCTGTCCGGCTCGGATGTGAAGCTTCGCCCGCCGTCGACTGTACTTCATCTCACTGACGAAGAAGAGTGCAGCCTTACTTCCACATGTTTCTTGGGAGCGTGCAGCAGTTCGCTTGGCACTAGATCAGAGACATTTGGTATGATCCCTTGATTGATCTTGTTTGTTTTTTTTTGCATGTGATTCAGCGACGAAGACCTACACTTGACGAAGGTTGCCTTGAGAGTGTGTATGTTTTGTCTTGGCGACCATCTGAGAGGCTGCTTGGAGCTGCGAGCTCCTGAGATCGTGAGCGGACCAAAATTATGGTCACGCAACAGCGCAAGAAACCCTTTTAAGGACATTCAAGCAACCCAAAATCATCCTTCCCAGTGTGTTTCTTGGATAATGATGCTTCAGAAAGCAACTGCATTACTATCATGATTCCCTTTTGAGCCTTGACACTTTTACACACGCTTTAGCGTGTCAGCAGATGGATTGTATTATTATTAAGTGATCCTGAACCTGGCAACATGCTGTAGTTCATTTCTGCACTCTCGCCACTTCCAACCGATTCACAACATGTCGCTCAACACAGCACCACGTGTCACGCTTTTTGGGCAACGACAACGACACAGATTTTTCCTATCCAAACGTCGAGGGCTGCGTTGGTCTCGCCATGGCGTGCTTTCAGGGCTGTTGGCCCTTCCTGCGGCCATTCGATAACTCCGTGGAGTCCCGAAGCCCGAGCCTACGGATTTTGACGGCCAACGACATTTATCGACGCTGGGCGGATCGAGTTGATCTCGACCGGTCGACGTGTAGACTTTTGCATCAATGAAGCCCTATAATGAAGCATGAAGAGAGAATCGTTCAGTCCAAATCGGGGTAATGATGTTCCCTGGAAGTCCAGAAGACCCTTAAGGAGAAGAACCTCTATATAACTTTGTTATCGAATAGTAGCGTGAGTCGACTAAGTAGAGAGCATGAAAACAATGTACACTGCATATATAGTGTAACTACTTATCAACCAGGGTGAGCCTTCAAGCAGTCCTTACCCACACCAACAGCTGGCAAGAAACAGACAGCTTACCTCGTACCAGACCCCACTTTTGTCACTCCACGTTCGCACCCCAACTCCCCGTTTGGACGGTGCACATCGGTGCACTCTCCACGTCGTTCCCGGAACCGTTCACCGGTCGCGGTTCAGGACCTGAACGCTTTCCGATGCTCCGGAGCCTTTGTCAAGGCGGTGAGGGGTTCTGGGGTCAGACGCAGTGAGTTCACGGTGGTCGAACGTCGATTGAGAAAGGCTCCGAGGTTGAGTCAGAATACATAATCCCATAGATCTATCAATTCCTGTGTGCATTTTAACAACCATGTGATGTGGACTGCTCTTGTTCCAGTTGGCCTGGGCTCCTTCAAGGATCGACGATCCTTCACTGGGCCAGTTGTGTCCATCCAAATGTTCACCTGCAGGAGTAATGAGCGAATAGAGTCGTTTGCTTGACGTCGCTTCTCAACGATTGAATCTCGGAACGGCGTTGGAAGAAGTGGTACAGCATCAGATACGTCGCTTCTCAAAGCCCAAACACTCCACGGGACTGCCATATATGCCTACATTGGGGTGGTTTGGGGGGTCAATTGATCGGCTGGCAGTCCCATGGAGTGTTTGGGAAGGGCATGTGCCATTTGACGGGGAAACCACTCTACATGAGAGAGCCTGAACATGGCAAATTATGACATGGACCCCACACACTCCTGATTTGCACTTCTTGTCCCCGTCCCCACACCTTCACTGAATTCACCATCCGCTCGTTCTTTCTTCAGGCCTCACGAAGAACGGCGGCGCCAGCAAGTTCGTACTGCCTGGGGACTTGCTGGGCGGATCATTGTTCGCCAACCTGCATCAAGGGGAGTCGGTGATTGACCTGCTGACGCGTGGAGCAAGGCGGTTGGGAAAGCGGGTTGCGGGCATGTGCCTTTGTTGGGGTGTGGAACGGTGTGATGGACCGTGCAGAACGGTGCAAGGTGCATAAGATGCCAATAGCCATATAGATATCCACTTGGACCCTCCAAGGGGTGTCCAATGGACTACCCCACACTACCTATAGGCTTCCATTGGGCACCCCTTAGAGGGTCCTGGCATATAATATAGTTTATAAGTTAAATGGCTGAGGGGTAGCAAAGCGTGAGGCCTTCAGACGGTGCCAGACCTGTGAGAGTGGATCCCCAGACGTCTGGACCCTCGATCCGGACTGGACAGATGGGTGGAGTTAGCTGCCACACATGCAAAGTATACAAGTACTTATCACCTGTTGTAGACGATGGCAGATGCGGAGTATAAACCTATTTGTACCAGCACCACCCAAAGGGTGGTGATGGGATGTTAAATACATCTTCACGGGGGGGTTTATAAACCACCCTTTGGGTGGTGCTGGTATACCATATATCTGCTACTACTGATCACCGTCTCAGCAGATTCAGCAGATCAGACTCAGCACGTAAGAGAAACGCTTGGAGAGATGGCATTTTCACGTCTGTGACCGACGACCCCGTCGTCTGTGCAACATCGGTGCCGGCGCCGAAGCTCCGAACCAGCTGGGTCCCGTGTCGAGGTCGAGGTGCGACTGGACCTTCACAGCGACCTTCCCCCCTAGGTTTTGCATATCTCAATCACTGGACCTTCCCAAATCCCTGCCATGTTTTTCTCAAATCCCTGGTGATAGGTTATCGGTATCGTCCCAACTGAGTGGAGATTCCCTGAACCTGGAGAAGATGTTGATAGTTTGACAGCACATCCAATGAATCTCAATGTCAAGCACCATGGTGTCACGCCTTTCTTCGTTAGACAGGCATGCCTTGACTCGCAGATGTTTGCGAAGTCGACTTGGTTTCAGGTGTTTCGAAAACAAAGAGAAATCCGCTCCTTGACGAGTCTTTCTTTGGTGCTTCCGAATGCCACGATGCCAGTTCTCGGTTCGTTTCGACGGAGTTCGGGAGACCGAGAGCTCGGGACCTTTGGAGACCTGTTCTCCAAGGAATGCCATTCATGTGGACTACTGTGTGCCACTTGGGCAGAACATGGCCGTCATGTTCCGCCAAGAACATGGCGCGGAACATGGCGCCCCGTTCCGCGCGGTTGTATAAGCATGTGTTGCAGCGGGTGGCAGCGGGGAACTGAACATAAGCAGATCGAGAGAGATCGGATCTTGGTGATTATTGTTCTTTTCCCCGTTTGAAGCATGACAGTCGATATCGCAACCTGGCAGGACGCAGGCAGCAAGACCCCGATTCTTGAACGCGTGAACGCGTATCCCTCTAGAACCCAGCTCATCAAAATGTATTTGGACCTTTGCAGTCCACCACCCCGGTTTTGGAACAATCATTTTGTGTGAGTGACCAGTGGCCATGTTGCGATTTGCAACGTGAGTGATGCAAATCTTAACACAAAGATCGCGTGTGCTTGGTCCTGGGCCGTCCTTGCTTCTACCAACCTGGGCCTTCTTCCACAGGGATTCTTCACAGTGTGTGTGTGTGTGTGCGCATTGTTTCTCTTCAGCGGAACCCGGATGCATCCACCGTTGTCGCATCCGCCCTCCTCTCGTCCGACCCAGCGACGAACTCGTGGGCCGAAGCTGCGGGAGATTCCGCCGAGGTTGGGGAACCACGAATTCGACTTTGGCGCTGAACGCACCAAAGAGCTCATGAACAAGTCGAGCTTCCCCTGGTTAGGCTCCAACGTGAGGGATGCGAGGCCACCCAGCAATGGTACCCTGGCATGCGAAAGGGGAGAAGAGCCACAACATGAGTTTGATGGTCCTGTTTTTTAACCCTGGTTGTTGATGATCTTGAGTGTTTGGTGCCTGCCCAAGTACATCCAAGTACATTGCATTTAGACCTGGTATGAGGGTGTTGGCCGACCCATGAACTGGTCAGAGTTGCTACCTGACTCAATTTGATTACACCCAGGAAGAGGCCCAGATGGAAACTAAAATTGATCAATTTGGATGTGTTTTTCTCTACAACCCCTTTGAGGTTTCATCTTAATCTTCCAGGGCGTATTTGAAGGAGCAACTTCATAAGAGAAACAAACCACTGGACTCACTGGACCATCGCTGACGACTAACCGCCTTTCTTCACGGAAGAAGTTTGTGTCGACAGTTTTCTGGCAGAGTGCGGACACTTTTCCAGATGATTATGATGATGATGATGATGATGATGATGATGTGATATGGAGCTCAGATGCATACAATCAAAGTTTGAGAAAGGTAAGCGGCACTGCAAGACAGAACTACCAAACCCCGCAACACCAGGCATGCAAATATAAATAGTGTATACTATAAGTGAAAGAACAGGACCTTTCTAGTGCCCTCATTATGGATTTGTAAGTGACATGTTCAGGACCTAAGTGACCTCATTCTGGGATCTCAAAAGGTCACTGGTAGGGTCTCCGTCTTGGTGTATTAGATGTTGTTCACATCCTTGCACCAACCTCCAATTTGCTTCACTGCTGATCACCCCCCCAAAGCAGCACACCAAATCCCCACTCCAGTTCTTCAATCAGAAAGAAACACGACATCCCCTAAGACCCATAAAGGGAAACATACATGAATAAGATTAAGTAAGAACAAAAACAACCCGCCGGGTTCGTTACCGGCCCACGTTTTGGTTGATTTAATTCGTTTGCACACAGCGAGAAACAAGTTTTAGCGGCGAAAACGGGTTGCCGAAACCAGGTCACCATTTCTTGAAAATGCAACCCTTCCAGGGTTTTTGTGCGGAAAACGGGACGGTTGTTTTTCGAGGGTGTTTGAGTGTTTGTTTTAGAGCTTTCAAACTGCTGCCAACCTTTTTCTGTCCACATTCAGAGCAAGCGAAGCCGCTGCGCGGTATGCGTCAGTATCCTTTGGGTTCCGATCTCCCATCTCCACTGAAAGGATCGACAATTGCCAACATTGAAGAGTCCCTTAGAGTGATTGCATTGCCGAAGGACCAAGCCAAACCGCTTCGAAAGCTTCTTGTACGATGACCACCGATGACCACCGATGACAATGTTATGAAACCGATGACAACCTGTCGTGAAACCGATGACAATGTTATGAATGAATATGAACACGGTGATAATGTTGTGAAACCGATGACAATGTTGTGAAGCCGATGACAATGTTGTGAAGCCAAAGATTACATATCGTGAAATCGATAACAATGTTCTCAGCACGACATCCACGTCCTCATTCCATCACAACCCCCCCCACCCCATTTTAATCACCCGACTCATCGATGACAACATCCATACATCGATGACAATGTTGTGAAGCCGTTGACAATGTTGTGAAACCGATGAACATGTTGTGAAACTGAACATTATTACATATCATGAAATCGATGAATGGAAGCATAAATAACCCAAAACGTGGGCCTGTAACGAAGCCGACAGCAAAAAAACAACCTATATACAAACCATGCCTCCTCCCGTTTTCTGCGAGGTCACAAGCCCCTCTTCCACACCACCCTGGATTACGACGTCTTCCCCATCTCCGTCGGAGCGGAGAACCGCACGGTGTTGGTGGGCGTCTTCGGGCTTTGCACGGCGGCCACGCCGCAGCTCTCACAGCCCGGGAGCGGCGGGGCGGAAACCGGTGGGCAAAATTGATTCTCTGGGGGGGTGGTGATGAGAACTTCATTAAGTTGATGAGAATCTCCTTTGTTTTTGGTGGTGAAAGGCATATATCCGACAATGATAGAATCAGTGAAGGGATGTAAAGTGAATGCTTTTGAAAGGTGAAAGGATCCATCCAAAACTATTGGGAGTTCTATATAAAAGATACATTCCCTGAACTCATCATTGGAAGTGGAGTTCACCACCTGTTTGTAAAGGACAATGGTCTTCCTTTTGGAGCCCTTGTCCACTTCCAGTGTATGTTTTGTTTACTGTTATGATGAGAGAGGATTCCATGAGACAATGAGACACGGCTATAGTGAAACATGGTCAAGATCACCCAAACACTCCATGTATGGCATATTTACCTACATTGGGGTGGTTTTGGGGGTCAATGTAGGCCTATATGGCATACATGGAGTGTCTGGGTCATGGACGGTTGGTTGGTACGAGTATATACGTTGTTTTTCCGAAACTTTGGAGTGAGCACCCGGCGGCAGCAAGCAGTCCAATCATGTGGCCACCGGCCGCTGGCGGCTGGCTGCCGCCGGGCATGACATGGCACGACGACACGCAGTTTGCATAGATCAGGCGCTGACCGTTGAGGTGCCCTAGCAACCGTTTAGGCTGCTTGTTCTCGGAGAAGATGTGGAGACGCAATGCAGCTTGACCATTAGGGGTAGTGACCAAGCCTGACCGATGGCTAGAAAGAGCCCATCCTCACAGGTGTTCCTGGCCGCTGGTGGTAGGACATTTCAAGCAAAACAGAACTCAAACACTCCATGTATGGCATATTTACCTACATGGTTTTAGGGGTCAATGGGGCGGCATATATGGCAGTCCCATGGAGTGCTTGGGGAAGGGACAAAGTTCTTTCGACCCCCTCACGACGATGGTTCTTTTGCAAGTGATGCCCCCCCCCCAGTCGCAGGAAAGAGGTGGCTTTTGAACAGCCGCATGAGCATGGGCGACGCTGCGTCGGGGCATTGCGTGAGAAGGGCTGTGAGTTCATCATCGCGCTCACACACTTGTCATTAGTGTCCTGGCCGAGATGGACCCTTCGGCTGGCATCCTGGATGGTCTCCAGGCTATAGGCTGTTCCGGTCTGTTCAGTTGTTTGGTCTTCATGCGACGGGCTAACCTCATTCGGTGAGACGGAGCCGACCTCCGGCTTGCGCCGCGCTCGCGAGCGATCTCGCGAGGTGAACGACAAGGAGTTGGCGGAGAGCTGCCCGGGCATCAACGTGATTCTGGGAGGCCATGACCATGACCCCTTTTTTCTAGCACCTGGGCTGCCTGGGCGGAAAACCTACCCAGCCCGCTGCGACTCAATCATGTGGCCCACAATCGTGTTGCACTGTTGCACCGTCACACTGTTACACCACCCTACCATTCCCCAAACACTCCATGGGACTGCCATAGTTGGGGTGGTTTGAGGGGTCAATGTAGGTAAATATGGCATACATGGAGTGTGTTCTGATATGCAGTTGCAGTCTGGTGGCCTGGTGTGCTGCAGTCGGATCCTGCTGCGCGGAATGTCCGCAACTGGACACGAGGTCCGATCTCAGAATGAGGAATCAGTAGGTTGGAGGCCATCGATACCAGGTTGGAGGCCAGCCGCTACGTATATTCTGAAATTTCAAAAAAAGGACATTGAAGAAAGGTCTACGCTCTAAACATCACTAGCCCATACTAGCCCCAGTTCCTCCTTCCACAACAGCTAGGGGCTGTGCAGGCTGCTGCACCAAACAATTCAAACCGGGGATGGAGAAGTTCTCCCGCATCATTTGTGGTCAGCGCTCCCACATGCACTTTGTTGCAGATACATAATATATTTAATGTTGATAATGATGAGGATGCTAACGCTAATCCATCAAGATGTGGAAAAAAACATGTCCATCCATTTGAAGCAATCCTATTTGCACCTAAGCATCCGGATGCTCACGCCTTTTTCTCCGATGTCGTTCTCACCCTTCACCCGCAGACCCGCACCTCCCAGGTGCATCGCGGCGTCTTGATCGCGAAGTGCGGGCAGAATGCCGATCACCTGGGAGCACCTCGGTGTCGTAACGAAGACGCAACGAAAGGTCGTATACTTATAACTATCCCAAACACTCCATGGGACTGCCATAGGACTGCCGATCAGTTGGGGTGGTTTTGGGGGTCAATGGGGCGGCATATATATATGGCAGTCCCATGGAGTGTTTGGGTATACCTAAGGGACCTGATTCTATATCGAAATATAAAATTTATCAAAGACGGTCACTTTGAAGAAGCTGTTCAGTCACTACCTGCCATGCTTCGGGTCTTTTCTTTTTGGGTTTTCTCCGGTCCGACCGTGACCAAAACGAGCGGTTGGAGGGGAGAACGACGCTTCGGTGAAGACGTGGGGCCCACACACGTCTTCCGTATAGGTCAAAGAGGACAGTCAACCAAGGCAACGAGACCCCAAAAAGACGTAGACTCAGTGTGACTCTAAGTCGACCAAGCACTTCTTGAGGGGCTGCCAAAGTGGGTTTTCAAACCAAGCACTTCTAAGGCTCCAAGATCCCAACGTATGGCCCGATGCCAGGTCTTGGATTTGCATTTGGCCTTCACTGGGCCCAACCATTCCCTGCAGGAGGGGAACGTTCGCTTCGTCTGGAGAACGGTTGGACCGACGAAGCGAGCGTTGACGTGGAGGGTATACCGTTTGGGGCCTTTGTCTAGTGGGCGCCATGCAGTAGGCCAGTTGAGTCTCGAAACGTCGGGAGCGGTTGTGGGCCAATATGGGCCAATGGAGTCCGAGAGTCCGAGAGTCCAACTTAGAGATGCTACATGATACCCAGCCATACTTTGCCCCTTGCCCAGCTCTCACACCATCCCACCGACCATTCAGCTTCAGACCAGGGAACTTGCTACCAGACCATGTATAGTCCTGGACTTCGCTCTTTAGATCGTTTTTTCTTCGGGCATTCGGTACTCCGATGCGCACCGTGCACCGTACTCCGAATCCAAACGATACCGGACACGTACGAACCAACGGGGAAACGCTCGTCGACGTGGCACCGGCCATGCTCCGGTGCTACACTCGGCCCACCGCCGAGGGTGGCCGCGCACGTGTGGCCGGCCCCCATGTTTCTTTCAGGACCCACGATCATGTTCATGTTGTTTGAGGTTGGAGCTTCAAGTGTGACCCACAAAAAAGAACGGCGAGTCTCGAGCAAATGGGCCGGTTTCTCCGACGTCCCCCGTTCAGCGTCAGGCGGAGCATTCCTTCCAATTCCTCAACACTTCCAGCGCCAGCGCCGACCCTGAGGCGAGGTTGAAGCATGTGAAAGAGGGAAACTCCCAGAAATCATCCACTTTTCTTGGTCTACCAGTATGCCCCTGGAGTCTCAAACCTTTGTTTTTATAGTCATGCTCCATGTTCTCTATGTCCATTTGCAATGGGACTGAGCTGGAAACACACGAGACAACCATCGTTGTGGCCTCTCGTCAGCGGTTTGATCGACGTCGATGGGTCAGCCAAGATCCGGCTGCCAATCCTCGGAGTTCTGTGAGGTGGCCAAGATCGTTGAGAAGTGGAACGCGCAAGATGGAGAAGATGAAACCGCCACTCGCCGTGCGCTGGGCCGGATTCAGGTCGGACTCCCATGTGCTGCTAGACGTCGACTAGCAGTCTAGTCTAGTTTGGTGTTTTTTTTGTTCTCCTAGTTTCTCCTATGTGGTGTTTAGACTAATTAGTAGCTTCCGCCTCTTAGTAGCTAGTAAGGCCAGGAGCGTTCGGTTCGCGTCTGATCGCTCCGTTCGAGTCGTGAGGCCCTTTGCTACTGGTATTGTTACTATAGTCTCTAGCCCACAGGAGATCATTTCAACATTCGATGGCAGACCGGCGGGTGCCAATCGGCGATGTCTCCTCGCAACACACAACGAAGTGGGCAGCCAAGAGCCTTCGTTGTGACAAGCTTTGTAACAACTCAATAAAACAACTTTAGGAACCAGCGCCAGTGTAACAGTAGAACCCCCAGACTATGTGCAAACATGTTTCCATCCAATCACCATCCGAAGCGGGTGGACTCCGGAGTGTGTCTAGGTTGCCGTGTGGCGAGTGGCATTCAATTCAGTACGCATTATCTCGAGTGTGTGTTCTTCAACGGACTGGCATGCCCCCACTGGTGGCTCAGTTGGCCCGCGTACGCGGCTCCTGCGCCGGCAGGCAGAGTCACCCAGAGCCCAGAGACCCCGGCAGAAACTCCAAGAGGTCTTTCAGATGGGGGATTGTGCCATTTACTCTCCATCCGCTATAGACCAGGGGGGGAATGAAGGAATATGGAGTTACGTTCCAGTGCCATCCAATGTTATGACAAAGGGACAGACTGAACAGAAGCGAAAAGCAGTGGGGGAAGCCGACATCCCCAAGTGGCCGCATCTATCCAAGGTTTGTTCGATCAAGGACGTGCCGCTGCTCCTTGGCCAAAAACAACTTCTTTGGAGGAGCTTAAGGCATCCTGTCATTTTGATTTGTGAACCAGGTTGAATTGATGCTGTTGGCTGTTGGTGAATTTGTGTGTGTGAAGCACCAGAGGCGGGAACTCCTGGACGTCGATTTCGCCACCAGACTTCCTGGGAATGCCACAAGACTATACAAAGAATTGTCTTTATGGGATCTGAGGGTGTATTTCTTTACTTCACTCAGGGAAAGTCTAGTCTTTGGACTTCCAGGGCATAAGTCTTGAGGATTGGCGTGTTGATCCTCGCTTTCAGACTGCGCGAAGCGGATCCGACAGGAAGCGCACCGAGGTCCTCGCGCACCAATGAGCTCCGAACTCGAAACTGGGCGCAGAACGAGAGGGCATGGCACAAGGCCCAAACACTCCATGTATGGCATATTTACCTACATTGGGGTGGTTTTGGGGGTCAATGTAGGCATATATGGCAGTCACATGGAGTGTCTGGGAGGGATTATAGATGCCCACCGTGACGTGCCCTCCAACACCCTCAGATGTGACCATGCGCGGGGCCGTGAGCTCCGTCGGAGAACGCATGGCAGTTGCCTGGGAGAACAGCCCCATTGAAGAACGTGTAATTTAAAGGAATCTATTTGCATGCTTAATGATTATATTAATATAAAAGGTCAGGCCCCCTCAAGAGTCATAGTCCTAGGCTATAGTGGTCATCAAATGTCTTAAGATGCTTTGGACCACGTTAACGTGGCACCACCAACCACTCGCCGTGGCTTTCGTTCCCACCGTGCACCGAGCCATGAGTTCCTCAGGGGGCAGGCCGCAGTCCCGTTCTGCGTGCCAATGAGTTACTCCGACCAGGGGCAGCACAAAAGCCAGAATGACTGGCTTTCTCATCCAGGGTCCAGTCGAGTCCCTGTAGGATCGAAGGGACGTCCTGTAGCAATCATCTTCCGCGTAACGCCGCGGCCCCCCACGCAGTTTCATTGAAATTCAAGAGGTTGCGACTGTTCCACGAAGAGAACTCCTTCAGCTCTCACGCAACCTATATGCACATTGACAGCCACATGTCTCTTGAAAAGATGGCCTATCCACTGGGACTTGGTCACAAACCTTCCACTTCATCCCCTTTCTCCAGAGGTTTTGGGAGCGCCGTCCGGCCCACACCCTCCCGGCCGTCCTCGTTGGTTCGTTCGTTCGTTCGTTCGCCGAGGAGAGAACTCCTTCGGCGGCCTCGTCGCAGACGCCATGCGCTGGACCTTCCGCCACCAGGGATGCCAGGGTGCGATCATCAACGGTCGCTCGGAGCAGACCGGAAGAGAGATCGAGGCCCAAAAGCTCGGAGCAGGCTGACAAAAAGCTCAGTCTTCACATCATCCTCATTCTTGGGTATATCATTGATCAATGATATATATATATAACCAGATAAAATGTTGAACAAGGCCATAACCAACATCATTCGCTGTTACAGCTATTCGGATAGACCTAAGATATAACCTCAAAATCAATCTTACAAGCTTCACATTTCTCCCGTCGATCCACCGGTTCTTCGAACGGTTCCCCACTCGTCGGTTCTTCCAGGTGGCTTCGTGCGACACGACCGGATCTACCTGCCTGGGCCCCTGACACCTGGCGCTTTAGGGCACCGGTGGAGGTTCACCGGTGGAGGTCACACGGGGGGGCCAGCAGGAAGGAGTGAGGTGGTTCGGAAGGTTATTTCCCTCCCCGGAACTCACATGGAAATGGAGTTCACCACCTGATTGTATGAAAATGGTCTTCCAAGGGGCCATTCTCAATCGTTGCTTTGTGACTGGAAAAATATCCTGGAAGACGACGATCCCGACCCTGAAAAGTACTGGCTGGTAGAGGAAAGCACTCTTCCGAAAAGGGAGCCATTGTCAGAGTCCATGTTTCGGGAAGGCACCTCCAAAGAGAATGGCCTTTGGACCACGCATCGTCGTCATCCTAGACTGATATCGGTCGGCTCCTGAGAGGATGATAGGACAAAGACGACTTGGGATCGCATGGTTCGGCCGTTCTTCCAGATTGTTCTTGTTTGCTCACGTCCATGTGCATGAGTCGGAGCAACTTTGTAGCAAAACTCAGTACAAAAGAACAGAGAGCAAAGCGAGAGGAACTCCAGGACGTCAAGTCCAGGCCAAGCCTGAGGACATCATGATTCAGAAGTCCAGTGCATGTTTCTATCATGACGCCTCAAAATATGAAGATTGCCGTCAACGGCGGCTCTTGAATCACCACGCGCATTCCACGCACAGACAATCAGAAGACTCCGTCATTGGTCACGACGCGTGCGCCGCGTGCGCCGCGGTCGAACGGTGATCAGGACCCGGTCGCAGATCAACGAGGAGATGCCCTTCAACAAGCGGATCGCCCTGCAGCGCTTGAGCGGCCAGCAGCTGCGACGAGGCCCGCTCGCTCGCGGACACCGGCGCGCGGAATGGGCCGGCGGTCCATGCAGTTCTCCGTCATGAATCGGAGAAGAGTGTGGCCCGGCTTCGACACAGCTATGGCAGGGCAAGAACGCTGGAATTTTGGGCCATGGTGTTCTAGAATCCTAGCCTTCAAAGACTAAGAAACTGGTTGACCTGGTTTTGTACGTTTTGTAGTCCAAAACTCGCTTCTGTGGTAGGTCGACCGCTGGTTAGACACTCGCCAGGACTCGAGGAGATGCTCCGCTCGACACCCACGCCAGTGGCCTGCTTCCCGCAGATCTCAGAGGGGATGCACTTGGCGGCTCGGATCCCAAAGGTATACCCAATCATCCAACAGAGGACGCTACGAACGGGGCTCCTGGCATCGCTACGAACGGAGCAAGGACGCTATGAACGGGGCTCCTGGCCTGACTACCAGGAGCAAGAAGCTACACTAATTAGGGGCTCCTGGCATCGCTAGGTGACGCTACTAGGTTGGAGGCCATCGCACTTAGGTTGAAGAACCCTAGGCGTGACTATCCCATAAATACCCCAGGTTACGGTCACTTCATACCTCTCTTGGATTGTTCACCAAAGGCAAGGTCATAGAATGTCCTAAAATTTCCATGACACAATTGATTTGGTTCAACTGCTTCAACAGCAGGGCCTCAGGGCCTTTGGTTGGTCTTCTTTCTTCAGTGGACACCAAAAGATTTCCAAAGCTCCATGAAGAATACGTGAAAACACCGTAAAATATCATGTATTGCTCACTGCTGGTCAAAGTTTGCGTAGTCACATTGCTCGCTCACACGAACTCAAACAAATTCTTCACTGCAACAGTCAAACCTCAACATTGTTCGCGGAAGAACGGGTCCCATGATCGGTCCGATTCAACGTTGTTGACTTTTTCCACCACCCCTACCAGGTGAATTGGTCAATCCAATCGACCAGTCCTCAGGTCTATTCGCCTGAAGCGCCCGCCATGGAGAAGATCAAGTCCTTGAAGATCAACGGCTCCGAGGTGGATCCTCAACGTGAGTACCTGACGCAGGGCAGAAGAAGAGGGAAGACGATGGTCAGTCCCAGAGACTCCATGGGTCTGGGGAATAGTTACATACATTGGCCCCTTTTAAATGACCCTAGCTAATAATCCCAGTATTCTGGGAGTGGTCAACAATGGTCAGTCAACATGTTGGATGACGATACAGTTTTGCCTTTGAATGAGCCGATTATAAAAAGGCGGTCATTTGTATGCATTTGTTCGGTCATGCCCCATTCTCTTTTTTCTGTGAAAAGTCAGCAGAACAACAGGCCATTTCAGGGGTTGCGTTCGCATGTGCTCAAGCCGGCCTTGGACACCAAAAAGAATCCACCGTACCTTTTAGGTACCTTGCCGCTTGCCCTTGCTATACCACAAAAAATTGCCTTTCTCCGTCTTGCCACATCCAGAACACGTCTTGGGACAAGACGCCGTAACGGCATAGTTGATTGAAATGAACAGATAATACACAGATCTTGCTGTAAGCTTAACATCCTTTCATGGGGCAAGGCTCTAGCTTTCCACCATGTTCCACTCCTTGTTCGGCACAGTCTCTTTCCGATCCGAGAAAACGTGTCTTACAGCCGCCACCGCCACCACCGACACCTCGGAGAAGACGTCGCAGGGTGACTCGGATGGGACTGCTGAGGATCGCGGTGAGCGAGTTTTACACCTTGGTCGCGGCGGACGGCGTCACCACCTTCCACGACACGCCGGTGCTGGAGCTCTATGAGGGCCTCATCCGCGAGGCTGTGGCCGCTCGGACCTTTGGGCGGCTCAGGACGACTTCGTCGTGGCGAGCAGGGCGTTTTCTCCGGTCGGACGGCGGTGCCGAGTGGGGCGGATGGGCCTGGGTGGCGCAGCGGACTGGATGGTGGTGCAGCTCGTTGGCCGAGACGCTCCTGGCCGGTGAAAAACGATCTTCACAGTTTTTGGGGCAACAGGTCTGGGCTTGGCGCCGAGGAGCTTTCGTGTTTTGAGGCACCACTAAGAATCAATGATCAAGCAGTATCAAGCATTAAACAGATTCTTTAGTACCTTTTCCAGGGTGGCTGATGACACGGGCACATTGGAGTGAACCTTTATGGACTATAGACTATAGACATGGACCTGGATCTTTGTTCCGAACAAGGCTTAGAAGCATCGAAATCAGCTATATATGTTGCACCCAGTGGGCTCATGGGCGTCTAGACCCTTCTACTCAGGGAGGCTGTTCCTCCTGAATCCCTACTTCCTGGTTCAGGAGACCCTTAGGAGGTTGATCAAGGTCGGTGTGAGAAAATCGTTTGATGTTTTGGGGATCAGGTGGGGCCTGTGTTGAACTCATTCCCAGACACTCCATGGGACTGCCATATATGCCGCCCCATTCACCCCCCAAAACCACCCCTGGCCTGATCGGCATACATGGCAGTTCCAGCCCAACATGTCCATGGAATCTGGGCGTTTTTGAGCTCATGGAATCCGTTTGAGGCCCACGTGGGTAGAGCTGGCAAGTGACACAACTGACCTGTCAAAGACCACTGGTTTGTCACCGCAAGTGTGGGGGCATGTGGGGGCAGTGCCTATTATCAAAGTGAAAGGACCTGAACGAACATGAACGAACGCTTTCTGTTGCGGTTTGACATGCCGAAACATGCCATCGTCGTGTGTTTCTTGGATGTTCTCACATCCTATCATATCCGAATGTTCTTTTTCTCCACTGTATTGTATAGTCTGAAAAGATCACTGGATATCACCAGTCGACGCTCTTTAAGGTCAGCTACCTGCATGAGAAGAAGGCCTGGATAATGGGACCCGACAACAGCGCCCCCCCCCAAGTCGGTCTCGTACGATCACGGCTAAGCCGCTTCCGCGGCTTAGGAATCCGATCGTGTTGAGGTTTGCTTCTTGGGAGCATTCGAGCATGCCCAGTTCTGGTCCAAATGGTTCAAGTTGTCCTCACTTAAGGATTGAAACTTGGAACATAGTTCAGAAGCACGGGGCCTGGTTCAACACGTTTCATCCTTTCTCCAAATCTGATGGCCTGTCGCGTGCACAGTTGTCCTTACTTCTTGGGGACGTAGTAGAGTCGAAACTCTCTAAGGCTTCCTATCGCTTATAATCGAGGTAAGACCTGAGCCAACACTCGTCTCACTCGCTCTGTCAAAAAGAAGCCGCGGAAAGGTCGAAGATTTCCGGACACGTTCTCCCGGTCGCGGGCGGACAGATGACGAGCTATTGCCATCGCTTCTTGTGACGTACTACACCAGACGCGACCCTGGGCCCTCATATGGAGGGGTCGGACCCTCCTCTGGAGCATTCTGGGTCTCAATTCCCTAGTTTTGAGGGACCAACAGCTGTTTGGAGCGTTTGGGTAGCGATGGCCTCCCACCTCGTAGCGTCCGATCGCTCACCCTGTGTCCTTTTCGCCCCTCGCGTTGGTCTTGTCGCTTCATCCGGTTTTCTCCCCGTTTTTCACGGTTTTTCCACCTGAGCCGGGCGGTTTATGCCGGATGGCACCAACATGTCGCAGCGCCGCATTCAGTGAGTCCCAAACACTCCATGTGAATACCAGGACCCTCCTGTCGGGGTGTCCAATGAACTACCCCACACTACATAGGTTTCCATTGGGCACCCCTTGGAGGGTCCTGGTATGCCTCCATTGACCCTTTTTCAACCACCCCAATGTATGCAAAGCAGGGCATCCACATGGAGTGTGACAGGGTTTGTTCATATCGAAGACCTGACTTTCGGTTGGCGGTCGCTAATTGGAGCATCCAGGAGCTGAGTGGCGCTTTGCCTGGGCGCATCGTGGTGGACGGCGCATAGTGCAGTGTTTTGGACCCACGCACCGCGCAACCGTGGTCGGCGACGGGGCATTTTGGCCCGTGGTCCCGGTGGTGATGGCGCAGACCGCGGTCATGTTGATAGCTTCATGCTGCGGGTGATCATGTTGGAATGTCGACGTCCTCTCTAAAAAACAATCACAACAGGCAATGGGTGTCCATGAAACTCCTTTTGGTCCATGTCCCCATGGGCCCACTGACACGGACCTATGTGAGCCTGCTGTAGACGCTGCCGTTGACTACTATAGAGTTGTGTTTGAAAACCCTACTGAAATCTACTGAAAGAGAAATGCTCATGCTCAAGGAGGTTGGATTCTGGATCCCTTCCAAGAGCTTCTCCATCCCCCTTCAGCGTTTGAGCATGCAAGTGGACAAAGTCGTAGAGTGAACATAGCTGTAAAGGTGGTCCACTTCCACATTGGGCAGTTATAGGGACTTGAATCCGCTAACATCCATGTGTTTTCTAATTTTTATGCTTGGAAACTCATATCAGACAACATATCACGAGCTTGCAATCCGACCAAGAGCTATGAGAAGAGACATTGCTTATCGTGCTTGGTAGGTTCCAAACTGCATGCATGGCTTTGCAACGATGATATGATAGCGTGTGCGAAACAAGGTTGCAAACTGGAGCAAACGGGATTTCTTTCGAAGTATATTGACCTTTACCTTTCACCTTGCTCTTTCGTCCCGAGGCCTCAACCCCCCCAAACGTGATGGATGAAACGCACACTATCTTCCTGTTAACGAACTTCTACAATCCACCCGAAGAGGCTGCCACTTTCCATGGCCTCCTCAGTTCTTCCACATCAACTTTTGATGCAACTGCCGGGATCTTCCGTCGACCCGCCGGTGTCCTCTGTACAGAAGACGAAGAGGCAACTGGATCACTCATGACTCATGAGCTGAAATCCGAGCGGTCGGTCGGGAAAGGGATCCTTCACCGAGGATGGAGACCTTCTGGGAACCAGCAGGTCACCGCTTGTGAAATTTACCCCCCCCCCACAAACTAACGTCCCAAACACTCCATGGGACTGCCATAGATGCCTACATTGACCCCCAAAACCACCCCAACTGATCGGCAAATATATGGCATACATGGAGTGTTTGGGTTATAGACCTAGCGCAGTTGTACATGCTCCGAATATTCCGAGACATCCGGAGGGCCATATCCCGAGACCGAACAACGAGATGCCAGCACGAACGCCGCAAGGGTTGACCCCAAAGCGATGTCGAAGCGGCAATTTCCCGTCCGGCGCACCTCAACGGGCCGTGCGCTTCTGAGAGCGCTGCCACGCTGCCGCGCTGCGGCGTGGCCGATGTGATTTCCTGCTTGGGCATGGCACGGACGTGCCCGTTGGAGCAAGAGAAAGTGTGAGCTTTAGAGAGCTGCTTGCGTCAAGTCAACTTAGAATCAATAATGACCACAAAGGTAAATCACACACCTCTATAGGGGAGAGAGCGCGGTGTGTTTCTCTCTTGTTTCGGTGAAGCTTTGAGATTCTCTTCAGATCCTGGTTTCGTCGACACTCACTTCAAATGGGTGGCGGATTCGCCCGCCTTTCACTGGCTCGGTGCAGGAGGAGCTGAAGAACGAGAAGCCGGACGGAGACCAGGCGAGAAGCGGCGAAGCCCGACGGCGAGCCCCACCTTCTGTGGGGTAGCTTTGGGATCAACGGTGTGAAGGGGTGAGTATGGCCATTATATAACCCATACACTCCATGGGACTGCCCTACATTGACCCCCCTGGCACCACCCCAACTGATCGGCAAATATATGGCAGTCCCATGGAGCGTCTGGGTGTTGTTAGAGCGGGGGGGGTTCATTTGGTGCTCGTACGGGCGAGTCGGGGGGGGCCGCGTGCGTCGAGAAGCCGAAACACCGGTTGGTCGAGGGGCTTCCGAATGGGAGAAGGTGGCGGTGTCACGGTGGGAATGGTGGGAAATTTTTGGGACCCCTTATAGTGATTCTCCTGGTGCATCCTGGTGCTTGGAGATAGCATCCTTGAAGTTTCGCGATGTTCTCAATGCTCCAAGTACCTGCTCATGTGTTGGAGGTTCCAGTCAATACCTTCTGAGGAGGAGCTAACGCAAGGAGCGCTGTGGGGTGTGAAATCGGATCGTGCATCGCACCCTGTCGTCGTACATGCCGGTCTCGTGAGGAATCGGGCGCTCGCGTCAGGCGCTCAACAAGCTCTTTCAGCAGATTTACGAAAGAGCGGATGAGGATACGAGGAGGGGATGCGACTCAAGAGGCATGGCAACGACCTGCGCGCCACGGCCACGGCCTGGCCGCTGCCGTTCGATGCGCGCCTCTCGGGTCGCGGCGCCGCTGTTTGCTTCAGGAGGGCCATGAACAAGTCCTTTCAGACCTCAGGAGGAGACCTGGAGCCGTCCACCGCTGTCTCCGGCGTGAAGATTGTCATACCCATTCCCAGACCATGTATTAGGACTAATTAGTTAGTGACTCATTCATACATTCGCCCCATTTATGACCCCAATGTGAGTAACTATTCAACACATGATTTTGAGATAGGCAAATTCCATGTCACACCACAAACATCAGGCGGTACACTTGCGCTAGCTTCTCCAGCAATCCCGTCCACAACTCCCACAACTCCGGCAGAGCTCCAGGAACGGTTTTGCCCGGAGCTGAGGAACGTGGAGCGACAGTGAGACATGAGAGAGATGTGATTGTGCGGGCCGATACAATGACTTTTGACTCGGGATGTTTCGTCCTAGTCAACCTGTCCAGACTCCAATTGCTCAAAGGATATTCCCTGTCGTTCTCACATTTGGCATCATGACGTCGGACCCCGTTCCGGCACGCGCGCGCGAAGGGCACCCCGGCGTGCGTGGCACCGGGCGCAGCGAGTCCCAAGGTCAACGAATTGGGGTGAAGTCGCTGCCAACGACTACGAAGGCAAAGACAGGCGCTGGCGGACTGGGTCTCAGCTTGGAGCCGTGTGTGGTGTTTTTATCGAGTGGCAGCGCACAAACGGTGCCTGTTGAAGCGTCGATGTCCAGCGTTTTGAAGGAGTCTTTGGACGGATGAAGGTTTGGGGAATAGAGTCACCGACATCCAGATCTAAATATACTGTGGCCTGTAGTCCAATGCCGCTATTCTGAAAGGAAGATCACGCACATGGTCTATCTCTAAGACAGGCCTCCACACCGCGGACCGCTCGTTCAAGCCAGGCCTTCGCCTCCCGATGGGCAAGAGTGGCGAGACTGGCGGAAGAAGTGATCGCCCCGAACAGTGCGGGCGATTGGCACGGCTCCCAGCAAGGGTGAGACTCCCGTAGTAGTGGTCAAGCGGAATACCGTCAGACGTACCTCGGAATAATTTGATGGGCACACCTCGGCTGCTCCAAGTAACCGTGTTTCTATCTTTTTTTGGGGGTTCAGGCCTCCATAGGCCACTCCGAAGCCCACTCCAAGGGTAGATGGAGGTCGCAGATGGAGCCGGGCAGGCTGCCGAGAGGTCGATTTGGCAGGGTCCAGGGGCGGCTCGGGTCCGACATAGTCCATGGGATGTCGCTAGGGGTTCGCAACCTACAAGTTCATCGCAAGGCACTGTGTTTACGAATCGGGGCCGAAAAGAGCCATTGTGAGGCTGACGGGTTGAATACGATTGACATGTGCCAAGGTCTTGCAACTTTTCGGGTGGGGGACTCCCTATGAAGTGACTGGATCCAGGCAGTGCTTTGACCCCGTGACCGTTGACCTCAAAACCCAGGATCTTGTAATTAGCATGCATGCGTTTCTGTTGTTACCTATGGCCACTAGTTCAGCCAGGTTGCTTCATCATGTTGGCAGGTGCGACGCAAAGATGCACAAAAGGCTCCACCGGCCGGGACACTCTTCAGTTTTGGGCTATAACTCCTGTGAGCCTTTTGGTCAGCCTTTCTTTATCCACTCAGATCCAGTTCAGTGGGAAGACCTGGTGGGTGGGTCCAAGTTGCCCTCGAGAGGGCTCGGATCTCCAAGGTCTTGCCGAGCTCCACCAACCCAAACCCGACACGGCACGCGTCACGACCGGACGCTTAGCCTCTCTTGGGCTCCGTCTCCCAACTGCGACGCCGCCGCAGCCACCGGAGAACGACCGCCATGGAGCTGATCGCCGACGTGCCGCCCGCGCCGGCGCCACCCCGCCCCGCGCGTGGACGAGCCGCGTGCGCGGAGGAGAGACGGCGGCCGGCGGAGGTGTTGCCCGCCAGGCACGTGCCAGGAGGTTGCGGTGCCAGGATGAGGTACCTGAGAAAGAAGAGCTTCTTTTTTACTGCATACGCACCATTGATGGTGGAAGTCTAGGTCAACTTCAGGATGGTGGGGCCCATTCTGGATTTAAACATCTCGCATGAATAGGACTTTAAGGTTCAACAGATAGCTGGGCAACCGTGATTGGTTTCTGGGCCCAAAATCGATCGCCTTTCTTCGAGGAGACACGGTGATTTTAGATGCCGGTTCCCAGTTCACGCGTTTCTTCACGAAACCATCCAAACGGACGACGGTTTCCTCCCGCAACATGCTGGATGCAAGTCTGGCCTCCTCCAGTTTGGCCCTCTTGCATCGTTCTGTGTCAAGTGCTGAAGATGGGGGACCGGCTGGCATTGGGAGACCATCGGAAGCGCGAGATTCGGAGTTTCCTGCCGGTCCTGGGCAACAGTCGGACTTCCGGAACTGATTTCCATGACCCATTGGACGTTAATACTGTTGTTGGCACGTGTTTTTGCTTTTCATCGTTGGTAGAAGGGGCAAACCTCGGCAGCTTCGCAGATGGCGCCTCGCCTTGAGCGGCATCACCTTGAGCGGCATCACACTCACTCGTCGGAGGGAGCCTTGGATGATTGGAACCCCCCCAAAGGTGGTTAGATGATGTTGAATGTAGACTCGATGTACTCATGGAGTGCAACACCTTTTCATGCGGGAGGATGTTCAACGTCAAGAGGGCTGTATACCAGCACCCTTCAACAGGTCACCAATTGAGACCTCTTTAGGGCCTTACAACCCTCCATTTCGGAGACCTGTAGAGTCGGGTGCTGGTATATCTATATAACTCGGATTTTGGGACCTTTAGGCCTCCGACATTCCTCAGGGCATTGGTATTCCCGCTCATGAACTTGCGATGGCCCGCGGCTTGGTGTCGAAGTATCAAAGGGAATGACACTGTCACGCTTGTGGATGGCTATTGGATTGCGAAGGGCGCGAGCTGCTCAGAGGTGAGTCTATAAAGCACCCTTTAAGGGTGACCTTCAGGTGCTTTTCTTCTACCCATCATCCACCTAGATGCTTTCCAACCCGTGTTCGTAGCCTGGACGTGACTTCGTTCATCACCGGACCTCGTAAACCACAAAAAATGGGATCATGACCTGTCATGACCCCAGAGAGGCCCCACGTACGTCATCAGCCCCAGGTCTTGGGACCCCAGCTGGGAGTTGTTCAGCTCCAGGAGTGAGACGGAATGAGACATTCATTCGTCACTCCGTCTTGCACAAGGAGCCCAACCAACGGAGAACCCATCCTGACCTCCCACCTTTGAGGGTATAGGGGGGAAATACATTTGGGGTGTAGCTGGGTGCTGGTATGTCAATATTGCCATACACGGATGGTTTTGGGTTTGGGACAATTAAGGGCTTTGCACAGAGCATGTTTCCACCCCGGAAAAACGAGCCTCGTTAGGCAATCATGGTATGCCCAAGAAGAGGTTCTAGGTATATGGTGGTGGTCTCCACGTAGACGAGCTCAGCTTCTGCCTTCTTCCCCAGGTCGCGCAGAAGGCCCGCGGGGGGCCAGGCCGGCCTGTGAGCCCGTCCCACTAGGCTGAAACAGCGTTCGGACAGTTGACCAGTTCTCTTGGGTTTGCCGGAAGCTTGGTCATTTCAACTTAGAGCACTCCAGATCGAAGATTGGCCACATTTTTGCCACATCCTTCCACAGTTCCAGAGAGTCGGTTGGTGACATGTGGTGACGGTATTTGTTTCAAATGCCTGAGGGTTAAGTTCATGTGCCTGACGCAAACATTGAAGGTCGCCCAACTGGTAGAAGAAGATCACTTGTGTCAGAGACGGTAATCTGTTTTGTAGGTGCCAGGAGGGTCCAGTCGTACCTGGTTGTTCCTGCCTTCGTTTTCGGCTCAGAATCCGAGACCCTCACTTCACCAAAAACATGACGAGACCAGGAGCGGACCAGGAGGACGTTGGTGGACACCCCGAATCACCTCGAGCATCCAAAAGGCTATGATTTGGAAGCCAGTTTCGTCCGGGTGTCCCTGGTACTTGACCATTGCATCATCTGCTGTTTTGACCCTCGGGTCTTGGACCGCGCATGCAGCGACCACGCATGCAGTACCGGTCGTGGTCTGTCCGACTGTTTCGAGGTGGCGCCCCAGCCGATCGAAGCGGCTCCCGTGCTCGAAGAGGTGACGAAAGGGGCGACCGAGTGAGGACGGACGGACGGACGGAGTCCCTGGTCGAAAGGGATCAACGGTCTTTATGACCTCCTTAAGCCTTAAGTGATCGGTGCATGGACATTCTGTAAACACTTCCGGGGTCTTCACAGAAGTGTAAAGAGTATGGGTCACAAGTAGAGCTTGGTTTATCCATCAGTGATGGAGCTCAACATGATCTCAACCTTCTCAACCTGATTTGCAGGCTGCGAGAAAAACAGGCTTTCGTAGTGAAGAACCGGAGAGAACCGAAGTCCCATCCATGGCTGGATGGGACGAAGCAAACCACCCCCCTGGCCCTCCATGTCTGTGACTCCTGGTGGAGGATTGTTGGAAACAGACTGCCGGGCCCTATGAGACTTCCGAATCCTTGAGCTCTTTGGGAGCTGTCTCGAACATACTGCCACCTGAAACGCCGGAAAGGAAGAAGACATCGATCCTAGAAGATGAAAAAGGTCCAGATGGCTTTTTCTCCTCGTGACAGGTGTTTCTTGCCTTCTTTGTCAAGGATCCGTCGTTTTGATGTGTGTCTTTTCCGCAGAGGTCGAAGCCGAGAGGAGAGATTTGACCTTTTCCTCGCTCCCCGCGGGCCTTCCCAACTTCACCAGTGCCGAACTTGGGCACAAATCCTCGCTCCACATCCCTCAGGTCAGCGGTGTCAGCTCCAGCGCTGCCATGGAGGAATTTACCTATGAGAGCATGGCAACTCGACCCAAACATCGATGGTGAGCTCCGTGTGGGAACCGTGGCCTGAAGCCGCCTTGGGCCTTTAGAGATGGACCTTGAAGAGAGGGGGAGAAAAGGAGGGAGATCCATAAGCTCAATGATAGAGCTGAGTCTTGACCTTCCCAACTTAGTCCCATGAGAATGATCATGCAGTGGGAGCCAGTTGTATGATCAGTTGCATCTAGGCCAGTGTTCCGGATCGGAACGTGTGACGTGATGATCTTCGGATGGGCCGTAGGGTTGGACGTGCTGTCCCGCAAGGTCGGGCTGCCCACCGAACCCGCGCCGCGGACCGAAGGACGTCCTGAGGTCCTTCGGTTTCGTTCGAACGAACGCCAGGTGGAGTACCTTGGTGGACAGGGCGTGGATCTGAGCCAAGCGACTTGGAGCGAAGGGACAGGGCATGGAGCGCACTCTCGCAGTCTCCATGGCCCTGAAGGAATGACCATTTTTCGGGGAAAACCAAGGCCCGGTGGTTTTCACTCCACTTCCAGGGCCATGGACAGACAGGGCGTTTTTCGAATGGAAAGATACAGATTCCAGGAGCGTTGGGCATTTCTGGTGAACATGTTGGTATCGGCGAAGGTATCGGCGGAAATGCTGCAAGCTAGAAAAGCTGCTATACTGGGCCTTTTGGCCACCCCGGATTTGGATTGAACCACCTCTTCATTTATGGCGGGGTGATTTATCAAGACCCATGGCGGTGTTTGGAGATGAAGCACGCTGGCCTGTCAGCCGCTTCGCTCCACATGGAGCGCGGTGGCCGTGCGGTGGTAGGGGAATGGACTGGGAGGGGTGTGGTGGCCTAATTAGTCTCCATGGTCTCCATTGCTAGGAAGGCAGTTAGGGAGTGGAGGAGGAATCCCCAAGACAAAGCCTTGTCATGAGAGATCCCAAAGACCAAATCAAGGGAACGAAACTCACTGGGCAAACTTCCAAAGGTTGTAGCCTACGATGAGCCAGCATTACCACAAGGTGTTTCGGGAGTTAGGTTTTGAGAAGGGGATGGAACACTGAATTGGCAATCATAGGGCCATAGTAACTCATAGTAGAAGGATGGAAAAGGTATTTGATAAATTGAAGGAGTGCAGAAAGGGAAGAAGCGGATGAGCGGTTAGTATTGAAGGACAAACTCTGTGTGAAAGCTGGGCCACATCAATTGCGGAGTGGTGGGCGAACGTTGTGGTACGAAATTTGGCAAACTAACCCGATATCTACCTAATGGAGACCTGTAAGTAGGGTAGGGTAGTCTATTGGACACCCATTGGATGATCCTGGTAGATTCCTGGTAGATGGTATAGTGAACGGCGTTGAGTTTGGGAAAAAAACGTTCTGGCCAAATGTCATAGGGCCGGTGCCTCGTCTATGATTTGAATGTTGGTTTCTTTTCGCAGGCGCTTGGATAGCTAATTATCCAATGTCAGCCTAGTGTTGGAGGTTTACTCGTTCTTTAATCCAACGGTTGTGATTCCTGAGCAGACCCCCGCAGGATCGTAAAGGCAAGATTCCCCAGGATTCTGCGCAGAATTTGGATCGACCGATCGCAGGAAGGAATCTGGTTGGGCAGGATCAAGTGCCCCTGCTGCGGTGGTGGCCGGACGCAGGAACTCTCCTTCAGTGTGAAAATGGACAGAAACCGCTTATTTTGCATCCTGGATGCCTTGAGATCGGGGGTCGGGAGTGGGCTGGCGAGTGAGCGCTGGCTGGTGTTTCACCGCTTTGGTCTTGCTTTACACCACCTTCGATTGGGTTGATTTTGCGCCACAAGGATGCTGTAGCCTCAACGATTGCAACCACTCCCAAGAAACTACTGCGAGCGATGTGCAAGAAGAAAGTGCTGTGTCAGTGGATCACGGTTGAGTTCGCCACCTGCAGCTGCGGAAGCGATGGGTTGTCCAGTCGCGAGATGGATTCCCAGACCGTGCGGAAGCCATTTGTCCAATAGATGGATTTTGGTAGGATTTCAAAGACAACTTGTCGTATGATTATTATATACCAGCTGAATTGGGTGACTGATGGAATGATAGATTAGATGAAACAGTGGTGTCTATGTCAGGCCGTTTCTGTTTTGAGGAAAACGATGGTTGTGAATTATGTTGCCGCTGCTGTTGTAGCAGTTATTAGCAGTTGTTGTATATATATAGAGCTCAAAAGCCATTGCTTAAGTTCTTCTTCCAGGCTTCCGATGACGGCGACCGTGTCGAGTGTTCGACCTGGTTTCACGTATACGGTAAAATCCCGTTGCTTGTTTTGTCCCACATGCATGTGTGTGTGTGTGTTGTTTCAGTGAGTGTTCATCACCGTGCCATGTGTGTGTGTGTGCGCGTGTGTTTGCGAAGCATGATCACCACCGATCACCACACTGTCTTTAAGATTGCAAGGTGGGTTCACGCGTTGGAAACCTCCTTAAGTAAACTCTTAAAGTAATTACTTCTGACATTGGAGTCACTCACCTTCCAAGATGATTGCGCTGCTTTGGACACATCTCATCCGTGACCCCAATCAACTCCATGGGCACCCGACCTGCGCCGTAAAACAGGTTGGGTACATCCACGTCAGGGCTCTTGGCTCAGTCTTCCCAAGTGGTGGTTTAAAACATATTAGGCCCAGGCCACAGTCTTGGGGATTTGAGCCAACAGTTCTGATGGGGAACAGTTCTATATAATATGATGTTCTATGGTATAATTGTTCACCCTTGGCCACCGAAATTCACCGGGGAACTCGTTCAGATGGTGTTCCTTTCGGATGATATTCCCGTCCGAAGAGTGTGCTGCAGGTCGCTTCGTTCGGAAGAAAGGTTGACATTGGAATCATCATTTAATCATGCCATCATGATGAAAGGTTGACTTTGGATCCCAAATCATGTCCAAAGAAAAATAAAACACACAATTTCACACAATCATGAAAAACACCCATTCATACTTGACATCTGCCGACTGTCCGCTTTGCAGGCAAGTGCTGGCGGGCGAACACGTGCGGAAGGAAGTTTATGTTCACTGACCCTGCTTCGAGGACTTTATGGGGCCCAGGCCCGGCCAAAGTGTTGCATCGCCCCAATCGAAGCTGAACTCCGGCCAACCGAATGGCACCGGGAGAGAAACGATGTGCTGCAATTTCTGGGAACGGGGGGCATCTCTTCACCTTCGGCGATGGCGGGTTCCGCAGGACGCTCGCGGCTCCAGGTATGGGGAACACTCGGCGGCAATGTGAGTCTTTGCGTTCCCCCCCCAAACCTGACGTCTACCTCGCCTCGCCAGCCTCGCCGTGCCCACACACACCAGGTTCTCCCGCCGCGCGCGCCACGCCCGACCCAATGCGCGTTCGCCAGACCTACCATCATGGTGCTTCAGGCGGGGGGTTGAAGCGTTTGGGTCAGGTCGTCGGTTTCGGCCAAAAAGATGGCGATTGCCATGACTTTGGTTTGAGAATCGTCGCAGACATTCCCCAAGTGATCCAGATGTTTGCCCAAGCGATGAAATTTGTCGGGATCGGCCATCGCTAGTAGGTTGGAGGCCATAGCTAGTAGGGTGGAGTGCCAATCCTTGCAATCTAGATCTGTCACTATTGCATTCGTCGCCTGAAGGAGTGTTTGGTGCCGGACTGTTGCTTGGGCTCGGTGTCGGTGTCGGCCAAACCGTTTCAGGCAAGAAAGACCTGATGGCTGGCTACAAATATTAATAGCAATGTAAATTAAGTCAGGATGAAATTAAACCATTCATAACCAGTAAATTTGAGCCACAACAGCTTCCAAAATTCATCATATTAGCTTTCGAAAGGGCTTTCGTTGGATGTTTTGTTTAGGATCAATCAATGGCCGCCACCCTACTAGCAATTAGGATCAATCAATGGCCGCCACCCTACTAGCAACAAACTATAGAACCAATTGGTGAAGCTTCCAACCTCCCCGGCATGCTTTGGACTTTGGATATGATTGGGTTTCACGGCGCACGGACTGCCCTTGGACTCGGTTCCGATTTCCCATCACTGTTGGACCATTTCTGCATTGTCTCACCTAGAACTGCAGCACATGGGTGTGCTGAAGCCGATCACGTGCACGTTCGACCGATCCGTTCGCACACCACGGACTGCCCAGAAACGGTCGAAACGGTCGTGTCCGGTCGTGTTCGCCACGCCAGGTGCAAAGAAGGGCAAGTTGGGCCACTGAACGGAAGAAGGGATAGCTGTGGCGCTGAGTTGGGAGAGCCGGAGTGCTGTTTTTTTGTGAGCCCCATGCCGCATGCCGACTGGCAAAATGAGGGAAGTTCCCTTCGCACTGATCCTTGAAACACACGTTCAACTATCCTTCGCACTGGAACCGACTGGGGAACTTTATTCAAGATTCTATATATTCTTGATGTTTTTGACCTCAGCCTCATGATGACGAGGTGAGAACCTGTGTGATTTGACAGAAGAGCACGAGAAGTTCTTCGCCGACCGGAAGATCAGTCACTCGGCCGGGTGTTTCGACGATCCTTTAGAGAATGAAAGACCGGCAGCACTTGGGCGCCAAATGTACTACACACATTAAACAAAAACAGGTACGTAGTGCTTTTGGAAGGTACAGCCTGTATCAAACATAGTGCGACCGCTTCCCTTGCCATTCTCGGGCGGTTTTGGATTTGCTCTATTCAGTACATATATATAATATTATATATATATATATATTTGTTGGTTGGAAATCTAGGCTTCAGAATATGTACCTGCCAAGAAGATTGGCAAAACTGTAGGCGTCCAAGTTTTGGACAAGACCGTTCGTTGGCTGTCAACTAGACATGGGCTCCAGCAAATCAATCAACTAGTAGCAAGAAACTGGCAGGTTGGAGGCCATCGCTACTAGGTTGGAGGCCACCGCTACTAGGGCGGAGGCCATTACTACTAGTAGCAAATCAACCCATTACCCTACAAGTCCAGTCTGACCCAGTAAAACCTGGTCTTTGACCTCCTCAAGTATGGGTTTTGTATGACAATCCCAGTCCATCCCCCGCAAAATGAGGTCCAACTGACTTGTAGGGACAGACGTGTTGCACTTGTACGGTTCGCTCCAAGATGCTCCGGGACGATCCCTTTCGATCTCACCACGGGCACACCAAACACCAAGGCCCAAGGCGCCCACAAAACAGGTATCACCCCCACCCCAAAAAATTGCCTTTCACCTCATATATCCTCCACTTTTGGTTTTATTGAGCTTAGAAAAAAGTGACACTTTTGGGTACATGGTTGTGGCGAGCTTTTCTGGAGCCCAAGGGGGCAGTAAGATATGCCAGACACTCCAGGTATGGCATATCGACCGATCAGTTGGGGATGATTCAGGGGTCGTAGTTACTGATATGCCAGTCTCATGGGAGTGTTTGGGTATATACCAGGACCTTCCAAGAGGTGTCTATAAATAGCCTGAGGTTAAGAGGTGTCCAACAACCACCTGCTGGAAGGTCCTCTAAAAAACCATCAGCTCCACCTCCATCCACTACCCTCAACCTTCTCCGCGCTGCGCGCTGCGCGCTGCGCTCGTCCCAGGTCGCCACACCTTGGACCGGCCCCTGGGAACGATCACAGTCGAGGTGAGTCACAGGGATGTGTCACAGGGGTGAGTCACAGATGCGAAGAAGAAAGAGAACACGGAAAGGCCGAAGGGAATCCGCGAGGGCGAACGGTTTTCTTTTTTTAGTCTTAGTGTTTTGTGTTTTTTGGAAGGATGCCTTACGCGAAAAAGTGTTTGTTGCTTGGATGGAATTGTGTTGTTATGTTTTGGTTTAAAGGAATTCTAAGGTTTTCGCCATTTTAACCGCCATGTTGTTTGGAATTCCTGGCTTGGTCGCTATTTCACGGTTCCTTGGTGGCGCTTCTTGCCCCGTTGCCCCGGACCTCCGGTCGGTCTCCCGGTCTCCCGGCTCCAAACTCAGTCCCCCAGCCACCGGGTCCTAAACTGACCCATAGACCGAACGAATCCCTGGTTCCTTATATAGTGGTTTGCCTGGGATCCACTGGGGCCTGTTGGGAGACCCGGCGATTTCGCATGGCGCAGCGTCATGGCGCCCAACGACTTCGGGAGTGTGAGCAGAGTCGTTGGGCCTCCCTCTCGGAACATTCAACAGCTCTACTAGCACCCTTGGTCCCCAAAAACCCAAGGAATGGGGTCAAGTCGAAGAAGACGCAGTTTGGCACGGCCATTGCTTCTTGGAATGGCGTTTGCAATGGGATGCAGCCCAGTTTGGGCTATTAGATGCTGTTAGTCTTGATGGCGGAGAAGGACTGTGTGAGAGGGGCCTGTGTGGGAACCCGTTGGTGGAGAACTGATGTTTTCTCAGCTTCAACTGATGTCGGTGTGGTGGTGTTCGATGTCCAGGCATCCTTCTCCATCACCCCGAACGAACAGTTCCTGTCCCGAACCTTTCCAGACCCACCGTCGAAGTCGTTGATGGACGCCCCGAATCACCTCTAAAGGAGCTATCAATGGAAGCCCCTGGTCCGGAGTCCTGGTATCTTAAACTTTTCCAATGAGATCCCAAAGACAAAGTGCCTTCATCTGCATCTCACCCCCCAAATGATCAACCATGGCTTCTTGGTGGCAGATGTAGACTCGGCGAGATCTACAAACCAGTTTCTCCAAACATGCTGGTGAAGGGTAGCAGGTTCTTCCTTGACCACCTGGGTGTGCCGCCATCTCCAGCTGTGCTGGTCCGAGGTTTTTCAATACTTTGCTGAGGGACAGGTCGTCGCAGCCACTTGGAGAATGGAAGACGATGCAGGAAACAGTGGACTGATGGTCTCAGTCGCAAAGAACAAGAAGATGTTCCAGTACTTGAAACATGGGCCTACTGGCGCATGTCGTTGCCACAAGTCCATGGCGCATGTGGATGCATGCGCCACTTTCTACCGCAGGTTTGTTGTACAGGCGGTTGGCGGTGGATCCGAAGTTCCACTCAGTGTCCTTCATGGCTCGTTGTTCACTCGCCCGGATGACGCATTAATGAACTCTAACATGGTCTAACTTCACGAATCAGTCCATAATCCTTCTGGAACTAACATGGAAGTGGAGTTCACCACCTGTTTGTAGTGGATTTCACGGTCTTCCAAGGGGCCATTCTCCACTTCCATGTTGGTTCCGGGGAGTGTAATCCTTCTGGAAAACTGGCAGTAGAGAGCATGGATGGGGGAGCTATGGGTGCCAGACGTGCGAACGGGTCTAAGGCAGATTTGATAGATCATGATAGATCCATCAGTTCACTGGCGCCAATCTGTGCCTCTCAGGCTTTGGGCCCCCCAAGAAAGGCCCGCCCCCCAAACCTGGGGCTTTGAGATGGAACACGGGTCGGGGAAGAGCTCTCCCCGAGGACCGTTGGTCGAACGAAGCCACGGGACCGGCTGGTCGAAGCCCGCCCCGATGGCCCCGATGGCCCCGTGATTCGTGGTGTCCAACCACCCCGACTGGGGGTCCTGGGGTCCTGGCTTCTATTTTTACCTTTTCCATCCTTTTCCCTTTCCACGTTTCAGGAGAAGATGCGCGCGCTGCCGAAGACTTTTTGGTCAGTTCAGGAGCACAGATGACCCTTGGTTGGCCATGTGTGTGTAGCATATTTCCTCAAAGCTTGGCCCATGGATTGGAATTTTGTACTGTGATATATACATTGAATTGTGAAACCACCCCAACGTACTGCCAATATATGTTCCGGTCCCATTACTGTAGTCATTCGTCGTCTTTGGTTTGGGGTATCGATGACCCACGAGCAGCGAAACCAGCGCACCTAGAGCAGCGAAACCGGGGCACAGATTCATCAAAGACCCCAAAAGGGGCACCAAAAGAGAAAAGAGGACTGGACGGCCACATGCACATGCAGAGAGAGAGAGAGAGAGAGATGGACTGGAGAGGGACAGAGGACTTGACAAAGACATCATCGGTGCAGAGTCCAGCTTCACCCGGCGCGTGAAGCCAAAACCGGTCACGTCCCGTCCTACACGTCCCGCCAATCACGCACACGTGCAACGCGGTCAGAGCTGCTTCAGGTCTTTACGGGGTGGACCACCTGAAGGACGCTCGGGAAGTGATCCTCACCGAAGGTGCGGACGGTGGGCGGCCAGATGGATGGGAGAATGGCCAGGGTTTAAATATAACAGATCTCCACCAGGAGCGACACCGTTTGGGGTGTCTCTACATAGCCTATAGAGGTTAAGAGGTGTCCCCAAAACCACCTGGCAGATACTCGGGACTGGAACATGCTGACCCCGAACATCCGCCCCAACTGATTGGCATATCTTTCAAATCGGAGGGACTGGCCGTCGCGAAGCGCTTTGCGAGGGGCGACCCATGCAGAGGTCAGATCCGACCAAAGCAGTGAGTTACGGACTGATGGACGGTGAAGAAGCAGGTATGTTGAGGTGTCAGAATGGTCTCCCCATCGAAGGGCTGGCGGGAAACCTTTTGTGGGATCGTTCCTTCCAGTCATCAACTTGCTGGATGCTGGGCGGGAATGGTAGTGGTCGTGATAAGTCAACCGGGCTTGATTCTGAATGGCTAGCTAGTTCCTCTCCTGGTGCGGTTGGGCGGAGGGTATACAGTACACGTGTCGCATGGCACGTGAGGTGGCTAGTGTATAATAGACTTTTTTACGCCACAACTTTCCATGTTCTGAGCTGGGACTACGACACTGAGATCTGCCAGATGACGCACCAGGCGGGAAACCCCCACCCTCGCCGTCCGCACCAGATGACGCACCAGGCGAGATCGACAAGTTGGCCATGGATGAAGCTGGCTTGAGGTGGGCGTTCCGAGCGCCGAGTTCGGACGTGAACTCGGTGTCTGGACGAAGAAACCAAGGTGAACCGAATCCTTTCAATCATGTTCACCCAACCCGATCCTGAAACGATTCGCTATTGGTACATTGGTATCATTGGTGTTTACCGTTTTCTTCCCTAAGTCTTTGGCGCCAGCGCGCACGCGGCCCTAGGCACAGTGCCTCCTTGCAGGGCGGCGCCACGGGCGGCCTGGCCCTCGGCTTCGGCGCCTTGGCCGCGCTGCGCGCGGCGGAGCGCGTGGTGCTGGCGGTGGACGGCGACCCTGCGGGACAGGACCGAGGTCAGTGGAGGGTCGGAGCTGGAAGTGGTGAACAGGAGGAGTTGAGGGGTTTCTTTTTTGGGGAGACAAGCTCCGGTGTGTGTTTTGTGTGAGGGTGTTTTGTGAGTGAGGGGTGGAACTGGAGCAAATTTGGGATAAATAGTTGTGCCTATATGATTGGGAACGCGTTATGGGCTTGATGAGTTGTGGTGATTGGCTTGTCTATGCCAAGCGTTTGTAGGCGTCTTTATGTAGCCAAATGGGTCATCCTAGACTCTGACAAGACTAGTGGCCGAAATCTTCACACCCTGGAATACGGACCAATCGGAAAGCACAATCGCCCACCTTTGGCCACCCCGACTCTGTCGACATCGCGGGGTCGGCGGGGTCAGGGACTCATTCGCATCAGGAACCGCAGGACGCAGCGCAACCCACTGGTCGGTCTTCTCTCGCTTTTCAGACGAGAGCATGATCGCCCACATGCAGAAGAGCTGCGTAGAGCCAGCGAGTTAGGTGAGATTTTTGAGTGCCAGCTAAGATGTTCACCAAATCGATTTGGATGCTCGTTGCCTAAACATACCGCGGCAACAAGCCTTTGGATTGATGTCCAGTTCGTCACTGGAAGCTCTTAAGACGCATGCAAATTGGCTCCTCAGATTGCACTACATCTTCGCAGGACTTTGTAGCGTCCTTGCTCCGTTCGTAGTGATGCCCTTTGTTACTAATAGCTTATTGTTACTCGTAGTAAGGCCAGGAGCTCCCCTAGTATCGTCCTGGCTCCTAGTAGGCACTATATATACATCTTTGCAGGACTTGGTCAACTGAGAAAATGATGCACCACGTTGACCCACGCGGCCTCCTATTATGGCAAGCTGTCCGAGAGCCACCCACGGACACTAAAACAAAAAACCAGCTGAAACCGCGCGAGTGGTGCCCGCATGCAGATCCAGGGTTCATTCTTGATTGACCCCCAAGAACTAGGACTCCGCCACCTGTGAGAGAGATGGAGGATGATTCTCCGGATCTGGGTGTGTTCCTTCGCTCTTCAGCTCCGGCACCGCATGTGCTCGCGCACCGTGGGAGCGAGAGGAGTGTGCCAAGAAGACCCTAATCGCTCTGCAGAAGGAACTGAAGAGGGAAGACAGGCGTGAGTGATTAGGAGAAGGACATGCAACATTGGGAGAGGCTGCCAAGACACAGGATTGATTTGTGTCATTCACCTGTGGTTGATCACATGACTGTGTGAATACTTTGACTCTCCAAAACCATGTAAGAAAGACTTCCACCATCCATGACACCGGTCGTTCGCTCGAGACCTCGGGTGCCGATCGCCGGCGGCGTGGGCAGGTTCTATTTGGTGCGATGGCCAGAGGGATGCAAGGACTGCCGATCTCCCGAGACGAACTGATCTGACCCGATCCGAACAGTCCGCTGGGAACTGACGGTGACGACCGTCGTCGGGGGGTGGCTGAACTGGACACCTCACTTCGGTTGAACAGAACCACCTCGGGAACTGACCGTGCAACCCAAGAAGGTCTCCACCTTCTTGGGAGTGTATGGGGAGACTCACCAGTGATGGGGAAGGACGTCGCGAAGGTCACAAATGCTAGGAGGTGGACATCAATTCCGCGCTGATGCGCAGGTGGACCTTTGTGGATGTGTTAATTGTGTCCACATTGCGTGTCTAGTTTTATTAAAAAAATCATTGGAAAGAGCCTGTTTTCTAAATTTTTAAAAGATTTGCAAAAACAATGTCTTAAAAAGTCAATCCCAAAAGTCAAAGTCAAAAAAAGTCAAATCAGAAAATTTCAGATCGAACGTAAAAAAAGGTCAATTTGCCCAGATCCGACCTTTTTTGAACCTTTTTCGACTTTGTTTGACTTTTTTTTCGACTTTTTTGACTGTTTGTTCGCCTTTTTTTTGACTTTTTCGAGCTGTGGTCTATGGTTGACATGTTTTTGACTTTTCTTGACTCCAGTAATCCGCCAAGGCAAGGAGCCACATGTTTGACTTTTTTTTCGACGGTTTTTTTTTCGACTTTTTGTTTGACTTGTTTCGACTTGTTTTTTGACTTTTTCGAGCTGTGGTCTATTGGTTGGTTTTTTGATTTTTTTCGACGTTTTTTCGACTTGCTTGTTTTACTATTGTTTTGACTTTTCAATTTGACTTTTTTTGACTTTGACTTTTCCAGTTGACTTTTTTTGACTTTTTGTAAATCACGGATTCTGGCCTTACCATATGAAAGTTTCTAGTTACAGCCTTTTAATTTGATTAGGAGAACGACGCTTCCCCATTACTGTTGGCACAGGTTGCGGCAGCTGAATGACGGCAGCCGAGCATCGTAGAGCATCAGACTTTGCACCCCATCTCGCGCTAGGGTCAAGGTTGAAACTACAGCAGAAAGAAGTCAATGACCTCAGGGTATTATAGCTACACTTCCTGGAACTAACATGGAAGTGGAAAACCTCTTTTGTAGAGCGCAGTGGTCTTCCAAGGGGCCATAGTCATCCATTTTCCACTTCCATGTTAGTTCCAGGGAGTGTACATGTTTCAATCAAAAGGATGGACAGTTCCACCAGATTCATGAACCATGAACTTCTGTAGATTCCCAGGTGTTCCCCCAACCCAGCAACATTCCAAACAACCCTCACTTTGTGGAGTAGAAGTGCCACGACATAGTTAACTCAGCTGGGGCATCCCAACATGTCCCAACCTCCTATCTACCCCCCGCCTCCACTCCTGAACAGCCTCCCATCCATTTGTGCAGGACGCCAACGATGTCTTAATGACACACGGCCCGGAGAAGCTGAGGAGCCCGTCACGTCGATGGTCATCGGCGGTCCGTCATCGCACCGTAAAAGGAGATCTCACGATGGTACATGTGCTTGGCCGTTTTCTGCTTTTTTTGGAGGGTGGGGATCACTCGAACTGACAATCATCACGGTTACGTGGATGGCATGGCCCCAATTCGGGCTTATTGGTGCTTCTTGCGGGAAGGATTTGTGAACATGGTCTAGACTCGACCAACCAGCAGGGTCCATGAAGCCAAATGACCTGCGGCTTGCGCTCCAAGGTCTTTCATGTTACGTTCTTCGCGAACCAATTCCCCGAAAAAACAACCCCCCTGACAAAATTCTAGCCCTCTATATTTAAGGATATTTAAGCAATAACATCAATCATGACATACTATATGCATGTTTTTCCAGAACCTCCATAGCCGGCTTGCTGGAGGGTGCTGGCGTCGGCGTCGATCGAGGTGGTGACAACCACTGTGAGACCAAGTCAGTGAGGGGGGTGACCGTCAGTGTTTGACTCTAAAGGGAAAGACCAAAAAAGACTCGAATGTGACCATATGAGAAATGATCCTAAACAGAGCTCGATGTGTCCCCTACCGCGGTAAAAACACACACTCTGACAATTGTATTCAGTTAACTCAGTTACCACGATGGGAAGGATGGCGGTGGAACAGCATGGCGAAAGGTCCGAGAAATTGTAGGTGTTTGAACAATGGTTGTTTCCCTTGACTGCGTTGACGAAGCGGCTCAAGCTGCATCGCTGCTGGGGAGGAAAAACACAGCAAGGAAAAGTGCAGTAGTGTCATTGCGCAGGTACGTTTTCCTGATCGTCCAGTGTGGAGCTTCGTTGGCAGAGGCCACAACTGGAGATCCCTCTGCCCCCTGCTCAAAAAAGTTGAAAGTGAGAGAAGAGGTGGAACCCTTAGATGCAGGGGGTGACACACACAAACAGCCGATTCCGGCGCAAGTGTGTAGGACGTTGAAGGTGGAGCTTTGTACAGAAAGTGCCATTATTGGCGCTGCGAAAAACTAATAGCCACCTAAAAAGCCTTAGAAAGACAGACAAAGCAAACAAAACAAAAGCAGACTAAGAGGGCAAGAAAGAAAGATAGGGGTAGTTACGAGGCCCACTTAGTTAAATGAAAGTAGTGCGCGAGCGGGACATTTGTCTTAAACCGCCCGGGTAGCTAGCAATAGGCTAGGAGAAACAGAAGGAAAGGCACCAACACACAAGTGTGTTGAGTGCGATTTCCTTCTGTTTCCCGAGTAGCGGGTGGGGTAGCAAAGGAGGCCCAGGGGTAGGGAGGGGTAAAAAGAAAAAATGCACGATTACTTTGTCCGGCCTGTGAATACTTAGCAGCACATGCACATGTGAATACTTAGCCGTCAAACATCTCAGGTCAGATTACTTGAGTACATATGCAAGAGCATGCGGAAAATGCAAAATCATGCAGAAAAATGCAAATGCTGCAAAACTGTCAGTTCCCGTGTTTTGGCCCGGCGGCCGTTGTGGCAGTTAATTCGGTGGATGTGGGGGTGACTTCCAGTGGAGTTCCTGTGAAAGGTGGTGAGGTCAGTTACTGCTTGCACGATGAGACAGCGCCCCAATGACGGGGATCACACTCAGCACCCGAGTGGGACGGCTGAGCGAAACACACTCTGACAATTGTATTCAGTTAACTCAGTTACCACGATGGGAAGGATGGCGGTGGAACAGCATGGCGAAAGGTCCGAGAAATTGTAGGTGTTTGAACAATGGTTGTTTCTCTGGACTGCGGTGACGAAGCGGCTCAAGCTGCATCGCTGCTGGGGAGGAAAAGGTTTGGGGGGAGAAACATGAACGACCATGGCATCAAAACACAGCAAGGAAAAGTGGAGTAGTGTCATTGCGCAGGTACGTTTTCCTGATCGTCCAGTGTGGAGCTTCGTTGGCAGAGGCCACAACTGGAGATCCCTCTGCCCCCTGCTCAAAAAAGTTGAAAGTGAGAGAAGAGGTGGAACCCTTAGATACAGGGGGTGACACACACACACACACACCTCCGGAGCCCTAAAGACCCAGCGCCGCGCCATCACCCGGTGGCAGAGATGGCCGTCAGGACATTGTTGCAAGAGGCGGAAGCCTTTCGGCTGCGCCCATGGGAGGCCAGTGGGTAGGAACCGATTTGATCAGTGATTTGCCGTTTTTCCAGGTTTTTCCACGCTTGGAGGTGTGGATCAGATGCAACAGCTTGTACTCGGGGGGGTGATTGGGGACACCCAACTAAATCCCGAGTACCTATTTTAAACAACACAACGGCAATTAAAAGACACTCATGTCGGAGACCCCGACATGCAGCGTATATGTGTGTTTTAATCACCGCCTTCTTAAAAGAAAACATTGCAAACTGGTTTAATTTAGTGTTATATTTGTTAAAACTCGGCACCCACCCACTAGAATCACCACATATCACCACCAGTTGTTAGTCGGATGAAACGTTTACCAGCGAAGAATCTCGACGGATCACTGCAATATAGCCCTTCGATTTGGAGTATTCTTATTTGTTTTTTTCATGTTTTACACGAGTGAGACACTTATGAAACCTTCCTGGACGACGTTTGGGTTTGGAAGCTCTTCCCAGGTGTCAATCTCTGCGGGTCCCCTGTCATTTGGGGGACCCTCCGATGAACAAGAACAACACCATAAAATATATTTATTTGGGGGGGCGTATGTTACTTCGCATGTTGCTTTTGAGCTTTTTGAGACCGATCCTTCAATCACCGTCCTCGAAAAGCGGATACTCAACAGTTGATGAGTTGTGTAATAGTGATGTTGGGTCGACTAAATTCTGCCCCTGGGGCTCTAGTCGTACCTCCGCAGGTTCGGTACGACCTGGACCCGACAATGGCACCCACCCCAGCCCCACCTTCGAAACGAAGGTACTTGGAGCTCTAGGGTGCGTGTTGTTTGCTAGCTCTTGTGCTTTTGTTAGGTGTTTTTATGCTTGTCTCTTCACGTCTACTTCCGGCGTGTCTTGTTGGTGGGACTGGGACTTTCCAACTATCGCGTTTGCATCTTGGGAGTTTTACTGTAGGGGGGCAAAAGGATGTCAAAGAGATTATTGTAGTTGACTGCTGGAGATTAGAGCCATCTTCTTCTGTATATATATATATATTCCTTCCCATCCACCTTTCCACAGCCCCTCTGCGGTTCGCTCATTGCGGGGTGCGCCATTCTTGCGCAATCACCCGGTGCACCGGCCGTATCGGCCTTTGGTTCGTTTGGTCGCCTCGTTTGCAGGACTTCAAGTTTCATGAAATCGCCTCTTGGCCGCACTCGTCCGCGATCGAACGCACGACAAGAACTCGTTGACTTCGATCGTTCGCGGGAGGAGACCGTTGACTTTTCTCCAGACCGAACCGGAGAAGCTGATTGACTGGGAATAGATCAACATAGTCATAGCTGCTTGATTCACAACTACTTTACTTCGAGTGATCCCCACCCTGACAGGCGATTTTGGGAGAAGGCAGAAACCTGTATTGAGCTAGCCTTACCAAGGCGGACATGCGGATTGACACAAGGTTCTGGACTCTGTTCTGACGTTTTACTTGGCATGTGGAGGTCCAGTGCCCATGAGTGCCCACTGCGATCTGGAGCTGGCGGTTAAGAACTTCAAGAGACAGAGACATTTGAGGCGGGATCCTCTTCTAGAATCCAGCAACTCCCTCACCCGGCAGGTGGGGAAACTGGGAACGGAGCAAAGTGGTGCAGGAGGGCTTGAAGAAAAGCTCTCATAAAGTAATGTAGGCCTTTGTTTTTGTTTTAAGTAGGTGTCCACATCTCAGCACTGAATGCCACCAAGTGGGAGAACTGGTTGGGCTCCAGTTTTCATTCATCTTCTTCACATACAGAAAATTTAGCACACAAGCTGTTGCACAAGCAGATCTGAAGCAGCAGTCTAAAAGTGCAAAGTCTGCTTGCAGATCTTGAGGGGCAAACGTGCCAACAGCTATTTTCTAATGATTAAATAGAGAAAGTCAGTTCAGGAACACGCCTTGCCCGTTTTCTGCGAACCATTTTGCGCACATCATTTACAACAGTCCCATTAATTTGTTGCACGCTACATGATGTGTCATGAGCGCGTCAACCGGGCATATTGTTAAATCATTTTCTGTCCTTCGGTTCAGAGCTCAGTCCTAACTCGCGGGCTTCCATCGCAGAAGTTGCGAAAGTGATGGACGCGATGCCTGTCACAGCGAGAGGAAGAAAGACGGTCTACCTGAAGATTTGGCGCGACTTGAAAAACGAAGATCTTGCCAACGCTTAGAGCGGCATGCCTGAGATTTGCACATACATTGCGCTTCGCGAGAGTTTCCCCACATTTGTCAACAAGAACTGGACAAAGGAGCGCTAAAAGAACTTGCAGTGGACCTATGCAGTGCCTATCAGATAATTCGCGATAGCATGGAAGCTGTCGAGTTCTTTGCAGATCTTCTCCTGCCACTGGCAGACGTTCCATCTCACGCGCTCCGTTCTGGTGATTTTTGAACGCGGGGCTTGGTGGGAGATCTGGACCAGCAGCGGCCGCTGATGTTTTAGAATGCGCCGGGTAGATAGAAAAACCCGCGTGTCGAAACAAGGGTCAAGAAAACAGAAAAGTAGAATACTTTTGGTGTTGAGCTGCAGATTGGGGTGATTTGATTCTGTTGAGAGACTTCGGGGAACTAAGTACTCATGAGGTTTTTTCTCCGAAGTTTTGGTTCAAACATGTCTGTGGAGGACGTTTGCGTGGTGTTGGGGCTGGTTCTATTAGTGCAAGTCTTGGGTGTGCGGTGTCCATCTGAATTGTCGGAGTTACAGCCTTTGTTTTTGGTGAACCCTTTCAGTTTAGACCAATACCTGGCTGTTTTGAGTCGGCGGGGACAGGATGCAACAGTTTCGTTTGTGGTAGAGACTTGTATGATCGTGGAACGGAGTTGGATCGAATGGAGTCGTGTGGCTAGGTATCGTCAGATATTGTTTTACTATGGTGGGTCGAAAGTCGCAAGAGATTTTGAGGACCTCATGTTCATGCTACGCTGTGGGTAGTCAGTCGGCGTTTGCTCGGAACACGTGACATGGCCGCGGCTGCATGCACACCCGCCGCCGTTCCGTGGCTGCAGACAATCCGTTGCCAACCACGGGGGCGGAACTGTCTGCCTTTGCACATGACTTCTACAACCCTGGCAGCTTCACAGTCGACACGCCTGAGACTCTTGTACTCTTGTTTCTTTGTTTTTGGAAGGGCGAGATATTACAATTGGGTTATGTTGAGAGACGTTGATTTGTCGCAACCATTGTTTGTATAGTATATGATTCCGAAGAGACCGCTGCGTTCGTCATACAGTACCATAGACTTTGTCAGCGATGATGAATCATAGTCCGTCATGCAGTACCGAAGTCCGTACATAACAAGAAGAATCATAAGTTCAATCCTGCCTTGTGGAAAATCCCCAACTCGAAGTGGAGACCCCAGGGCGCTACCCGACTCCTGCGACCCTTGTTTACAGGAGAACAAACATCACATTGAATCACTTTTGAATCATTTTAAACCCTTTTGGAAGCTTAATAAATCTTATTTGTGCACTTTTTGGCTTTAAAAGTGCAAAAAGTGATCTAAAATGATTTGAAAATGCAAAAAGTGTATTTGCCACTTTTGTTCCTGAACGTGAGTTCATGACAAGTAATTCTTTAATTTACTGTGTTTGAAAGTCAGCATTTCATTGTCATCCTCATTTTGTTATGAGTGTTTTTTAGGAGAAGGAAGAGGAACAGGAAGAGGAAGAGGAAAAGGAACTGCAAAAAAAAAATAATAGAAAAGGAACAGGTCGAGAAAGACGAACAGGAAACAAACAAATGGATTGATTTGGATTGTTGATTATCTATTCTACTGGTTTTCTGTGTTTTTACAAAATTTTGTAACCTGATCAAATCTGATCAAACCTGATCAAATTTGATCAAATGTGATGGGATTGCATTTTTAAAAAGAACCCTAATTTCCTGAATTAAAAAGTTTTGTCACAGTTTTAGTCATTAGATTGTGTTTCCTCAATTCTCCTCGCCTTCAGAATTTTTGTCCACAGTTTTATATAAGTATTAAAATTTGTTTCCTTTTTTCACAATATTTTGTCCATTGTTTTAGTCATTAGGTTTTTTCCTTAACTTCCCTCACCAAGTTTTATTGTCCACAGCTTTTGTCATTAGAAGTTGCTTCCTTAATTTCCCTGGAAAGGGAAAGGAAGAGGAAAAGAAAAAGGAAGAGGAACAGGAAAAGGACAAGGAAAAGGAAAAGGAAGAGAAAGAGGCAAAGGAAAAGGAAAAGGAAGAGGAAAAGGAAAAACAAACGAAAAAGGAAATGGAAAAGAAACGAGGAAAAGCAAGAGTCAGAGAAAAGGAAAGAAAGGAAAAAGAAAAGGAAAAGGAAAAGGAAGGGCACAAGGAAAAGGAAGATGGAAAAAAAAACACACACATATTCTTTGGGTGACGGACAGTAAGGAAACAAAATCTAATGACCAAAATCCAATGACTAAACCTGTGGACAAAAAATTTTTGGTGAGGAGAGTTGAGGAAACAAAATCTAATGACTAAAGCTGTGGACAAAAAAATTGGTGAGGAGAGTTGAGGAAACGAAATCTAATGACTAAAGCTGTGGAAAAAAATTGGTGAGGAGAGTTGAGGAAACAAAATCTAATGACTAAAACTGTGGCCCCTTTTCTTGGTGTGAAAGAAAGTAAGGAAACACAACCTAATGACTAAAACTGTGGACAAAATTGTTTTCGGGTGAGAGAAAGGACACAAAATCTAATGACTAGAACTGTGGACAATCTTTTTGGGGTGAGGGAAATTAAGGAAGCAATTTCTAATGACTAAAGCTGTGGACAATAAAACTTGGTGAGGGAAGTTAAGGAAACAAAATCTAATGACTAAAGCTGTGGACAAAAAATTGGTGAGGGGAGTTGAGGAAACGAAATCTAATGGCTAAAGCTGTGGACAAAAATGTTTGGTGAGGAGAGTTGAGGAACCAATATCTAATTGCTAAAACTGTGAGCTGGAGCTGGATACTGGAGCTGGAGGTGGAATACTAGTTCAATACTAGTTGAATACTGTTGGATTTTTTTGTCCCGAGCTGGAGTTGCACCTTTTGCAATTTTTTGCACGTTTTGTGCACTTTTTTGCACTTTTTGTTCACTTTTGTGCACTTTGTGTGATTTTGCAAATGCCAACTTTTTGCACTTTTTTGTCACTTCAGTGCACTTCAGTGCACTTCAAATCTTATTGGTGGTTAAATTTGAGGGCGCATCAGCTTTGTGCACTTTTTGGTGAAAAAGTGCACAAATAGGATTTAGACTTATTTCAAACTGATTTGAGCTGATTTCAAACTGGTTTTTCAACTAAAAACGCCTCGGTGCACCATCGTGACACCAAGACAGCCCTGCTGGGTGGCCCAGTTGTGCCTTTGGTCTCAAGATCAACCTTCAAAACAAAATTCAATGTATGATCAAACAAACCCTGAGCATCGGCTATTGATTCTAATCAACAATAGTGGAAGTTTTTGAACTGATATTGATATTGATCAATAACCTCAAAAAATGTCAAAATTCAACAATATATTGATTTTTGCAATTGGTTTCCTAATTGAATTGTTGGGCTCAAGTGGGGTAGAGCTATGTGCAGACATCCCTTTTGACAAATATGGGGTGTCAAAAAAAAAGAAGAGAAATAAGAAAAGAAAAAGGAAGAGGAAAGGACAAGGACAAAAGGACAAAAAACGTGAAAGAAAGGAAGAGGAAAAGGCAAAAGGAAAAGGAAGAGGAAAAGGAAGATGAAAAGGAAGAGGAAAAGGGAAAGGAACAGGAAAAGGAAAAGGAAGGAAAAGGACGAGGAAGAGGAAAAGGACAAAAGAAAAGGACAAGGAAACAGGCGCGCTTCGCGCGCAAGAGCAATGCCACGATGGTTTTTGATTTGAACAATGAACAGTGTGCCTTGATTTGGTGTCTGAGTATGAGTGCTGTTGGCAAAGTGCAGTTGTCGGATGATGATGACTCTGAAAGCTGCATTTCTAGAAAATTCATGTGATTCAATCTTAGCAGCCAAGTTGAGCGTTCAAACTTGTTCAATCAAACGTGCTGTTTATGATGGAAGCCATGGCAATCATGATGGTGACATTTAGTGTGGCTTTTGCAATCATCATGGTGGTGATTCACTTCTTCAATTCCTGTTCCATCAACATCGTTTACAATGAATGTTTATTTGATGAACCGAGTGCTGTTGGCAAAGTGCAGTTGTCTGATGATGATGACTCTGACTCCTGCATTTCTTGGAATTCCGATGATTCCGATACGTCATCATCACATTGGGGCACTGAGTCAAATCCTGGCATTGAAAGACTCCGGTCCAGCTACGCGATGGTCTATCAATTGCGTGAGCTTCAAAAGATTGATAGAGAAGCATTTCGCAAGTTCTTTCCAGTCAGTGAAGCAGTGAGTAATCATCGGAGTCGAAGCTGAAGGGCACTGTGCCAAACTCTTCATTTGGATGTCAAATTAGCAGACATGTTTTTGTGATGGAGACTGGGCACAAGTTCCATGTCTGCTTTGCTGAATTAATTCTGATTCAGGTTGTTCACAGTCATGTTTTGATTGCTATGATTCCATGTCATGGGACTCAGATGTGCAGCACAGTAAACTGAATAGTGCACTTCGTTCGTGCCAGCCAGGTGAATCATCATGAAGGTCAATAATGGATGACCATGACTTGTCTGATGAGGTTGATGCTGATTGAGCTGAATGTCTTGTCACGTATTGTTCAATTTTAACCTAGACTAAAAATTGTGCCCTACTGCATGTTTGACTGAGTCTGATGTTGTTTGCAAGGGTTGGAATCCCTGCCAGCACAGTGCTCTTCAGCCAAAAAAACTGTCTAGAATGACTAGATTCAATAATTATTATACAATCCCTGCCAGCACAGTTAAAGCTTGACTACTTTCAACAAATAGATACTTTTCAATGCCTTGATTCAATACTAGACTAGTTGCAAAAACCTTGCTTTGTCACAGCCCCTGCCAGCACAGAGCTCTTCAGCCAAAAATTCAAAACTTACTAAGCTAGTTAGTTCAAGAATTTTCAACGAGGCCAGGAGTGATTTATCGTTCAGGAACCGTTTGTACTTAGTACATATTTCATTGTGTTTTGTAAGTTGGCTTGTTGCTCGACTCGTCAACTTATCGTAAAATTTAAAGGCTATGTTGAACTTTCATTTTGTCTGCAAGTTCACTGCAACTTCACTCGTGGCTTCACTCGTGGATGTACCCGTGAAAACACTTTTGGTTCACTCATACTTTTACCCGTTGGTGATTTTTGTTCAAAATCATGTCTAATCACTTTTGAGTAATTCCTAATCATTTTAGATCTTATTCGTGACAATTTTATGCTTCAAACATGATTCAAAATGAGCAAAGCAATTTCAAAAATGCAAAAAAAGACTAGCCGGCCAGACTCGCCCAAAAGCCTCGCCGGGAAGACTCACCGCTTTGATTTGGTGAGAAAATGATGGGCTTGGCTGTGGCGCTTCAATTGTGCCTGGACACGGCGAGCGCTTTTAATGAGATTTGCCATTTGGCGAAAAGGTCAGCAGTGGCACAAGTACCAACGGCGCAGCTTGTCCAAGCAGACGACGCTTAAAAGGAAGAGGCTCTTGTGACCCTGCAAATTGCCCCCCCACCCACCCCCCAAAGCTTGAGGCGCCAGAAAACTGACTTCACATTGCCGGTTTCTATCAACCCGACCCCTTTTAGAAGGGTTCCTTCCAGGACCAGTGAAGCTGATCGTCTTTGAGATGATGTGATGACGCAAGGACAGCGTGTTCAAGGCGGTGTCGGAACACCATGTTTTGACCCCGGTTGACCCCATGGCGGGGAAGGGCGGTAAATTCGCCTATCCGCGATCCGCCCCTGAAATTCAAGAAAGGGCCAGAAGAGCCGCAAAGAACGCCAAAGAGCATGTGAGGACAAAACATGATTTGGAGATCCAGTCTTTGTTTGATCAAGTTCTTCTCTAGTTCTTGGTGGTTGACAGCTGGTCTTCAATTTGCCTTCTGTTTCTGGTCCCGCCAATTCTGTAGCTGCCAAGTGGCTTAGGTTTTCGATCCTGGTCAGCGTCACGCAGTTGCAGGCGGTCAGTCGTCAGTCAATGTTTGCTTCAAGTCATGATTTCAGATCAGTCTTTTGTTTCTTTTGTTAGTTCTTGGTGAGTTCTTGTCACGGGCGTCGTTCGACACAGCAAGTTTTTCACATCTCCGCTGCTCCGCCACCATGACGCGAAACCAGCTTGCTCGGTTTGGGAGGCCAGATTTCTGGTTGTCATGTTTAGGCACGCTGGTTCTGCATTCCATGCGAGAAATACCTTGTCTGATATACACTGCGTTGACAATGCGTACACGCGACAGTTTCGATCAGAATGGGGAAGGTGTGTGCCCAAACTGTTTTTTGGCATTTTTCTTGCCAATGGAAAATAGCTGTTGGTACACTTGCCCCTCCAGATTTGCAAACCACTTGGTGGCATTCAGTGCTGAGATGTGGACACCTATTTTTAAAAAACACCTGCTGTATAAAAAAATTTGTCTTCAGACTGTCCTTGGCCTCCTGCACCACTTTGTTCCCTGTTTTCCCACGGCCGGGTGAGGGCTGTTAGATTTTAAAAGATGATCCCGCATCCCGCCTCCAATGCCTGTGTCTCTTGAAGTTCCTAACTGCCAGCTCCAGATCTCAACAGCAAGCGCCAGATCTTAGTGGGCAGTACCGGACCTCGGCACTCCTTGACAAACACCTACTGGTAGGTGCGGGACGGTGTGGGGAAGATGTTGATCCCATCAAACCCTGATCGAGCAGCCCGTCGCGAGCCCATCGAGCAGTCCAAAGCCAACAGGCTGGTCAGAGGATCCAGTTTGTGCCGTGACATTTTTGGACATCCGGGCCTGTATTTTCATGGGGGGACCACCCTCACCTGGAAGGTTTCCTACACTGTCGCCCCACCGTGGTGTCCGGGAAACCGGCGGAAACCGCCGCAGACATGTCCGGGGCGGCTGGATGAGGTGGAGCACATCATCGAGCAGGGTCGTCAAGACCCTCAGGAAGTGGACGCCCGGTGAAGCATGAGCAGGTTACTTTTGGGGGGGTTCTGAGACGGCAGTTGCTGTTTGGCACGCCGTTTATTGTTTGATGGCCCGGCCCCCGTCGCAAGACATCACGAGACACTACACACCATTTACCACAGATACTATTGTATCCTGAGCCAGATGCAAGATGTCATTCAATGGTTGGTATGGCCAGCAATTTTGTGCCATCCAAGGCTGCCAAATTTCAATACAACCTTCGATGCCCCCCGGTGTGGCTGTGAGCAGTTCACCTGCATCTACCATAGCCGGCGCCGCCACCAGAGCCAGCTCCTTCAATGTGTTTGGGCACGACACTAGTGGTGTGAGGTGTTTCTGGAATCCGCGCGCCGTGAACAGAAGGATCCAGTGATCCAGTCTGGTGAACCATGGTCAAGCAGAGCACTGGAGGGGGATGTTTCAATCTAGTTGGTTGCGCTGGAAATACAATGAAATATATGTATACAGGATACATTTCATATAATTAATGTCACGGCACGTCCCCGTCCGTTTGGCGAGGGTGTGTGGATGGTGGCCGAGGTCGTTGTCCCCAGTGTTGCGAGAAAGGCATCCGTGTGAGAAAAGATGCTGATAGAAGCTTGGCTGAAAAGTGAGAGGGGGGGACCCTGGGTAAGCAATGGTCAGCCACTTGGAGGTTCTAAAAGTTGAATGACGTCCTGAAATTGCCGGATGTTTGGTTTCTCTTGTGAAGTTGCTTTGCAATCAAACTGAGCCGTCTTACGTTCACCTTGTGACACTGGCCCTCGCTGAATGCGCTGGCCCTCGGCCGTATCAGCTTGGACCTGCGCAGAAAGCTGCCACTCTGGACCATGATCTTTTTCTACCGCAATAGATAAAGCTGTTTCTAGCGTGGTCCATGGAGCTTTTGATGAGGTTATACTTCTTGGTGTCCTTAGCGCTCCACATCCTTCCACTGAACCGCGAGCCGCCCCACCGACCTCGATGATTTGGCCGGGCTTCGCCTTGCGAACCACACCCACTTTCCGCCCCGGCCTCGTGTGAGGAGGTTGGAAGGAGGCACCTCGGCCTTTCGTGAACCTCGAGTGAATCCGATTAGCATCGCCTCAGGTTGGAAGGCACCTCCAGCCTCGCTGGACCCGGAAACGGCGGCGGTTGGGCGACTGCGGTCCAAACGGTCGGTCGCACCAAGCCATGGAACGCCCTTACAAAAAGAGGCTGATCATGAGGTCAATGAGGTGGAAGAGACCTACAGCGAAACAAAGGTTTTCCATGGTTTTCCTACTTCTTCCATGCACCCGTATACAGACTGAAAGTTGACCTCTTGGACTTCTCAGCCTGTGTTTTTTTCTTCAGATGTTCTTGGAGTACAGTTTTGTGCCAGATGTTTTGGCTGCTTTTGGGAGTCGACGTCGAAATCGCACTCCTCTCCTTGGGCGACTTCAGGAGACCCTGGAGCACCTGCACAAGCGCGTCACAGGCGGGGCACATCTTCATCACGGCTGTCATGGGGTCGTTGGTGCCTCCTGACATGTCAAATCTGAAATCCTGAGAATAGACGATGGTACTGACGATGGTTTAGAATGGTTTGGAATCTGATTCTGATGGTGCTTCTGTTTTCCGCACTTCCCCATTGATGTCGAAATGTCAACAAAAGGTGTTGAGCATTGTGGAGCATCGTGCTTGATTCTGCCCAACGATCACATGTGTTGTTTGGTCACCCAGTTGTTCTCTGCCCACCATGGCTTCTGCCCCCCGCAACCTGCCGCAACCTGCCCACACACGAGGACGGTTCGACCGGACGCTCGCGTCGCGTCTCGAGGTCAGCTGGCGCATCGCCAGATCTATGGTGCTTCGACAGGCGCCACGTCGCGGCAGACATCGAGCCGCACCGAGAAATCGTGTCGCCTTTCCCGTGGATCCGTAACGGGAGTTGCGGAGGAGTAAGGAGTTAATGGACATGAAGATGTTTCTGTCCTTTTGTGAATCGTTCCAATTTTCTTGTTAATGAATATATTAATTCGTTTGTTAAGTTCAATGGTTGTTCCTTTTCTTCTTTCGCCCTTCTTGTTGGGAGAGCCTTCGGAGTCATGAAGCTGCGCGGCGGACCGGAGAAGCTGCCCTTCGCGGTCCAAAGTCCAGGACCCGTTGTACGGGAGAGACCAAACCGAACTGATCTTGTGGAGACAGGTCAACTATAATCCTGTCCACCTATTAAAACACATGCGCCCCCCCCCTATTAAGAGAAGCTCGGTCGCAGTTGTTTAAATAGGGGGTGAGTGATAATTGGTGGATACACAGGGCGGACAGATGTGGGCAGTTACGGTTGTTTTTGGAACTTAATAATAGAAACTACCCCCAAAATCGACCATGTTGGTAGTTTAGTAGCGGTTTGAAAGGGCGGTAATTTAAAAATACATATACACCGAATTTAGGGTTTCGAACGTGTTTTGTTAATATTTGGGGAGGCTTTTTTAATAGGTACTCGGGATTGTATATCCACAGTGTACTAACCAGACCTTCTTACAGAATTGAGACCTGTTAGGGTCCGACAAATGTCCGACCTTTTAAAGGACAAAGCGCCGCAGGCTGGAAGGCCTTCGACCAGATTTGGCGGCCGTTGCCCGGCGAAGTCACTGTGGCTTGGCGGGAGGGTATGGTATCGTAGAACCAGCAAACAGCGCAAACAGGAGACCAGCCAGGTGGGCCACCCGGAAACCATGAAGAACCATCACCAAGGTGGCCACTGGCATACCAGGCCATGGCAAGTCGGAGTTCCTCCTGTCCCTCGCAGCCACTTGGTGCGAAGTTCCGCGGTGCCCCGCGTGCCGAAGGGGGCGGAACCGGGCAAGCACCCGGGGGCCCCAAACACGCGGGCGCGGTGCTTTTTGTGGGGGGGCGCGGCCCAAACGTGCGTGGAGCATAGAACTCGGAGTGTTGTTTCGGTGTAACTTTCTACACTTTTTGGGGTACGTGTCACGGTCCGCGGTGCACGACAGGGCAATCCTGGGTGTGTAGCAGGAATACCTATGCATTGAAAGGTTTCGGGGACATCAAGGGGAATTATAAGCCCTAGTGCAGCACCAAATGTTAGGGGTAGTAGGTATAGCCACGGAAAAATGAACAGATTCACTCCGAAGTCTACATCATGTGAAGACTGCCAAGTGCAACACGCTGTAGATATGAGCAACCACAAATACAACGGTTATAGATTGTGAGCGGCATAATTACCACAGGATAAGTTCTTGGAAGACCTTGCGCAGCAGCTCATGTGTATGTGCAAGTTAAGTACACAATATGGTGCTCATAGATATGCCCCCCACATTTAGCATGTTTTCTCCATCCAGTCAACAGTTTCATTCTTTGGTAACGGTGCAGGGCTCGTTGAGAGCGGCTCCATGATTTTAGTTGGAATCACTACTGAAGTGGTTTGAGGCACTGTGCACGTGTCAAAGTTGGTCATACAGATTTTGAGTAGGTCAGTTTGGCCAAACTTCCATCCACAAAGTTGTCCATTCGTTCACTAACTTGGGTGACTCAATGTGGCTCAACGTTTCCTTTGTTGAGTTTCATCCCACCACTGGCTGGCTCCCTGGAGAAAATTCTGATCCGATGGCCACCCTGCCATCCAAAAGACCCCGCGACGCATTCGCCTGAGATGAACATGGCTCACTTGCATGGTGATCGCGACTAGGCATTGACCCAGCTTCCGGGTGGAAGGTTCAAGAGCAGGACACGTTTCAAGACATTTCAAGACCATCCGCCAGTTCCCTTTGCATGTACAGTTGCAATTGACCCAAATTCCCCCCACGACAACTTGAGTGTCTCTTGGAACTGATTTCGAGGGGACGAGGCGATAGCGGCGATAGGTCGTTTCTTCAACAAACGGATGAACATGATGGAAAGGCCAACATGTGTTGGATGTTTTTCAAGATCCGGGGTGAGAAGAATCTCAACAGCGGCGGGATGACCCTGACATCAGCGGACCTTCAGTCAGACCCACGAGTGGGCCAAGCAGCCCATCCATCCAGCATGAAACATCACTGGTTTGTCAAACTAGTGGAACTGAGTTCGGTGCGGACAACATGGGCTGTTGAAAACCATCACGACCATCCTTTGAAGTTGATGAATGGGTCCGTTCGGTGGTCGGCTGCTCTTCTCCGGCGGACTCGCTCCAGCGCCGGAGTCAGGGACACCCAGAGTCAACCCAGACACGATTCATGGGACTGCCATAGGACTGCCGCCCCATGGGACACCCCCAAAACCACTCCAACTGATTGGCAGTCCTATGGCAGTCCCATGGGTCGTGTTTGGGCAAGTTCGAAGGCTGATTCTAGGACACCCAGACTCTCCAGCGGGGGGACTGTTGAACCCTTCGGTGGACCGTGCGGGTGGTTTCGTTCGGTGCAAAAGCCTCCCAAAGGTACCCTCGTCTTCGCGTTCGAGAGCAACTTCAAGAACTTGGCCATTCAATTGGACGTCAAGGCCGGGCAGCCATTCATCGACCATTCATCCCATCGAACTCGGCAGCCACGGATCCGTCTCGGACGATGGATCCCCAGTCGTCTCCAAGTCTCGTCGCCCTGGATCCGCAAGTCTCGTCTCGTCGGGAGCGAGAGGGGTATTTTCGTCTCCAGACTGCGAGTTATAAGTGGTAGTCACATCCCGCATCTTCTGGCAGGACCCTCCTGTCGGGGTGTCCAATGAACTACCCCACACTACCTATAGGCTTCCATTGGGCACCCCTTGGAGGGTCCTGGTACATCTTCCATTCCTATGTCCGACAGTTTTTTTTTCTAAACGGTCGACGCGACCATGCATGAATGAACACTGACCGCCCGCGCAGTGCTGATCAGTGCCATGTGTTGCAGTGCAGTGCAGTGCGATTGCTGTCATTCGACCTCTTTGTCTCACGCGGAAGTTCATCACGAGCACAGCACCGGCCAAGCACAGCACCTGAAGGTTTGCCCAGCCACATTGCCGGACTGCAAAGGTGTGAACGAAGGTGTGCTTCGATGAAGGTCAAAACAAAGCAAGGCACCACAAGTGATATGAGGTGTGAATTGAGGTGTGATATGATGCTGTGGTGGTGCAGTGGTGCTACCCTTTGACTCGACCATGGGTTCCTTGTGACCGGCATCCAGAGATACTTCTGAAAGTTTCGGACCAGTTGCCGGCCTTTGCCACGTTGTTCGTGGACGGGTTGAATGTGGCAACCCCACCGAGGATGAATACGGAGAGATGAGAAAGTGCTGCGGAATAATGCATGGGACATTTGCACATCAGACATGCCAACCCAGTGGTTTGGTTGTCATGGTCGATGGGTGCCCATCCTGGCTGGGTGTGAGTGAATAGCCCTCCAAGAAACATAGAATTAGTTGGCATGGCCGGTTGGATGACCATAACCGTCTACAAACAGGTGGTTGTCCACTTCCATGATAATTTCAGGAAGAATACTAGCCGGACAAGCGTGATGAGTAGCTTGATGAAGAAAGAGCCATCATGAACCATCCCAGTTGGCAGGTCCAATGCATTCATAAGCGAAGTCGTTGGAGGTCCTGACCAACTAGCAAACTGATGATCCGTCATGAGGATCCCGATGATCAGTCAATGAAAGCAATGCGTTATTTGTATTGCTCCTACTATCTCCTACTCTGGATGTTTGTGTTTGGTGTAAGCATGTTGGTTCAGTTGCTTCGCTGCTTTTGGCTTTTCGGGTGGTTTCAGGGTGACTTGGAACAGGTCTTCCCCAGGGAGGTCCACTCACCTCTTCCAACCACACTCATGCAGAATCCCCACTCCGGAAGTGGAAAACCAGCTATTTGTAAACGATGATGGTCATCCAAGGGTCCATGCCATCCAAATCCATGCTTGTTTCATGAACGAGGGGCTGATCTTCCAGTCGCCCCTCCCCGAGGCTCGTGCCACTTGTCCGTCGTTGGAAAATGACGAGTCTCAGCTGAAACGGGTCGCGCAGTAGAAGTTGCATCATTGCGCAGGGTGATGGTTTCGGATATTTTTATGTTTTCGGATGATTGGACCCCTCTGACTCATCACGAAAGGTAGCCCTTTAGGGGATACCTTGAGTTTGTCTTGCGAAGCAAGTGTTGGGACGTCCGGGTCTAATAATTGATCGCTCAATTCAGACCCCCCCCCCCCCC
>CAXAMN010008779.1:1000376-1012527 GCA_963970005.1 Durusdinium trenchii
CCCCCTTGGAATTGATTTTTCAATACAGACCCCCCCCCCTCCCCCTCTAAAATCAATTCTCTCCTGGAGAACGTCTTCGTGAGCCTCTCATGATTTCAGGATAGTTGAAACCCTCTTGAACATTTAGAAAGAGTGAATATGAAATTCTAATCACGAAAGGTGTTCCCCGAGGGGATACATACTTAGAGTTTGTTTTGTGAAGCACGTCAATTCTCTCCTGGGGAGCGTCTTCGTGAGCCTCTTATGGTTTCAGGATAGTTCAAATCCTATGATGTTCCGATTCAATGCTCACCGATGATCTGAGCCATGGGGCAAGTTTGTTTTCCTAAGAACCTTATTGAACATTTCGAGAGCATATGAACATATATTTACGAAAGGTCGCCTCCGAGGGGATAAATCACCATGTCGAACATTGCATTTTTGTTCCTGCCTCTCGCGTTCTCTTCTCTTCCCGCTGTCCTACCTTTCGTGTCTCCCTCCTCTCAAGTATTTTGGACCGGGTTGAAACCAACCAGATTGGAGTTCGTGTCATGGAGTTCGCACAGAGTGTCCAGTGACCAGTGATTTCCATCCATTTGGGTAGTGCGGTATGCTGCAATCCTGCAAGTTTACTGCCTGTTCTTTTTTTGTAACTACTACGTAGGTCTTTTGGGAAGGACTCGCTGCAGCCAGTATTTTCAGCACCTATCATTGGCTTATCCAGCAGAAACTCCGCCCTGCAACCCGGCCAAGAAACATTCACCAGACACCGTGTAGAGGACAAAACCGGTGTGTTTTATCACTGAGCAGCTTACTGGAAGTGATTCTTGCTTGCTTCTTTGGTGCACTCTCCCTCTCCGAAGTCTTGAATCAATCATGTGACAAGTGGAAAGACATCTCTAGAGCAACTCGATCATTCTGGGTGTGTGCCAGTGTGCCATTCCCTGTCACACTCGGTAAACAAGGTATGTATCACTATAGAAAGGGCGGCTTCGCCCTGGTGCCGCCGACCCCCACAGACCACCTCACTGAAGCCCAAGATGGGGCATCCCATCCCAGTGAATATCCTTAGTAAAATACACACCCACATGTTGTTTGTTCTCCCTTTTTCTGGGGAGCTCGATAAGTCGATGAATGTGTGAGAACTCTTTTGCCGAGATGGCAAATCTCGATTTGATCATGAATTTAGGTACACCATGTTGCAACGACCATGGAGTTGCCCTAAACAGCCTCAGACTTGACCTTTGGCCATCGTTGAGCACCACGAACATCAGACACTCGAAAAAGCCTTGCCACTGCAGTTCCTGGAGCGTCTAAAGCGCCCAAATTGTCCTCCGAGCGGCTCAGTGACCCGTGGCTTTCGGACGTAACAAATAGTCTTTAACAGCAATCTTTCGTTTGGTGGCCGCTGTTACTTGGTCTCTACCTCCGCTGCAGACCAGCCCCCAAGGCTCCGGCAATCCGCTTCGCCACGCTTTTCCCCCATCTAATTCCACAACAAAGCTGACCAAAAAATTGGCCTGACAGGGTGCCTAACAGCAGCTTGGAAAACTAATATTAAAAAACTTGTGAAGGCATGCAGCAGAGGGCTTGGAGTGTTTGGAGTCCGCTGGAGGCTGCTAGCTGCGAACCCTATATATAGAAAAACAGGCGCAGAACCGCGTAGCAGCAGCCAAGGTGATGGCCACAGACCGGTCCTGCTGCCCTGAGACAGGCTCCCGGCAATCCGCTTCGCCACGCTTTTCCCCCATCTAATTCCACACCAAAGCTGACCAAAAAATTGGCCTCTCAGGGTGCCTAACAGCGGCTCCGAAACCTAATAATAAAAAACTTGTGAAGGCATGCAGCAGAGGGCTTGGAGTCCAGAGCGCCCAAAGAGGGCTGGTCCCGCCACAGCCTTCCTCCAGCTAATTCGGTGCCAGACGGCAGGTTTTTTTGCACGCAAACGGTGTCCCAGGTGCCGCCCCGCCTAGGCATCAGCTAGGCCGGGGTCGGCGGATATTTTAGAGAAAGACCATCATCAGCATCCACTGGGCCCAGGGAGTTGGACATAGTAACAATGGATACATTAACAAAACAACAACATGTTGTATTAAATATATAGTATTGATTTTAGATGTTGCTGCTCATTATTTCAATATGCTTCGCTCCTCCTCCTTTTCCGCTCCCCAACAGCAAGCTGCTGGATTGCGGTGGGCAGTCCCGGACTTCAACAACACACAGACAACCACAACACACAACCAACAACACACAATCACAAACACACAACTACAAACACACAACTATAAACACGCGAACCACAAACACACAACCACACACACAATCACAAACACACAGCCACAAAAACAATCACAAGCACAACCATAGAGATACAACCACAAACACACAATCACAAGCACACAGCCAGAAAACACAAACACAAGCACACAACCACAGACGCAAACACAAACACACAACCGCAACAATATAATTACCTCTGTGTGCGTGTGGGGGGCATTTTGCGTGGCAGGTGGTCACAGGGTAGCACTTCTGGATGCCAACAGGAGACCTGGGCGACACCCCGACGCGAACTCCCTAACACAAGTAACAATCCCCAACCCGAGGACCCACAAGCAAAATCGAAAACCACAAAACCCACGACCATGGCAATATGCTCTTTACCATGGCGTGAAAACAAACGATTGGAAGGTCTTTGTGGGGTCACTCGAAGTAAACTATGCACGTATATATCATCACGAAAGCCAGCCGATAGGCTAGGCTGGAGTTGGGTGGGGCGAACGAAGTGAGTATAAGGGGTGTGGGGGGGTTGGTCGCACAGTGGCCAGTTTTTCGGAGGGGTGAGCCGTGAGCCCAGAAGAAAAGTATTTGCAGCTTGGGAGTGGTTTTTGATGTTATTGACGGCCGTTAGCGCATCAGTAGCATCATGAGGGGCTCAGGAGGCAATCTAAACCGCCTTCTACCAGGGGTGGGAGTTCATGTCAAAGAGGAGACAACGCGACACGAAAAGTGGCTGGAACTCTACCATGCGCGTCTCTGGTGGCCATTGAAATAGCGTTCGACCAGGGGTGAAAGGGAGGTGTGTTCTATTAAGACGCTGGGTGATTTGTGAGGGCAGGAGAGGGAGCAGAATGTTGTGGGGATAGCGGAGGAGGACGTGAAGGGAAAAGAAAGAGGGTTTGCAAGAAATCTTGGAGTTGCTTGGGGGTGTCCTTTTCAATGGTGAAGATGCTGTCAACCATACGCAAAAGGGCGCCCAATATGGGGTGGGAGTTCATGTGGAAGACATCCGTGGCGGAGGAGGACGTGGTTGGCAAAGACTGATTGCAAGAAATCCTTGAATTTCTTGGGGTTGCTCTTTTTTATGATGAAGACGCGCCCTAACCATATGCAAAAGGGCACCCAATATATATTGGATGCGAGTTCACGTAATGATGCGGTCCATTGAGGGCAGGAGAGAGAACAGAATGCAGCGGGCAAGCTTTGAATTGCTTTGGGGTGCCCTTTGTTTAACGGTGAAGAGGCCTAGTGGCCACACTCAAAAGGGCACCCCATATGGGGTAGGAGTTCATGTGGATGAGAACAGGGAGGGAACAGAATGCAGCGGGCAAGCTTTGAGTTGACGTGCGGGATAGGCATAGCGGGGGAGGATGTGATAGGAAAAGAGGTGGGGAGCTAATCCAGGATCTCCCCCCATGACCATATTGATATCTTTTACGGTGGCTGGCTTTCGTCCCCTCCTTCTCAGGTATTTGTATATACCTGAACCTTCAATCGTAGCACTTTCTGGCAAGCCAAGGAAAAATGATCACTTTATGGAGTTTCGTAGCGTTTTTTTGATGAAGCGAGCACTTCTTAATGTTTTTGATGAAGCGAGCATGTTTCCAAGATGTTGAACACTGAAGTCTTCTTGGGCCAAAGGTGGAAACCCGCAAAATGCCGCAAAGCGTGCGCAAAATACAACAAAACGAACGCAATTTGAAACGTGGCGAACCACCTCAACATGGGTTGGATATGAGAGGAATCCATGTGCGTTTTTTGTGTTTGTGGAGTTTGTGCCTGAACGAACACTTTTGCAAAACGAACGTTTTTTGTAGCGAAGGAAACTTCAGGTGTTCTGGGGATATCCCCAACTATATTCCTCTGCCACGAGCAGAAGCCTTCGGCCAATCCGGTCGTGGGACTCAGTCAGTTTAGGCAACGCTTGGCGCGCAGAACACGGGTGCCATGATTTCATGGATTCGCCATGCGGGCGCTGTTGCTCTTGTTGTTTGAACGCGAAAAAACACACAATCAAATGAGACACCTATATATAAATTTGTGTTTTTTTTTTTGGGTTTGTTTGTTTTTGTTCAAGTGGGGCAATTAACATGGAAAGGTTTCTGGCGCCCATGTCATTCCTCCATTGGTCTTTCAGGACGCGGACAAAGCGCTAGACTGGATCGAGGAACACTTCATCGTTCACAGCGTGCCTGGGCAAACGTAGATCTTCAGTGGATGTGTTTGAACCGGTGGGTGAAGACAAAAGCAATGGTCATCAAATTGGCAGAAAACAACATACGTACCATCATAGGGATTGAGGTCCTGTCTCATCATCAATGTTTTGTTTCATGTTTCCCAACCTGGTTTGTTGTAGAGTTTGTGCAACCAAATCTGGTGGTTAGCATCCCATTGGTATCCTTTCAACCGGTCACAATATGGCAGGTTCGTTTACATCATTATTGGCAACTTGCCGTCCTGTGCCAGTCTTGGGTAAACGACGTGGTAAGGGTTAGAGCGAAGATCATCTCATTTGCGTGCATTATGGTTGTGGTTCAAGACCGGGGGACCCTGATTGACCACAAAAAGTAGAATACCTACCCTGGTGAAAGGGGCTCCGGTTGTTGACCCACCGAGTCTTCCAACAGTAAACATGTGCTGCGCAGTTGGTATACCGTCATGGTTTTTGCCATGTACGCTTGCCAACCCCCAAAAAAGGAACAAAAACTTTTTCTCTCACTCTCACCCATACTCACTCTCACTCTGTGCGGACCGGACTGTGACAGATCGAGACGGGACCCGGTTCGCCCCCACGCGGGACTCGGCACGGGTCGAAGGATTCACATAGGTCGCATTTGCTGGTTGAGGAATAACAGAGGTTCCAGGGAAAAGGAACAGACAAATGGTTCCATTTCTGGTAGGAAAATGAACCAAACCCGTGTTTTTCCATGGTTGCAGATGAAGTAATTATACGAATTATACATGTTCATGGCACGGTTCGCTGGTTCGTTCCCAACGTGCCTACTGCCTACTCTTCAAGGACGATTTCATGGCTGAACAAACTGTTATTGGGCATCAGAGGGGGTTCATCCCCCTGAGAAAAATCCGGTTGTATCGTGCTTGTGCCAGACTGGCTAAGGAGCATGAAGAGGCATTGACCCTTGAGCCTTGGTTTTGCTTAGGTTTGCGTGTTCAGTTGCAATCATGTTATATCATGTTGAAGTATGTCGACACTACTATTGCACAGCTGTACGCATGTAGGGTGTGGGCATGGTGTGGGCACAGCACAGATGCTGAGGATTCGATCCTGCAGATTGGTGAGGACGAGGTGAAGCAGGCCAACGAGGAACAAAAGCCCATCCAGATGATGATCATCGACCCCTACAACTGGATCGAACGTTCCCAGGAGTGCCACTGATGTTTTTGGGGGATTCCAGTGAGTTTGGGCCGTGCTGATGTTTTGCCAGCCCCGTCGGTTGCGGAAGAGGATGTGGTTGGTGGCATTGATGATGTTGAGGCGCATCGATTCTTATGTAATCTCTATTCTTCAGTTTTAGATCCACCAATGTGTCAAGAGGTGGGAAAATCATCCACTGGTGCTCCCAATTGACTGGTGGGGCTTGTTCCCGCTTGGAAACCAACCACTGGAATCCATACCTTCAGACAGAGTTCCACTGTTCTCCACTCCACCTGCCGCAGAGAAAAAACAGCTCAGGAGGACCAGCAGGAGCCGGAATTTGAGTACATCGGCAGCTTGGCTTTGGGTGTAAACATGTTGGCCACTTGTTTCCGTGAAAGGTTTTCAGGCCTTTCTTCAAGCAAGCCGTTACTAGTAGCTAGAGCATCAAAAGTTACAGTTTTACATCCCTGCAGGTCCCTGCACCTTCAGTATGCCAACCCTTGCACAAATCTGGACAACATCACCATCCCCATGCTATCCCAATTGAAATTGGCACCTGGCAATTTGAGATGAGTTGTTCCCCAAAAAGAGATCTATGGCACCCTTCTGTTATTCTGTTTGGTTTTGAAGTTGATGTTCCCACTTTTTGATCACCTCCAATATTTTTCCTGAGGGGGTATTATGGCCTTTTGGCTCCAGCCATGCCAGCACAAGCTTGTTGGATGCAGATGCATTTGGCTATGTTTGACTCGGGGCATGAACAATTACAAGACTTGCGTGTGCTTGCATCCCAACTCATGATACATTAACTGAAGTACATGGACTGGACCGGAGATTCCAGGGGCAAATCACCAAAGGCAAGATTGGTGCTTTCAAACCAATCCCTTGCCCTTCGGAGAAACATGAAGATCCGAGGTTGTTGTTTACAACGTAATGCCCCAAAAACAACAAAGAACACGTTGAACAAAGCATCCGCACTCTTCGGGATTCACCCCGTTCGGATTCGCATCGTTCGATCGATCCCTTGCGCAGGCCGCTTGATGAGTGAGCTGCGTTGCTTTGCGAAGGAGAATGGCCTCCATGTCATCATCGTGGCACACCCCACTAAGGTCAGCGAGGGAGATGAGAGCCGGACACGGAGATGAGAACGCATCTTCCGGCGGGTTTGGCATACCCGGTCGAAGACCCCACTATAGAGTCGATAATTCGTGAGGTGTGGTGTTACAACAGGAGGGGACCATGTTTCGCTTCTTTTCGCATAATTACAGGGTACAGTATGTGAGGCTGAGGATGTCACAACGGCGACTGCAAGCGCCCAACCATTAGTCAGTTCCTGCACGCTGTTGTAGTTGTAGGGCTGGTGACATCCCCAAAGCCCTTTCCTACATGGGGATGGGTCGGGTAGGTGAACCACGGCATCGGTTTGACCCACAGCCACATGGTGCACTCCGGTCAGTGCATTCGTAGAAAAACCCAGCACCGGCACACTGGAATGTCCTTCCAGCTTGGCTCATGGGAAGCCATCTCGATTTGGGAACGGCAACCCTTTCGATGTTTCCTGTTATCAGTACAGCGGCACTGTCACCGTGCTGTTCGTGGCGGATTCCACGTGGCGTGGCGTGGTGTTCCTGCACTCCCCCAGCAGAGAGTTCGGTGATTGAAAGGGGAAAAGTACGTCTTTTTTCCACACGATTTTCTAGTAGTAAGGCCAGGAGCCCCGTTCGTAGCCTCCTTGCTCCGTTCGTAGCGTCCTTGTTCCTAGTAGCAAGGGCAGGAGCCCTTTGGGATCCTTTTGGTAAACGCAACTGTGGTTTAGGAAGATGGTTCTCCCACAGTCTACTGAACACCCGGACAGGTTTGAGCGACTGTTCCACTGGTCCTTTGAGCCGACAGGCTGGACAGTGGAACGGCCGGAAGCCCTCGATGTACGACATCGCGGGCAGTGCGAACTGGTTCAACAAGACAGCACCTCGGCATACGGGGGAACCGCGCCATGGCAGGAACGTGGACTGTGCTGCCGTGGACTGTGACGGGGAGATGTGGGACCTGGGAGGTGTTTTTGATCTGGCAGCAATGAAAGTGAGTCAACAAACCATCAACAAACTCCAAAAGAAGCCGAGCAGAATGGTCGAAGACAGGAGCCGAGCCCACAGGCGCGAGACACTTAAAGAAGTCCAGTATATGATTGATTCATTTATACTTTATAAGGTATCTAGTATACCACTTATATATCTATAGTATAGTATGTAGTCCAACATTTAGGAATTGACTTAGCTAAACCACTCAAGGCCGGCGACGACCGATTCGGTCCAAAGCCGCGGCCCGGTTTGGGCGAGGACAACGGCTTGATGGTCTATCGCCAGTCCGTGGTGTCTTGGACGAAGGTCCGAAGTGGTCGATCGGCGTCTCGTTCCCCGGTTTGGAGCGAGTCGGTGTCGACACCTTCGTGAAACGGTTCGGTGGGACTGGGGGGTGGGTGCCATTGTGGGGTCGTACCGAACCTGAGGAGGTACGACTGGAGCCCTATAGCAAGACCCTCCTGTCGGGGTGTCCTGGCTGAACTACCCACACTACATAGGCTTCCAGACAGGGCACCCCCGCGGTGTCGGGTCCTGGTAGGGTTCTTGAAGCGGAATGCTTCACTGGCTGTGTTGCGCTCGCTCTGTGTCGGTCCTGTGACTCCATCGACGGCTTGTCGAAGTCACGGGTGGAACCGCCGACGTGGACGTTGAGGGTCAGATGGGGCAGAGGAAGAGGCGATCCATAGTGCGAGCATGTTCAATACACATCGTTTACATGTTTTTTTTGGGGGAGATCGATCCATATAGATCGAGTCATGACCTGCCCAAATCACGCTGAGTTGCTTGCTTTCCAGATTTGCTAAACCGACGTGCTGGTGTTTCTTTCTCCGCGCTTGAAAGGGCTTCCGGCTTCGTCCTGCGGTGCCGACCGGACCGCAGTTCGGGGTGCTGGAACACATCACGTTGCCGGGTGGAATGCTAGACCAAACAGTAATGCTGCATATTAAGAACCAATTCTTGGACCACTGAAACCAAGTGGACCAACCATTGACCAACCTGATGTTTTTTTGGATACTGTATACGACATGACATACTTGGGACATGTTGTTTCTTCTACAGCATGGAACAGGCCTCGGCAGCCTTTTCTGGCTCAGGAGGACGATGATGGTGAAATGGTGCCGACCCAGCGGACAGAGATCCATGTGCAGAAGGCTGGCTTGTTCGCGCACGACGGACCGTGGCCACGTTCGGCCTACGTCGATCGCGGGGACGAGGCCGCGAAGAGTAGGATCACCGCGAGAACCACAAAACCCTAAAGCCCAGCACCCCAACAAAAACCTGCACGACACCGCACAGCCGGGAGACCGCTGGGAGACCGCGGCATGCTCGCCTCGGCACGCTCGCCTCGAGAGGCATGCTCGCCTCGGCAAGTACGGCGAGAAAAGTCTCCGCCGTAACAAGAAGCTACTAGGGACTAGGGGCTCCTGGCATCGCTACTAGGAGCAAGGACGCTTACTGTAGGGGCTCCTGGCAATGCCCTTTGCCCCGAGTAGCGTCCCCGGCGTCGTGCGAGATCCTTCGGGCGATTTGATGTTTTGGCCCGCCAGGTGCGCAATCGAGACGCCGGGCGATTGGGGCAAGTTGTGCTTTACTTTGATCGAGAGATGCCCGCCTTTTATAGGGAGGAGGGCGTCCGCAGACACCTTGAAAGGGTGAGAAGGACATGTAATTTCTAGCATATACTACCATGAATATTCATGACTAGTATACAGTATATATATATATATACGTATATACTAGTATCATGGATATAGTATGATATAGTATATCTGAGTTGAATGGTGTTTCATGTTACACTTGTTTTGCATGGCCAATTTCCTCCCGTTGTTTCATTGAGCTCGCAGGAGGTGCGCATATTGATTTTCCATTTTGCAGCCACTTGCAGCCACTTGCAAGTGGCTGCCAAGTGGCTGCAAGTGACTGCTACTTCTGTCCGGAGAATATCATGATTTCTGCGCACGCAGTCCTCAAGAAAAACAAGATTTCTGCAATGCTGTTCAGCAAGGAAATTCCGGTTTTATCCAGAGCTGCGCGCGGAGAAATCATGAAATATTCCAAGACTTTTCCGACAATAAATTCCTAACTTTTGCAGAGCTAGGGACGAAGAAATCTTACAGTTTTTACATAAAGAAATCTCAAAGTGCAAGTGTTGAAGTTTACTTGCTTGAGTGACAAGTGGCTGCCAAGTGGCTGCCTGAGCAAGTGGCTGCAAGTGACTGCAAAACCACAAATCAACACGTACATCATTTGCCCGCTCTCTGCTTCTTTTTTTCCCTCCAGCCTACATGACACCAAAAAGGCACCCTCCATCTCGGAATTGAAGTGGAGCATGGACAAAAATCATCCATGCACACCTCCTTTGAGGTTGCCGTGCGTTCACGTTCAATTACCTTTCTGTTGGCTAACACTCGAGTCACGTCGGTGCCTTCCGTCGACCTTCTCGTTCGAGTCAGCGGTGTTCGCCGTGCTCGTCGTGGTTCGCACCTCTTCGTGCTGCCAAGTCGGGGGCATGGAAAGACCCACCCCCAGACGCGACCCATGGGACTGCCATAGGACTGCCGATCAGGCCAGGTGTGGTGCCAGGGGTCAATTGATCGGCATATATGGCAGTCCCATGGAGCGTTTGGGACCCAGTGAGCTTCCCTCATGTTTTGAAGGGCGATGGTTTTTGGTCCCTTCTCCTCTCCCAGACACAGCCTTCTCCGTTCTCGGAGCCGAGGACCACGGGTGACGGTGCCGTTGTGCGGTTGGTTCCCTCTCCCGGGTACGGTCTGTGCTTCAAGTGGTCGTCGAGCCGAATCCGAAGGTCCTAGTAACCTAGTAGCTTCTTGTTTCAATTCTATAATTCCAATTCAATTCTATTAATGTTTTGTTTCTTATAATGGCTTCTTGTTCCTAGTAGTATGGCCAGGAGCCACTCTGCACGGCTCCGCACGGGCTTACCACTCCGAGGCGTCGAAGTTACGAAGAGGTGGTGACCGAGCAGCAGCGACTCGGATGGAAGAGCGGAGAGGTGGAGAGCGGAGCCAGCGGTTGAGCGAAGCGGTTGGAGTGGGTGTGCGTAAGGTGTTTTTTTCTTAAGATTGGATGGGGTGCTGGTGCGGAAGAGTATGATTGGAATATATGTGGGGGATGACAATGACCTTTATGCTATACTGCTGTACGAAGGTATTTTGAGAGTCCCGATGTGCACTCTTGCTTCATGGAACACGTGCAAGAAAAGGTCATAATCAGGGCACAGTTGGGGATTGTAAAGCACTTGTCTCACGCAAGTTGGAGTTGTCACTTGGAACATGCGGGGAGAAAACTGAGGTCATGGAAAGATTCGACTTCCTTGGTGTACTGCTAGAATCAGCCCTTTAAATGTTAGTTGTATGATTTTGAGATTGTAACGTGGGGTTTTACCGCTATAAAACCTACTAAACCACAACCAAAAGCTGAAACAGCGGCTCACCAAAAGGACGGAGCAAAATGGATCAATTCATTGGCTTTCCGTTGCTCTAGCTGCGCAACTCACTCCTTGAAGCCCCCCACAAAGGGGACATCCGAAGGGACAGCAGATCGCTTTTTGACGTGCACACGTCAGGATCATACCACCACCATCCAGTTTGGAAGGTCAGCTCCGGCGATTTATGATGCAAAAGACATCGCTATTAGTAGCTCCTGGCATTACTACTAGTAACAAGAAGCTACGAACCTAGCAAGGTGCATCGCTATGTTCGTAGCTTCTTGTTACTAGTAGTAATGCAATTGTTAGTACCGATCAGAGACCACATCGTTTCACCGAACTGGTTCCTCATCACACCTAATGAATTACTCTTGGGTTGTGGATTGGTTTGGTGAATCAACTGTTTGCCACGCACAGCACTCAGCTTCCGTTTCCCCCCCAAGGTTTAAAAGTTTGTGTCGGAAACAGAAGCACATGCCTTAAGCGCATTGGATCCGTGTATGTGGACATGCATGTGTACCAGACTTGTCACTTACATGGCAATGGGTGAATCATAAACGGGGTCAATGTCAATGCCTAGAAAAGGTCTGAACCTGTTGCTTGAGCCCCTTTTGTGGGAGTCGACTCTCAATAGCTGGACAGAACGCCAGCAGTCCCTGACTCAAGAGGTCATCACCTGGCATTTCTTGACACATTGGATCCACTTCAACTTTGTACAGTGGTCAACTAACAGATAGTGGCACGGTTTCCGATACATGTTGAATGTGTGTTATGTCTACCCCCTAGGAGTCAAAGACTATTAAGAATGGTCTGACTAGGTGACCCGAGTTCAGGAATTTCCTTTACTTCAGTCGGTCAAAAGATCGTTAAAGTGGACGTTTAGGGTATCTATTTGGAGCAAGGACGCTACTAGGGGCTCCTGGCGCAAGAAGCTTCTTCAGGGCTCCTGGCATCGCTACTAGGAGCAAGGACGCTACTAGGCGCTCC
>CAXAMN010008779.1:1012537-1042792 GCA_963970005.1 Durusdinium trenchii
GGGCTCCTGGCATCGCTACTAGGAGCAAGGACGCTACTAGGCGCTCCTGGCATCGCTACTAGGAGCAAGGACGGTACTGGGGCTCCTGGCACCGCTACTAGGAGGACTACTAGGCGCTCCTGGCCTCACTACTAGGAGCAAGAAGCTATTAGGGGCTCCTAGCATCGCTACTAGGAGCAAGGACGGTACTAGGCGCTGCTAGGAGCAAGGACGCTACTAGGGGCTCCTGGCCGAACTACTAGGAGGGTTGCTGATCTGAAAAGTTCAGCCGTAAATTTTGCCGCGTGTTGGATCACTTGACGCGACCGGGAACGAGGAGGGATCAAAACGCAGAAGATCACTGTAGTGAAACTGAACCTGTGTTTTGGAACGCGTGCAAGATCACTTCTTGACTGCAAGGTAGACATGGCTGCAAAATGCTGTAAATTATTCTTGAAAGGTGTTCATATATGGAATAATTTTTGGCCAGGTGTAGGTCCACCACTCCTGAAGGATAAACTAATTATTCTGGGGCCCCAGCCACCCCGGGGCCCCAGATGGGAGGCCCTTCGGACCCGTGAAGACCGCGTGACCGGTGTGTCCGAGGGCGTCCTGCGACGACGACGACGTGCCATCCCGACACCGGAGGCGAAGCGGCGGAGCGGGCGGGGGCGCGAAGAATGGAAAGGTTGCTGTAAGAATGCTGTACATGGCGCGCATACCAAGTGAAAGTACCCCCATATAGGAGGGGGGCGAATCACGTGTGGATGTTTTTTAATTCGTATGAAATGTTTGAAGATGTTCGAAAGTATTGACTTAGTAACAGTATATAGACTTGAAAGCTATAAGGAACAGAAAAGGTCAACAGAAGGAACTCAAGCAGTGGCAGTGGTGGCCTTTCCGAATTCTTGTTGGATTCCCAGCCTGCAGGTTTTGGGGCCTGGCTTCCTGTTAAACACGAACTGATAACAGCTGAAGAAATTTGATCATGTCCCTGAAGAAACTCGATTGTTTCTAGGGCAACTGAAGGGGTCAGTTTGTTCCGGCGGACCGTGCCTATTAATACGGTTCCTTAGTTACGTTGGGAATTGGGGCAGCAAGGGACCCTGTGAAAGCGCATGCGATTTATCCTCAAAGCCACCAGGCATGAATACTCAAGGAAAAGGCTGCAATTTCAAGCAACATGTTCTCAAGGTCTAGTCCAAGTCCACGAGATGTTTCGTTTCCATCGATCAACATTGCCGCGAAGTGCCCGATGCAAGTGCCAATAAAACTTCAATTTGCCGACAAATTTGATTGCCCCATAGGCGAGTCCTGTGTTTTCTTGATGCACCCTATCCCGGGATATTGTAAGAGACCCCTACATGGAAGTTATAGTTATAGGGAATCACAAGCAGATGGCATCAGCACAAACGTATCTATGTGCCAAATCTTTAGGAAACAAAACATCAAACAACCGGGGAACTCATTGGCACAAACAGTTTAGAATCGGAAATGTACTATACCCAGACACTCCATTTACCTACATTGGGGTGGTTTTGAGGGGGTCAATGTAGGCAGTCCCATGGAGTAAATGGGTGTATATAGGTTTTGAGATGTTTAGCGTATGGCCGTGTGGCACTATGTCCCACTTCTTTCGAAGAACGCGTGTTTGGGGAGCGTTCGTGCCAGCTAAGCAATCTCCTTGTAATCAGGGCTTTTGAATACTATGTAAACTATGTATAGCTGTAGCCAGGAGGGTGGGTGACTGTAGAATTCTTCACATTGGTGTTGCCCAAACGAAGCAGTGACAGACGCCCTACTCTTCAGAAACGGGAGACGTGCAAGTGACACATGCAGCTCCAAATGTTCACATTGGGTCCAGTTCCCTAGAAGCGACGCGATGGCCTCTATAAGAGCGATGGCCTCGCCTGGTAGCGATGGCCTCCAACCTAGTAGCCGTTCCCTCCTGTGTGTTTCAGACGTTGTTCAACTCGGCGATTGAGACATCCAGGCATCCAAGTAGGCCCGGCGGCATCGGGACGCAATTCATGAGAACGAAAAGCAATCAACAAATTCATACGGCTTTCAGGTTGAAGGACAACACCTTGTTGTTCTTTGATGGGGCAAGGTTCTTTGACTCTTGAGATGTGAATTCTTTCAAGACAAAGGAACGCTAGGGGCTCCTGGCCTTACTACTAGGAGCGTTCGGACGCTTCTAGGGGCTCCTGGCATCCCTACTAGTAGCATTCTTACTAGGAACAACGTCGACAAACCATTAAGAATATTGGAACGTTGCAGTGATGCGACCGGCGGGGGGATTTTGCGAGAAGGTGCGTCGCGTAACCCGGCACCACTTGGCTCGGCACCGTGGTTCCATGTGGAGAACCAAATGGGTGTCAACAGGAGGTGGGGAAAAGAACATCCGGATGAAGACCCAACCGATATAGAAACAAACAGAAGTACTCGTGTCGTTTTCTTCTTCTCCACTCAAGAATCATCTCATCCAAGAAATATAATGATGTTTTGAAAAGTTGTTGTTGTTTTGTCTCAGCCGCCGTGGAGGGTATGCGTTCCACCCATTTTGTCTCAACCGTTCCCAATCCCAAACTAAGCCTTTTCTTAGACCATTTGCGAAGTTGTAGGAATACACCATACCTTGTATGGTCCTTATAGAACCACCTGCATGGTCCTTTGCAACGTTTACTGACACGGCTGACTCTGCCAATAAGATCTTTGATGGCTTCAGATGTTCATTTAGTGTATGCAGCGGGAAATCAGGAAAAAAGAGCTCAGAGCAAATAAATCATGCGACAATGAAATAAGTCCCGCGAAGCTCCAGACGTCTCAAATCAGTTGGATTGAAATACAGCGTGGTAAAACGCTGCCTACGTGCGCAAAACCTAAGAACCCACAAGTGAACACACGGGTCCATGGGCATGCTGCGTGGTTGCTGCACGTCATGGGGCGAAGAATAAGCTCAACGGGCAGGGATGATGGACATGATGCGTGGTTTGACTCTCATGAAGGAACCCTAGCTGATACAGAACCACATGTGCCGGTGGACGGTCAGAGGCCCTCGAACTGTTAGCCGTTCTGATTCACAGTCCGCTGCGCGTTCGCTCACGTCCTGTGATCTGGGACATCGGCTGGTTTGTCCCTCCGGGGCTCTGGTCGTCCTCGTCCAGTTGACCTGGTCGTTCGTTCGCGTTCGGGGAGCATCCCTCTTTCCTATCTCCGGGGGCTGACACCTGCCATCACCTGCCATTCTCCAGGTCGATCCGCCAAGGACCAGGTCCAGACGTCCGACGCGGTATGGCGGGCGAAGGAAGGCCGGAAGGGTCGGACGTCTCATGTCGTCCGCCTCGGACGGTGAGTTTCTTCGGGCTAACGCGTTTTGGATTGGACTGGGCTTCCAAAAAAGGGGGGGTGAAGGTCCTGAAGGTCCTCTCCTCCCCCAGTTCTGAGAAGTTCCTGCTTTGGTCCCTGACCGCCGGTGCTTGGACGGTGGTTAAACCCCCTCTTTAATAAACCAGTCAATATCAGTCAACTGGGGTATAGTCATTCCCCGAAATGGTTTGAACAAGTATAGTACTAAGTAACATAAGTCAATGAAAGCACCAACCAAGTGATCAGGACCCATATATTTAAAACACCCTCCGGACCAACGCCATCCTCCTGACGATGCACCCGCCCTTTGATGCACCGCAAAACGACCTCCCGACGTACCGCAACGGTCGTGGCAAACGCTCGCGTGATGCTCAGAGATCCAACTCACACAGCGCACCCGGAGCCCTGACGCCCCGTGCGGCCCGTCGTTGCACGCACCATGCGATTGAAGAACAAAAGCGAGCAAAGCAAACACTTACAAAACTATAGACGACGAGTGGCCCGAAAGCATTTTTCATCACGTATGAAGTCAGAGTGTGAGTTATGTGTTAAGTGTTCAGTGTGAAGTGTTAAGTCAAGTGTGTTGAGGCAGTGTGTGGGTCTCTGTGTGTGTGTCTATGTCTGTGTGTATCTGGGTCTGTGTCTTTCTATGTATCTATCATAACGCCCTCACCGGCGGGCAAGCAGCGACAGCTCCGCTCAAGGTCGCGAGCATTCGAGCTGCTGGTAAAGGCAAATGGTGAAGTTCTTCACTCTAGATATAGTGAACCAAGTAGCGCGCAGGCCTCCCAGACGCCCCACCGGCGGCCAAGGGGTGACAGCTCAGCTCATCTTCGTGAGCATTTGAGCAAAGGGAAGTGTCCATTCCTCAGAGTGTCCATTCCTTGAGAAGCAGCATTCACGCCTCCAGGAAATCTCACCGAACAAACCGAGCTGGAATGAAAATAGAAAATTGCTGCAGCAGCTACGCAACAAGTTTGTCGAAGCAGTGACCTGTCAGAGGAGATGCGTCCATCGATATACGGTCAGAGGTAACCTTTCCTTCACTCTAGGACACAGCTTCTCTAGGATGTAGTTAACCAACCACTATGCTTGTCATTGTCTACTAATTGATTGTCCCAAAGAAAAACGTGACAAAGTAACATGAGGTGACACACAGCAGCCACTGCATATGTTTTAGCGCACTCCCTCTGCTCAGCTCGCGACTAGCCTTTGTACACAGAAAAGATAGTTTATGTCTAGTAACCGCCTTGTTGTGCTTCCGCAGAACGACGTCCACACAGGAGGTGTTTGGAAGAAGTCACGATATGAAACATGCAGTTGGTGTCCATGTGAACATCTTGTTGTTTTTTCACCTCCATTCAGGGTCTTTGCCTAGTTAGGCAGCAGGTTCTTTGCCAGCATGGTCTGGGTCTAGTGCATCGACCCGAAGCAGATCTGGATGGTGTAGGCATCTGTGAAGTTGCGGCTGTTGTTCCTCACCCAGTCTTCCCATCCATTGGACCACCTGACCACTCGCCAAAACTGCCAGGTTTCTCCATGGGCAACCCAGTCTCTGGTTTCTATGGACTGGTTTGGCCATCTTTCATGGATGAGCTCTGGCTGGTTGTCATGGTATGTCCTGCTTCCATAGGACCAACAGAGGCACACCTGTCTCTGGTCATCATGGGTGACGATGAAGAAGTGGCGGTCAACAATGCCAAGATTCCCTGATGGCTGGGAAAAGAGGCAGACCTGGCAGACCTACGAGCAAGTGGGCTGCAAATTGGTAAATTGTTTTTTTTTCAGCATTGGTCAATGAGGCTCAGCACATGCATAGCCATAAGAAGGCTCTGTTTGCCTTGTAAAGTTTCATGTCGGAAATGAATATTGCAAAAGCTTGTGGGGTGTGTTGAAACTTCTTGCAAGTGAATTTCATTGCTGTTGAGTTGCTTTAGTTTCTGGCTAAGATATGGTGGTAGCTGGCCCAAGTTGTATGGAGACTTCTGCAATCTCACTGTGAGCACCAAAAGGTCAGCTACGCCGAATGCACAGTCTGTTTGCACAGATGCTCTCAAGGTGACATTTGCTTCACTCTAGGTGTAGTTAACCAACCACTATGCTGCCAGTTCTCACCTTCCAGCTTGCCAGCTACTCCGCGTATACAGTTGTACTACGACGTCGGCAGCTCTCATCTTCCAGCTCCCCAGCTACTCCGCGTACTACAGTTGGACTACAAAGTCGCCAGTTCTCATCTTCCAGCTCCCCAGATACTCCGCGTACTACAGTTGTACTACCAAGTGGCCAGTTCTCATCGTCCAGCTCCCCAGCTACTCCGCATACTAAAGTTGTACTACCAAGTCGCCAGTTCTCATCTTCCAGCTCCCCAGATACTCCACGACTCCGCCTACTAAAGTTGTACTTCGACGTCCCCATCTCATCTTCCAGCTCCCCAGGTGGTCCGCGTACTGAAGTTTTACTACAAAGTCGCCAGTTCTCGTCTTCCAGCTCCCCAGCGCGCATGGGACAAGTCGCCCACTCGCCTGCGTTTCGCGCACTCGACCCACACGATCTCCGCAGAGGGTTGCATTTTCGGTTGATGCTGTTCGTCCCACCCTCGGCCTTTAAAGAGAATTTATAAAGTGGGGAAATGTTCTTCATTGGGACATCTCCCGTGAAAGCTTTCAATACTCACACTTGCATACTTGCACTAGGATACTTACACTTGCACACTTGCACTTGGATACTTACACTTGCATACTTGCACTTGGATGCTTTCACTCTTACACTTACACTGGGATACTCATGCTTTCACTCTTACACTTACACTGGGATACTCACACTTACAAACTTTCACTTGGATACTTCTGTGCCATTGTGAGTCTTGAAGTGTAAGTGTTCAAGTGTAAGTGTAGAAGTGTAAGTGTTCAAGTGTAAGTGTAGAAGTGTCAGTGTTCAGGTGTAAGTGTAGAAGTGTCAGTCTTCAAGAGATTTTCCGGAAGAACCCTTCGCAATGCCTTCGGGAAAAAGTAACTAAGACTAATTAATGTTTTGATGACATTAAAATTATCGCTATAAAAACTTGAATTCTGAAGTCTTCTTGAGCCAAAGATGGAAATCCGCAAAGTAATTGCCGCAAAACGCATGCAATGGCGAACATCCCCAAAATGGTTTGGATATGAGTGTGCGTTTTTTGAGGGATTGCGGCGCGTTTTGCTTGAGTGAACGATTTTGTGTAGCGAAAGAATCTTCAGGCAATGCCGGTTTATTTCTTATGCATGCTTTGAAGTATGCTTTGATATCACTGCAAGCTTGATTGCAATTGTATGAAGTTTGGACCTGACCTTGAGCCATCTGATTTTTTCCGACCCCAGCTGAACACAATGGGGAACCCAATGCATCTGACTTCTGAGGGACAAAAATCCATCCATCCATCCATCCTTTGGGCACATGATTTGTTTCAAACTGCTGTCCCTACAGTTTGCGAGGCCACACGGTCTTCATGCCGCACCACTGAGATGAGCGTAGCGACATAGGTGGCCACGGCTGAACGCTTTTGGGGCGAACAGCGCTCGAAATGGCAGGGACAAGAAGCAACAAAGACGGAACTTGCGACAAACTGGAGGGAAAACCTATGGATGACATGTTATGTTGTTTCTTCCCGGCAAGTCTAGGGGTTGACTCGATTTTGCTTTGGGTTATAGGGCGCATGTTCTTAGTTTATCGTTTGCAAAAATCTCACAACAACGTCAATTCCCACCTCTGTTGGCCGTGGGGCGACACTGCACATGGAACATCGATTAGCCTCAGAATCTTCCCGGCAGTTTATTGAGGCCAGGGTTGTTTCAGCCACGGGTGTTTTCTGACCAAATGCTCCGTACAAAACACCACTTGGAACGGAACCTTTTGCTTTATCAAACCCCTGTGTGAATGACGAGCTCGAAGTGTTCGTGCCAAGTCGAAGTATTTTCCACTGTGGCCAGTTTTGGGTTTCATAGTTACTCAAGGAGCAGCGCTGCGGAGGCCGCAGGCCATGTTTAATGGGACAGCGCTAGCGTTGAGATGGGGATAGATGGGGAACGCTCCCTGGGGTAGGAGCATGGGGACGAGATGAAACAAAAAACAACTGGGCTGGCTGCACGCGTGGAGGAGTGGCTGGGTTGGCAGCTGTTGCTTAGAACATGGTTGAAGCTGAATGCGCACATGAGCCCCAGCAAAGGGCCCCCGGGCAGGAATGGGGATGCTGCAATATGAACTCTGATTGAAATCGTTTCGATCTGATGCGATCCAAACGGCTCACCTGCCCGAACCGGTTTCCAGCGAGGAGAACCTGACGTCCTTTTGAACCGGTTGGTCCGGTCATGACTCGGAGGTGCAGAGCGGGTCATCGGATTGAAGGTTCCAGAGAAGAGCAACGGCGGGAAAAGCTTCCATGGTCCGGTGCTTCCATGGAAGGTTCCATGGATCGAGGTACACGTGGGGGTGGTGTTTTGAGATCCCTTTTAAAAGTGGGTACTTGGGATCCTCTAAGCTAGGCACCCCGTGTTGTGACTCTTGGATGTTTTACCTGCACAGACACGTCCACTGTTTGGCCCCATCAACCACACGCATCGGACGAAGTCGGCGAACCGCCTCGGGTTTCCATCAGGTCGCGTCGCTGCCGCCCCTGAGTGCAGAAATAGACGATGACCTTCGGGGGCAGAACAGAAGAGATTTCAAAGAACAGTTCGGCAACAAACATCACCACTCGTCAGTCGAACTTTGTTGTGCTATAGCTGCTAGCTGCTATGGATGTGTTTTTGCAACACTTGAGGGCAAGTTTCTTGACCCCCTTGGCTCACGACCCGCTAACCTCAAGCCACGGCGTATGCAACGTCGCCTCCTGTTGAACATGTCTCCCACAACAAGGGTGCATGATTGTGGGGTTTGCCCTTTGCCTCCAACCTGCATCAGTCTTCTTCGAAGTGTGGCATTTTGCTTTTCCTAACGTGTTAGTTTGGCTATGTTTGTGCAATTCGGCTGGTGGTCGAAAATCCCAGGCCATAGACAGCAGACGTGTTTGCCCCAAGAATTGTGGATATTCTCAGAACACCTGCAGTAGCCTACCGTTTGTCACTTCCTCCCCTGGGGTCAAAGAAAGCGTCCTAGATCGTGGGATCTCGTCCACTCCGTTGCAACGCCAAAAACCCAGATGCCGCAAGCGCAGAAAAAGCCGATCCTGATGTCGCTTTTTCATGCTGCGGTTCGGCCGATCCATGGGCGATCTGGTTCGGCTGATCCATTTGCTTTGGAATTTGGTTATATACTTAGATGTGCATTGCACCGGCGCAGCAAGGTACCGTCTGACCTGCTGGTCAGACTGTTTTTGGTTGGTCCGCTCCGCATGACTCGGAGAATCAACGCCCAACCCCAAAATCTAAGAGCTTCGTTCTTGGATGCAGAGCAGGCGGGTTGACATTGGATGTGAGAAGTTCGGACAGTTCACAGCGGGTTCACTGGCCGTTTCCAGTCGTGAGGAGACGACTGGCCCGCCTTTCGATGACTTCGAAGGTGAGTCCTTCGCTAGAGTACTTCTAAGAATACGTTATATAAGTTATGGCTGTCGTCTCCCCCATGCAACCTCCATCACTAGCATGTAGCTTGTTGTTTCACAACATTGAGCTTCTATATATGAGAATATCACCACACCTTGCATCAAACACCACTGGCTGCATTGGCTGCCACTTCTTTGTTCATCGGCGAGGCGAGTCTCGTTCATCCATCGGCGCAGTCTTTGGGCTCCGCCGGCGCCGCGGCCGGTCGCGCGCTACCGGTCGCGATGGCGGAGTGGGTTCCGAGTCCTCAGAACTCGGCGCCGGTGGATGACGTCTGCCACAGTGAATTCCACGCGGTTCACCTCTCTTATAGTATTCCTTGTGGATCAATAAAGATCTGTAGTGGCAACAGATGGCAACAGTATTGGTGATGATGATGTCGCTGTTGCGCACACCAATAGACAATGTTCAACAACATGCTGCATGAGTTTAATGTATATATATATATATATATTACTTCTTTATACTTCTTTGGTTTCTGGTTGTGAGCATTGGTATTTATTGGGCCATTGGGCCCCCAAAGAAACAAAACACGTGTGTTTGTGTGCGCGCCGATCTTTTTGCCACGGACAACGTTTAATTACCTTACTAGTTAGCTTCTTGTTCCTGGTAGCGATGGCCTCCAAGCTACTTGCGATGGCCACCGGTCGTAGCGTCCTTGTGGCTGCACAAAGAGCATGGGTTTAGTCGGCCGCCCAGGAGCTTTTGCCACCTTCCCATGGAAGCAGGGACGCCTAGAGGGGGGACAGGTGCTGTCACTGTCGCTTCCACCGGATAGACCTGAAACGCTGCTCATGGGGAGCATGTCTTTGAGAAGCCTGTTGAACTTGATGCTCAACCAGTTCTGATTCGAAAAAAGACGTGAGGATGTCGGACTTGTTCCTTCAGGCGTGGACAGGATTTTTAGATCATCTCCTTGTGGTGAGCAAGCCCAAACTCAGGCGCAACTTTTGGTTTGAACTGAATAGATTGACCTTGAAATTCCTAGGAACTGGATCAAGGTGCTGATTGATCCATTGGTTTCCAGGAATCACAGCCCTGCCCTGTGCACTCGATTTGGGCAATCACGCTGCCACTCAGCCTCACCTCACCCTTGTCTTAGCCCCGTCCGTGAAACGGGTCGAATCTCCTCACCGTCCGCTGCAACCGAGGACTTCGAAGAAGTCCGCCATTTGGGGCGCGGGGCCTTTGGGGAGGTGAAGCCCGGCGGCCCAGGGAGAACTGCAGCGATGTGGAGAGGAGAACGGCGGTTTGGGGTGTTGAGAGGCGGGTCTTTCGTTGACCGTGGTGCTTTTTGCCTTGAAGACGAAGAGGCAATGTTCAATAGACATTTGATCAGAATGGCTCTTTTTCGAGGCTGTATTTGTCAGTGGTCTGAGGTTTGGGGGGGTCATCAAGAGTCTAAAGGTACTGCATTCAAAAGCATGTTCGACCGAGGCTCATGCGGCAAACGTCCACCGGTCTCCTGTGTGCTGTTCGGGTGCCCAAGAGACCTGTCCTCCGAATGGACAGAGTTGGGACAGGTCTCCTGAAACATCCGGGTGTGCCAAGTAGAAGCCCCAGGACCCAGCGGGATTGGGTGGATCAGAACCGATGCTTCATCATTCAACCCCAAAACCATGCGAATACAGTTCGCAACGGACAGATGATGTTCGGATGTTACTTGTAACACCCCCTTTGACGCCCCAGGACGCCATCAAACATGAAAGCTAGAATCCTTTGAACACAGCTACCTCCGTGCAGTTCCCACAAAATACGAGCGACCAGGACACCTCTGGAGTCTACGATGACTTGTTTTGCTTCATTGGCATTTTCCACCAAAATATGCTGTCCATTCCCAAAATGGGACATTGGCATTTTCATTTTGTTTTTGGGGGCCAAGTCCCATTGCTGGCATGGCAATTCTTCTCTTCCGAAAGGCCGATCCGTTCACCGACGGACGGACGAAGCGCTTGGTCCGTGGTCGGGCCCAGGTGAAGAAGCTGGGCAAAGCTGCGTTGACCGCTGGGGGACCGAGAGGAACCGAGAGGGTCCAGCGTCACAAAAACGTCCGGACGAGGGCAGAGGATGGTCAAACCAGGTCAAAACCACTGAAAAAGGCCTCAGCAAGGGGGGTGTTTGGATCCCTGAAAAGAATGTTGTTTTGAAGCAAGTTCCCACCAGCTTGCAGCCCGGCCAGATTCTCCATCTCGGCCACGCAGAGCTGTTGTGGATGTGACCCGGGGGGGAAGATGGTGCAGGGGATTTGTGGATATTTGTGGTCGAGTCTGAAACTAGTGGCACACGTTAAGGGGTATATTCGGGTAGATTGTTTGTTGTTTGGTGCTGTCAAAACACGACTGTCGTCACATCATGTCAAACATGTGCAAGAGATCAATGAATCAACGGAAAAGTCAACAACATAAATTATTTAACAGTTAGCAGACATTCTTCAATGACGGCAATGAAGATCTCCCAAAACATACACCAAAACACATGGATTGTTGCACCTTTGGTACCTCCCATGGGACCTCTGATGTGGCGTCGACCTGTCGCTTCGGTTTTCACGCACAGAAGGGGTCCCGCCCGTGAGGCAGGAGAAGAGGCCGAACACCTGGCGGAGGCGTTGGCACTTCTGGGATCGGGGGTCCCACCCGGTTGGCCAAGGGTGGAGAGATTGGGAGCCATTGGGAGCTGCCAATTTTTGGAGAGTTTCATCAGGTATGACGATATGATGTAGATGACTCGCCACCTGGGGGGGACTTGTTTTAAGATGTAAGCATTCTGTTTTGCACATGGATTGCGAGCCTTTTTCTGTTTTCGCAGAGACACAGTACTTTGGAGTCGCTTGAGAACGTTACTACCCCGCAGGTTGTTGGCAAACTACATCAGTTGCAACCACAAAACTCCACCCAAGCACTTATACTACTTATAGATCAGAAATATCTCCGATTCTTGACTGATGGTCATAGCAAGTCATAGATTGTCATAGCCATGGCCACGACGACCATGACTCCTGGACCTCACCGAACGGCAGGTGAAAGCGTTGCAAACATTGCAACATCCGTGGGGAGCCCAGCGAACGAGCGGCAGTTTCGCCCAACGAGTTTGGGAGAGCGACGACATGCGACGACAAATGGGGCAAAGCAACCATCGGTCGGGGCTTGGTGTTTTTTTCTTTTCGACCGAGGTGAGTCTTTTGTTGCTTTTTGCAACTGTGTTTGCAATGTTTATCATTACCACCAAGAAGCTATCGCCCCAAATGGGTATTGTTGTTCTCCCTATACATGGCTATAAGCGACCTGCGAATCCAGAACACCCGACCCCGTCCCACACAAACAAACTTCTCCGCCGTCTTGTGCCGAACGCGTACCGTACCTCTACCTCGCCTACCGGTGCCCACGGGCGCACGGCTCGCCGCCTCCGCGCCTCCACCCGGACGAAGGTGCATCCTTCGGTACTACGGCTCGGTGGAGTTGGACGAGACCTTGAGCTTAGCGCGGCGACCCAGCGCAAGTAACATGGCAAGTCCAGCGACCGGCTCCAAGCCTGGCAGTTTCAGGACTAAAGAGAGGTGATTTGGGGGTGGCCGTATTCAATATGATAGCATATTATAGGGTTTGCGCTAATACCTGTAACAGTCAGTACACAAATATTGCTATTTTTGGACAAGGCAAACCATCATCATCCACTGTTGCAGGTACTAGGATAGATCCAAAGTATATGATAACATCTTGGCGTTGCACATTCGCCTCAGGCCTCCAAGAGCAACTTGCTCTCCTGCGCAGCAGGTGAGTAGATCCACCACGCCCTAGCCCTCAGCACCCTTCAGTCAGTCAGCATCTTTTTAGGGTCTCCTCTCAGCCTCTCAGAGAACACCAGCTTTTAAAATATTTTGTATATATATATATATACCCTGATCTAAGGAGTCCACATGAGTGCTTGGTCATGAGTGCTTGGTCATGACTGTATATATGTGAGCTTCACAAACTTCCAGCTCCTCCTTTCAGACCGCGCCCTGACCATAATCTTCAGACGCCCACGGCCGTTAGAAGGATGGGCCGCGCCGTTTCCGCCAGCGCGGCCCACGGGCGTTTGGGACTTCCGCAGGTCATGGAGTTTGCGGATGCTGGTGACCTCCAGCAGTTGCTCAAAGAGCCGCCCGGCGACCGTTTCGTCGCAGGCTGTGCCGCCGCACAGCGCCGAAGTTGGAAGATTTCATCCATTGACACGGTGGATGGTGGTTGTTGGGGAGCCGATGGCCATGTTTTGTTGGGCTGAAAGTGACTGAGTGAAAGAGAGGGTGCTTTTGCTTGTTTTTTTTCATCGCGGTTTTGGGGGATGTGAGATGGATGCTTTTTGAGATGGGATGAGGGCGCAAACGAAAACGACTACAAACAAATGGTATGGGGATGGTGCAGGATGGTACTAGAAAGGGTATGATGGCAGAAGTAATTCATGTTGTTGTTTTTTTGGGGGGGAGGGGTATATTACGGTGTATATATATATATAATATGGAGAATGGATCACAGGGGTGGAGGCCATCGCCAGTAGAAAAAACAGAACAAGGAAGCTGGAAGAAAGAACCAGGGGTCACCTGGAGGGGAGTTGGATGGTTTCCTTCCATCCAGGGGCCGTGGAGTAGCTGGGGACCCCGTCTTGTGACTCCTGGCCGTGAATCGAACCGCCCAGTTCGACCGGGGACGAGCGGCCGTCCGTCCTTTTGCCGTGAACGGGTCGGGGAGGAGAGTCCCATCCCTTTTCAGAGTCGGTGAAAGATGGATGTCACCCCCCATTGTTATGTTGAGATGTCTTTGTTTTTGGATGTTTTTGGTACTAATTATGGGGTACTATGGGGCCATCATCATCCACGGTGTTGCTGCGAGAGATCCAATCATGAAAGCCGATACAGTACGATCCTTAGCCGTTCTGAGGGCCTACAATTAGTTCTTCTTCTTCCCAGGTAGGCGGACACATGTCCAGTCTCTGAGGCAAGCAGATAGTGGGAAGCTCTTCGAGGTGGGCGTTCGTTGGTGGAAGAGGTGCACGTGTAGAGGCGATAGTGATCCCCAAACAGATAGTGGCCTTGGTTTCCAACACCTGATTAGTGGGGATCTACATGTTCTATTTATCTTTGGGGTGTCTATATGCAGGATACACATTGGGGTTCTTCATCATCTCAGGTTTTCTCGAACAAATTTGTGTAGCTATCAGGATCTTCATATTTACCGTGGTCGGGGGCTTGAGATTTAACCTGAAGCCACACAAAGTTGTTTGGATTCAGATTCATGAGATGAAGTCTGATGTGGCTCGCTGCAAAGTGTGTGGGGGAAACGTTTGAAAGCCAATTGATTGAAGCCTTTGGCGTTTGCACATCATCCGCACATGACTGGTATAAGACGCAGAACGTGCACAATATTACTCAGTAACCTGTGCTAGTGACATCTTGGCCCCAACAAATCTAATTACAATGTCCATCCATATCCAAGTAATGGATATATAGTTTTATTGGAATTTGGAAATGCTTGCTAGCAAATAAAGTTCCATCTAGTTTTTTACAATTTCCAACAGATCTAATTACAATGCTTGCGGTGGCATAGTTAAAACCGTGCTGTTCTTGCCAGAGGCTTGCAGCACATGCGAGACAGGGGCCTGTTCAGCAGGACTCCACGTCGCGTCGCGACGCCATGGGACATGGAGAGCTGCGAGATCCAGGTGGGGTGTGAAGCTTCGACCTCTGGGTATGTGTCCAAGTGTTTGCTTCTTTCAAAGTCGCAGTCGCAGGGTTTGGGGTTTAGGGTTTAGAGAACGTAGCACGGCTATGCTTGCAACGATGGTAAGAAACTTGATAGGTGGCAGGATTTTCAGCTGCCGCATGCCATGACAGTGGGCGTTTTTTCGGGCGAGGGAACCATGGCGAAGGAAACAGCAGACACAGGCCACACAATCTGACACCATCACGGCAGCTCCCCGTGCTTGTCGCTGTCCGTTGAAAAGAATCCACAGCACGTTCTATTCAATTTGTGGATATTCGTGGTAAGACTTGCACAAAGAAGAGTGAATTCGAGTCATCTCAATTTTGAGAGCTTCTCTCGTCATCCACCAATCTCTGCCGTGTCTCGTAGGCATCATCACCATTCGGGTTTAAAGGGAACGTGTTACAGACCAAACGGATCGTCGATTGGGGGCTTTCCAACCCACGGTGTCCACCGTTTCCCACCGGCCGATTTGTTCGATACCGGGACCCACGGAGCCCGTCGGTCTCGCCCTCGCCAGGTCTCCGTGTCGGGCTTGGATGGCTACAGCTTCACCGTGACGGTCTCGGAGCAGCTCTTGGGGCGTGAGCTGTGGGACATCATCCACGCACGGCTCCCACCGAAGCCAGGCCGGCCTGTGCATGTGTGTGATAGAACTGTTTGAGGGGTGAATGGTGAATGGTGAAGACCATCATCGTGAAGGATCGGAACTCCGTTGACGGAATCGCAGGTGCGCGTCTCCTGCTGCAGCTCCTTGGCTTTTAAGACCTCGGTGAAGAAGGTCGACTTGCAGATTCAAAGGCTTCAAGTCCGGCCAGACTGAACCCTTGAAACTTCATCACCTTGTTAAATCGCCAGGCACCTTTTGTAAGGCTGGAACAGCTGAAACTGTGGTTGCCTTTTTTCGGTCACTTTGTTCCAGGCTGTGGTGCTGACCAGGCGGGTAGGAACTGACCAGGCCCACACCCTCAAAATCGAGCCCGTTATGCAAATGTTGCATGCCTGGTCCATGCAGTACCTGGAAGTTCTGCCAAGAAGGAAGTGTGCTCGACCGCACCACTACCACAACAAAAAGAACCTCAGATGTGGACCTCAAGACCTCAGATGAGGACCCTTAAACTTTGAAGATGCTCCATAGTTAACAAATCCTTCGATGGTTCCCCACAGGTTGCGATTTCGCCACAGGGGATTCTCAAAACGGAGCACCAAAACCGGAGATGAACGGTGATGGGTCGTGATCCACCAAGTTCGCCCGAGCAAGCCACCAAGTAGCCTGTTTGACCGACACCATGTACGTCAACTGGTCGGCGTTTGCCATGCCCCGCTGGTCTCTTGAGGCACGAGTCTCAAAGGCTCTCGCTGAGTAGATCTTTGAAAGAGCAAGGCCTAAGCAAGGCTCTCACCGGCACTGGCTTGTCCTATGTCACTTGGCGCCGGCCAATTGGAGAAGGACCAATTCGGAGGTATGTGGGAAGGAAGGAATTTGGCCAAAATGGGTTTTATGATGTTTCATTCACCCTATAGGGCTCCAAGTACCTTCGTTTCCAAGGTGGGACTGGGGTGGGTGCTATTGTCGGGTCCAGTCATACCGAACCTGAGGAGGCATGACTGGAGGTGTAGGGAGGAATTGGGTCACCTTGATGGGTGGATGACTTTTTGAATCGGTGGAGGATTGATTTCTTTTGGTCCGTCTACTGTGGCTAAGCGGCCACTGTGGCGTTTGTGTGTTCAATGCGACGGGATTGGGCGAGGCCTAGCCGTTGAGATAGCAAGGCCCTGGTGGCGACTTGCGAGGCCAGGCTAAGCTGGATGATTGTCCAAAACACCCAGGCTCAGTGAAGTATTTGTTTGGAGCGGAGGTGTCAGAGTTCTCTTTCTATGGCCAAAACCGGGTATTGGTGCGGCTCTATTGGCTCTATTGGTGCTTATGTGAATGGCCACATTATGCCACATGTTTCTTGAATTTGCATCACTTAGGTCTATGTGGCCATTGACCTTCGCCATGCGTGGCGTTTCATCCAAAACTTGCCTGTAGAGGATGTGGAGCTGTCACTGGAGGGAATCACAGCTGTGGATGGCATCGAACATATGGGGCAGGTGCTGTGGCCGACACCTTGTGAGGTGGTGGTGGATTAAAGGAATCGCTCCCGGCCCTAGAGGACGGCCGTACGAATTGGGCATCACGATGTAAACACACGTGTCTGACAGGGCCCTTGACGCCGGGAAGAACGGCGGACGGGTCGATCGTCAGTTGAACGGGGGAAAACGGATGAAAACGCAGCCGATTTGCGTGACGCAGCGGTCCAGGAGACCCCGAAGTCCAAAGCTCTGTCCTTGGGGACCCTATGGGCCCGAATCCGGAGGGGTCAAAGGGTCGAACCATTTTCCAGCTGAGGGACCGGTCGGGCGTTACTCGGGGTCGCGTTTGGGGAGGAACGAAATGAAACCGCCCCATGCCATGACGGTCCCAAGATCACGTGAAATCGACTTCGCAATCGCGAAATGCGTGAAATCGTTGGTTCAGTGGGTCAGTGGGTGCGCCCAGGTGTTGCAGATGCAGCTGCTTCCGAACCGCTTGCAACACCTGTCCTTCGGTGAGGCAGAGGATCAGCTGGACCTGAGGCAGCTGGACATTCCGACTTTGAAAAGCCTTCAGCTGGGGAGTCGCTTCAACCAGAGCTTGGAACAGGTGACCCGACGATGGGTCCGGCTTTTGGTTGGCAGAAAGGAAAAAAACTCCGTGCTGTTGAAGAATCATGTTCGGGTGACCAGTGCACTGGGCTTGCCGGGCTCGGTTGTGGGGAATGTCATGGTTTTTCTTTGCTCTCTCAGGGATGTCTTTTTGATATGCCACTTGGGCATGGCTGCACACATGAAGGAGAACATTCGTCCACATCTAGCTGATGTCAGTGGCACCAATGGGGTTTCTTCATATCGTGATCATATATACCCTGGAAGTCAAAGATTATTCAACAAAAAAACATCATATTCCGGTATAACATCAGATGATATGTAAAACAGAATTGAATGAAGACAAACTATTAATTCGTTGTGGCCATGCAAAGCATACAGAGTGTATTAAAAAAATGGGAAGATCATCAAATGTTTTCTATTAGAAAGGTGTGTCGATATCCACTTGACACTTTCGGCTCGTTTAGTTGAAGATAGGTTCGTTGATGACCTGTAATAAGTGTCACCAGTCCCAAGCCCGGGACGGTGACACGTGGTGCCTGGCGTGCTCCGCGTGGGAGACGCTTGGGCAGGAGCTGACCAGTCGGTGGTCGTGCTCCTCGTCTCGGTGGCTGGCAGACGATTTAGTCCTGTCAGTCACCCGCCAGGTGCGGTTTCTCCGGAACCTCAGCGCTGGCATCAGGGCGAACGCGGAGGCAGCAGCTGGCCGGTCCGATCGCCCAGTGGCCGCTGGCAAGCGAGCCAGAGAGGAGCACGACGACAAGCCGGTTCTTCAGAGGAGGAAGGAAGCCAATCAACAGCACGCCTTGGACCTTCAGCCAAAAAGGAGGAGCGACAGGCTAAGCAAGGAGGTGCTCTCAGACACCGACGAGGATTCCGAGGAGGAAGAAGTGGTTGAGACCACCCACAAGCCATTGCCTGGATCGAACGACAGGAAGCCACCGGAGCCAAAAGGCCCACCTCCATCGCGGAGGCCACCGGTTGCAAAAGAAGGCCAAGCACAGAGCAGGAAGGAAACACCAAAGGATCGGAAGGCTGGAACACGACCCGGAGCTTCCCATCCATCGCAAGTTGACAGGGGCATTGTTGGACAATCTGGCATCGGAGCTGGAGCGGGATTTCCGTGACACCCACCAATGACTCACAGGGTTCATCGAGAGGGTGAAGTCTTCACCCAATCAGATTTTGTACAATGGGTGACATTGGCACCAATGAGGGGAGATGTGCTGGTAGTAGACCTGGGCACGTCCTCTTATCAAAGCGCACCTCAAACCCTTGGCTACCTTGTCCTCGAGGTTCAACTCATCCCGGGAACTGGAACCCTTGCAGTTCGGTGCAAAAGCTTGGGCTCGTCCAATCCCAGTCTCAACAAGGACCTATCGCTGCGGTTCAACAGAAAGCAAGGCTGGTTGCATTTTTGCAGTTCAAACCCCTGCATAGAGGAGCATGCCGGCGACATCCATGTGTCCAGCGTTGTATGGCACTCTCTGGCTGGAGCGGAGGATCAGTTGACAGCCACCGCTGTTCGGTCTGCCAGAAAATGGCTTGCAGAGGTAGAAGAGCCCTACTGGCCGGAGGAGACAGAGACTACACCTCCAGAGGCTGGCATGAGCCCGGGCCCTGGGGGAGAAGAGGAGTCGTCAAGACCATCGGCGTTGAGGAGACCTATGGACGCAGAAGGTACAGAGGCTGGAGGCTTGGGAGGGGCCGCCAAGCCCAAGGAGCGAGCAGCCAAAGTTCGCCCTCAAAGAAGGTCGTCAGAGACAGAAAAGGAGGTTGCACCAGCTCGCAAGCCGGCCAAGAGATCCAGGGTTGGAGACGGAGTTGCTACGGCTGCGAAGGAAGCCAAAGGCAAAGGAGTTGGCAGTCAGAGTCGCTCTACCACCTCACTCCCGGCCGAAAAGGTTCAGAAGCTTCGCGACGAGCTGCAGAGGTCGAAGGCAAAGCTTGCAGGAGGAGGACCACCAGATCCACCACCCGAGGGGGACTCTCCGGATGGGGAGGACGGATCCGGGTCGGGCTCGAGCGACTATTCTGGATCAGGCAGCTCAGGCTCTGCGGAGGAGGCAGGCCTGGGAGCTGGGACTCTTCTGAATCAGGATCCCAAGAAGGTTCAGGGAATGTCCCACCAGAAGGCTTTAAGCGGAGGTACTTCCGAAGGGTTTCACGAGCAGCTCATCCGACGGGCAACAGGCAGTGCACCTCGTCCCTTGAGCAGGTCAACCGACAGGCACAAGGACCCCGAGAAGAAGAAGGACAAGGAGAGGGATCACAGGCGTGGTCATTCCGCGGGCCGCAGGTCAGACAAGGACAGTGCCAGGAAGGAGAAGAAAAAGAAAAAGAAGAAGAAAAGCAAGCGGCATGCCAAGAGGAAGAAGAAGGACAAGAAGAAAAGGAGGAGGAAGGTGACCCTTTCGGATGGGAGGATCATCAGCTGCTCCAGCAGCTCCAGCGACAGCTCCAGGACTCCGAGTTCAACAGAGGACGAACGGGCGCTGGAAGCGCCTCTCAAGAAGAAGTCGCTGAAGCAGCCGGGCTCGGTATTGAACATGCTGCTGGAACACATTTCCGTGCAGCTTCAACAAAATGCGGAGGTGGACACACTAGCGATCCGTCACGGAGATCTTACATCGGGAGTGAAGGTGATGACTTACCTGTCACCGATCGTCAAGCCCCAGTTCTCACATCGTCCCAAAGAGCTTCGCGAACTACACATGTTAGCTTCAACGATAGATCTTCTGAGGCAAGGTCAGCTGGCGAAGCTGGGGGATGTCCTGGCGGGCAGGCTGGTTGCGATTCACCAGAGCCTCCTGGACTCATCCTGGGTCTCTGCCAGACACTTGGAGGTTCTCCCGATGCCAGAGGGTGCAGCATTGGGGGATGGAGTGCTCCTAGCAGCGAGGAAGCACGGCCGACAAGTGATCAGGACGTCAATGCATTCTGGCCGACAGGAAAGGGTCGCGGAAAAGGAAGTTGGTGGAGGCCACAGGATGGAGAAGCCGATTGGTCATGGCGCGAACCAAAAGGAAAAGGAAAGAAAAGCAAGAAGGGAAAAAGCAAAGGAAAGAAGGACAAGGATGCCCACGATGCAGAAGCAGGTACAAAGACGGACAAGTGAAGATTGATGGGTATGAGGTAGAGCTGGCTCAGGCCGAGCTCGACTCAGTGCAAGTGAAGCAAACAGAGGATACAGTTGGCTTGGGGCTCTTCGCTGGATCTCTGGCAGGCATCAGCACCCTCGCACAGGCTGGTTGCTTTGGAGCATGGCTCATCGCCAATGCGGAGAGCTCGGAGCTGAATCAGCTTTCTCTTGTGGTTAGAAAGGTGGTATTTGAACACTGCTGGAAGCCACAAGTCACCTCAAAGAAAGGGGTGATTTTTCCTATGAGAGCGGGTGATCTCGCGGGCTTTGCAAGGAGTTTGAGGTCTCTTTCATTGGGGCACGTTCTTCAGCATACCTACGCAGACAGCAATGGCAGCTGTGTGCAAGAGTTGGGGTGAATTCCCTATGTGGAGGACGCAGGCCGCTGGCTGAGGGGAGGCTAAGTGCCATCCAGACTCGTGCCGCGGCCTCCATCGCAAAGTCGTGCGGGAGGTTCCTTGACCTCAAGGGACGGCACTCATGCACCGCTGACTCCGTTGAGCAGGAGTTAAAAGGGAAGCGGATTTCTTATACCGGTGGAGATGGGCACTTGTCATCCTCTTACTTTGGACCAAGTCATCCCTGGGTTGCCGCCGATCGGTCATGGAGGGTCGGTCGATGTGTTGGACCTGGTTTCCCAAGGCACTTCAAGGCTGCTGCAGGACCCATCTCTTTTAGTCCTCCCGGATGTTGGTCAGGAACTCCCTTCACTTCAGGCTAAGGTGCATTGTCCATCCGAACATGTACTGCCGCTTTGTAAGGAATTGGTCAACCGAAACATTTGCTCATGGAACAAACTTGAGGACGTCTTTCACTACAGGAACCAACCGGTTCTTTCAGGACTCTTTGGGGTGGAAAAACCCTCGGTGCTCCCAGATGGTCGGAAAGTTCTTCGCCTGATTATGAACTTGGTCCCTGCTATATGGACTCGATTCACGGAGTCGTGAGGCATTTGCCCTCCGTAACGGCGTGGCTCGGCCTTACATTGAGCGAGGGGGAAGGCATGGCTTTGTTCCAATCAGATCTAACCGCGGCTTTTTACCTGTTTAAGCTGCCTAAGATTTGGGAGAAATACCTCGCCTTCAATGTGAAAGTCAGGGGATCAGACATCAATTTGGATCCTTCTTCAACCTATGTATTGTCGTGCTCGGTACTCCCGATGGGGTGGAGCTCCAGCGTGTCCATCATGCAGGACTTGGCAGAACGTGTTGCACTTCTTGGGGAGCCACCGGTAGGAACTCAACTGGCCCGAGGACGGGCACTGCCGGCATTCTTGACGAGTTGCATCGATCTTGCGGAGGCGAAAGATATGCCTTGGTGGCACGTATACCTTGACAACTTTTGCGCAGATGAGAACAGCTTGGCAGGACAGAGCCTTCACGATTGCGTTGAGGATGCGTGGTCTCGGGCCGGGCTAGTGTCCTCTGCAAAGAAGAAGGTATCGTCCGCTTCACAAGTCCAAGAGCTGGGGGCCTGGCTGGACGGCGAGAATAGGATGGTCTTTGTTACAGGTGAAAGTTCAGACGACACTTTGGACTTTGGGTGGACGGATCCTGCGAAGGAAGATCGTCCAGATCGTCGTTGGTAGGTGGGTTCATGCTTTGCAATTCAGAAGGCCGGGGATGATTGCTTTGGAACATGTTTGGGATTTCATTTCTGGGAAGGCCACTGGACCACGGGTTATTGCTGGTGTGAGGCGTGAACTCTGGACCTTAGTGCTTTTCTCCCCCTTCCTTCACTGCAATTTGGGGGCTGCGATTGATGCCTGCACAACCGCGTCAGACGCCTCCACGAAGGGCGGGGCGGTTGGCATTTCTCACAGCTTGACTCAAGCAGGGATGGACTTTGTCTTGGCTTCAAAGATCAGGAGTATTGAAATCAACTCACATCCCATTTTGGTTGTTTCCTTATTCAACGGAATAGGTGGTTGCTTTAGGGTCTACGATGTCCTCAACATCCAGCCTGTCGGGATGATCGCGGTCGATCTCTATGGTCCAGCCAATCGCATTGTCCAGAAGAGGTGGCCTCAGGCCCAGGTTGTCACGGACGTTAGGAATGTTGACTCTGAGATGGTCCACCAATGGTTGCTTCAATACCCTATGGTCGAAGAGATCCACCTTTGGGCAGGGTTCCCTTGCACAGACCTCTCCAGGGCTGGGGCTTTCCGTCAAGGACTTCGGGGACCTGCTTCTTCCTTGGTTTTTGAGATACCCAGAATTGAGGATCTGTTGAGGGGAACTTTTGGCAATCAGGTGCTTGTCAAACGTGTCATCGAGAACGTCTCGTCGATGGCCAAGTCGGCTTGTGAAGAAGTGTCTCAGATCTTTCACACCTGGCCTTATGAACTAGATTCTGTTGATTCAGTGCCTATGAGGCGACCACGCTTCACTTGGTGTAGTGCACCTTTGGAGGGGGGCGCTTGAAGGGCTTGAGTTCATCCAACACCAGTACTGCAGGAGGGTTGAGGCAGTGGCCCCCTACCCTTCAGTCGACCAGTGGGTTGACCCCCACTGGGAGTGGGCTGGCACGTGGCAAGATTGGGGCATCCTACGAACAACACCTTGGCCAAGATGCAACTGTCTAGTGCCAATGTAGAGATGATCAACAGAGCGAAGACCTACAAATGCCCTACATGTCAGCAGGTCAGTGCACCAGTGCCACGAACCACCATGTTTGGCAGAGAATGCTACGCGCAGCCTCCAAGTTCCATCAACACTGGTCCAGTCACTACGGAGTGCTTACAGCTTCTAGTGGCACGCGCTGGTCTGGCAATATCAAGTGAGCACAGGGGGGCAGCCTGGCACAGGGCAGAAAAGCTTCTGGCCAGGCGCACCTGCCGCAGCCATGGGACGTCAGCCTGAGCAGCTGTATGAAGGCGATCCCAAAGGACCAGCCTCCTCCCAAGCCAGCTGGATTGGCTCGCTGTTCTAGTGCTACCATAGCTCGCTGGCAATCGCATGGATATAGGTTCCCACCTTACCAATACAAAGATGAGTTCTTATTTTGGCAAGGAGGCGATTGGCGAGTGGCATCTGCAGCTGAGCGTGAGCGCCTCCTTGGCTACGGCGAAGGGCGCACGAGCCTGTGCCTTTGCGCAAGCCAGCAGAAACAGGTGGGGGGCCAAGCTTACGAGGACATGAGGTGTTCTTTACTTGGAGATAGTTTCTCCGTTCTGTCCTTTGTCATTCCGGGGGCGGCACTATGTCGCCGGTTTCTCCCGTCGGTGGAGTACCAATGGTTGGCAAACAGAATGGGCTTGGCACCAGGTTTTAGATCCCCTCTCCGCTGTCCGGCTCCTATTTCACGTGGTCTTCAGTATGGGTTTCACACGCAGGCCCTGACTTCCATGCTTCGGCCACATGATCTGAACCGTATTCTCCTGACAAAGGTCAACCACACTGGATCCGATGTTCGAATTTCTACTGGAGATGTGCTTAACCCTAGGGCGTTTCCACGCCAAGGGGCTGAGGCCTCATGGTGGAACTGGGAACCAGTGTTTCATTGTCGTTGGGGGGAACCAAGAACACATCAACAGTCTTGAACTGCGCGCGATTGTCTTGGCTGTACGGTATCACATCAGCAGAAGGGCAGCGGTAAGTACCCGTATTTTTCACCTCACTGACAGTTACGTTTGCATGAGCGTCATCGGCAAGGGAAGGTCTGGTTCAAAGAAACTTGCATTCGTTCTTAAGCAATTGAACTCCATGCTCCTAGCCTCTGACTTGTATTTGGTCATAGGTCACGTTGAGTCCAGTCAGAATCCCACTGATGAAGCATCGCGACGCTAGTGTGTTGGGACGTCGGTCAACGGCCGAGCGAGCCCATGCAAGAAGAGGCATCGTCTTGAGAGATTCCATCGTTAAGCCCCGGACTTTAGAGCAGTACTACAGGTTTGGTCGGAAACTTTTGCCACTTTTTCGGGCTGCAACTTCTGAAGAGCAGTTGGGCGATAGCATTTGTTCATGGATTGAGGACGCTTGGTCCAGAGGACGCCCGCTTTACCATATTTCAACTGCACTATGTGGAGTTCAGTTTTTTCTGCCCGGGGATTCGTGGCAAGATTCCTGAATCTTGGAGACTCTTTCGTGTGTGGAGACGTTTGGAAGTGCCTTGTCGAGCGCCTCCAATGGCGCAGGAGATTGTGTTTGCTATGGCAGCTTTGGCTATTCAGCGAGGAGATTTGATTTTTGGTGCTTTGCTCCTCACTGCCTTTGAGGGCTTGCTGAGGACCGGTGAGTTGTTGGCACTTTGTGGATCAGATCTGTTGATCAGGAACGGCCAAGGCCTTGTAAGGTTAGCAAACACGAAGACATCCGACCGGAAAGGTGTCACAGAGATGGTTACCCTCCAACATCCTTGGGTCATTATGGTACTCCAAACCCTCCTGGAATATTTGCAAGAAAAGAACTTGAAATTCGCGAAAATTTGGAGAGGCACCCCTTCAACGTTTCGTGGCCGCTTCAAGGAGTACTGTAGGTATTTCAGACTTCAACGCTGCGGTTTCAGACCATACAGCCTCAGACGAGGTGGTGCGACTCATTTATTTCAGGAGAGTCTCTCATACGACTTAGTCCTAGACAAGGGACGCTGGAGTTCCATCCGTGCGGCAAAGCTGTACATAATGGACGGCCTTTCCAAGCTACCACACCTGAGTTTGGATGCTCACAGTCTTGACTTAATCTCTCAATGGTCCCCCTTTTAAGTTTCCCTTCACCCACGCTGGGGTGAGACCTGGGACCGTGGAAGGTGAGCCATATAGGCCTAAAAGTTCTTGTTTTCTTAAAGATACCAGTGTTGGTAACCCCTGCCGGGGGATTTTCCTTCACTGACGAAGCGCTTCTGCCATGAAGCATGAACGTGAGAGAAGGTCTGAACGACCAATTTCATGAAGGTCTTCAAGAGACCAGTGGGGTTGGAACCTCACCTTCTTTAGGCTGACTCGAAGAGTCAATGACCGCCTCTGGCGTTCAGCAGTGTAAAAGTGTGATTGAGACACAGAAATAGTGTTGATATAAAATATAATGGATATGAATGTCCATATTGTCTGTATAAATATAGAAGTCGTCGTTCAAAAAGGTTTTTGGATGACCCGAAAAGACATTTCCTTTACTTGGGTGGCCCCTGGTGCCAAACATAGTCTTTGGACTTCTATAGGGTAAATGATTTTGCAAACCTTCAACTTGCAATCGTTTTCTCTGGCCATTGGGATAGGAGCGACAGATGCTGATCCAAATGACCCTCCCGGCCATTGAAAGTAGGTCATTTGGCCGCAGAACCTCCAAGTGCTTGCCCTGGGGGACTCCTTCAATCAGAGCTTGAAGGAGATTCAGTTCCTGATCTGGAGCGGAACGTTCACGTCAATATGCTGTTCAATCCATCCGCACCATCGGAACCGATCCTAATCACCAGTAACTACAGCTCACGGATCGGGTCGCCGATGCAGATCTGATCGTGACGACTTCTTGTCACCCTCCCCCCCCAGCGTCCGCAGAGCGACCGGTGAAGCACTGGGAACCCGTCACTCGTGTCAAGACCGAAGGGGCCACGTTCGATGAAGGTGAAGGGTCCCAAAGCAACCCTCCTTCGCCGCTGGAGACCTTCATTTAAGAGTTGTTTGAGTCAAGGGTGCTTCAAAAGCCAAGGGTCGTGACTGATGGACTTAGGGAATTCACCTTTCAGGAACTTGCTAGGCCATGGTGCGCGTAGGCATCTACTTACCCTTCACAAATGCCCTCCTCAGACCAAGACGGAATGGAACGCAGTTTTGGAACTAGATCATTTGCCTTCACCTTTTTTTTTCAGCAAGACTCCTTTGATCTTCCTTGCATTACTGTACAGAATCGGCACCACCGGTTTCTGCTAACGTTGAGACATGTAGAAACCGGAAGAGGCTTGGAGCTGCTCTTTAAGCTCTTGGTTCAGCCCACTGTTTCGGCTACGAGTCTCAGACCGAGGTTTCCTGAATCCTTGGAGGTCTTGACCTTTGGCCGCGACTTCAACCAGCCCCTGGGCATCACGCTCTCTACTCGCACTCCGCGGCTGCGCACGTTGATGTTGGGCCGTGACTTTGATCAAAGCCTGCAAGGCGCGCTTTTAGGACGAAACGAGCGGCAAATGAGCTGTGAAAAAGCCAACATGGGTATCAGCGAACAGCTGGTAATGTACATGCAGTGTCATGACCATGAAAAAACTAAATACCACCTGGCTTTGCAGACCTTCACTCTTGGGGTTGGCAACCCCTGCGGAGAAGCGCCTACCGTGTCCATCGGTGTCCCGTCGTCGCGACGTGTTCGCAAAGCAAACCACTGGATCTCTTCGTGAGATCATGCACCGAAAGCTAAACAGATGTGTGGATGAAGCGACGTTTGTCTATAGCCTAGCCATCGCCGGCTCGTGCCACGGGCGATGAATTTAATTCAGCGACAGTTTCGTGCCATTTTCCACTCTTGAGACCTCAAACAAAACAACGAAATCACCGACCTCAGAGTCATGCCAAACGTGTCCCAGTGCTTTCTCCACCGTTGCGGCGGCCTTTTTTTGTGGGCTGTGGTTGCAATGTCCGATCCGAAAAACCACCACCACAACAGCTAACCCCAGCGGAAATGGTTTTGTGCAGGAAGCTTTTTGCCCAACAGCTTGGAGAGACTCACCTTTGGAGCGCGCTTTGATCAGAGCCTCATCTCGCGCGTCTCGGGGATGCTGCGGGGCGTGCTGCCCAAGGGTCACTTGGTGCGCACGGCTGGTCTTGGTGAGCCTGGAAAACAGGGTGTACGAGAAATGAGAAATGGTAGAGAGGGAATTTTGATGAACTTGATGTGATCCAGTGGCTTCATCATAGTCATTTGGTAGGTAGGCCCAATATATTGTTTTTGTTTACCACCCAGCAACTTTCTCACTTTCTGATGGCATGGGGAAGGTTTTGGGTTTCTGGCGGATGCTGACAGAAGTCAAGTGCGCGGCAACATGCTCAACAGCTTCAGATTCTTCATTGCCTTTCTTTGAATCAGCTTTCGTTGCAGTTGCTCCGTCGCCCTGATCCTACGTACGCTTCGTAAGTGCGGCCGGGGGGAGGGGAACGGCAGCACAGTTCGACAGATTCCCAAGACGGAGAAGATGGACCGCAGATGGCTCCCTGGACCGCCAATTGGTGCCAGTAGAAGCGAGGTCCGTGGACAATCCCCATTTGGTCCGTGGATTCCAGGGTCGCTAACATCACGTCACCATGGTGTCGCCCAGTAGGTCGCCGGATCATTGGTGGATCCTTCAACCCCCAAAGCCACCCACAGATGTCTCAAGCAACTTTGATACCCGGTTTGGACTTCTTTGCCGATCTCAGGTCTCCTGCATTTGACCTTGGGTTTGCGGTTCAATCAGTCCTTGGAGCACGTGAGTTGGCCATGCCAGTTGCAAACCTTGACACTTGGCGCATAACAATCAAAGGTACAGGAGTTGATCCCCAAAGAGAGATAAAGAGAGAAATTCCATCAACTCCTGGATGTTGACTTAGATTTTGAAAGGCTTAGGCCGTTGCCACACAAGAAAAACGGCGACCTTCTAGTTCTAGCCCTGCAACGACGATCTACACGCCACCTTTCCGCCGCGGGATTGCCCAGTCGGGTTGCCTCTCTTCCAGGAGCTTTGGAGATCTCTTCAACCAGAGGCTCCCTGCGAGTTCCTTGCCTCCCACCTTGCAGCGCTTGCGCTTCGGTGCCCACTTCAACGAGCCGCTGCGGTGCCTCTCTTCGAGCGAGGGGGTGCTACGTGGCTTGCAGTGCTTAGGTTTGGGTGTGCATTACCAACAGGTAGAGGGCATGCAGTGGTGCAACCTGGAGGAGCGGTGCCGCCGTGCTGCTGCCTGTTATTCTAATGCTTGTTTAAACTGAGAGCCCCTCAGTTCGACCTCGAAGATCCCAAAAGCCGCCGAAATCGGCCAGCAAAACCTCGACGACGGAGGACGCCAACCCGGACGGTGGAGGCGGGAACGTGGAGACCTTAACGAACCTGAGTGAGCTCTATGTTGGATCTCTCACCGCCCCAAATATATGGCCCTTTCCTATCAAAACAGAGGTCCTTTTCAGGCTCTAGGATGGTTTTCTGACAGGAGGTAGCTTTGGCAGTCATGTTAAGCCTCCTACCACCCTTTGGCATGTGAAAGATCAGCTTTGAATTCTCCTCAACAATGGGTTTGGAGAAGTTCAGGAGACGGGCGAACGGATCAGCACGATGGGCCGAACGGGTCTGTCCGAACGTACCGGGTAGAGCCGCCGATCAGCGGTCGAACAGAGATGGGTTCGCTGGGCTGCAGCCTGCTGGCCCCATTATCCACGTTTGGGCCCTGGATGACATGGATAGACCCAAAGGATGTTAGGCGTTGCTGTTGTTGGGTTTCATGTGGTGTTTTTTTTCCTGATGAATGTTTGTGGAAGGTCCTACTGTTACGGCTGGAGATGGCCAAAAAAAAAATCGGCTTCCTTACTTGTTTCAAGTTCATTATATTGGTTCCAGGTCTTTCTTGGTCATGATGCTACGTAGACCACTGACGTCAGTCCTACTCATCGAACATAACATGGCAAGGGGCAGACTGGCCCAGCAGGTTCCTGGCGGAACACGTCACAGGCGATGTTCTGCCGTTTCGAAGCAAAGGGTCTGCCGTGATTCATGCTCGTCTTCCGTGCTTAAAAACCAAATGCACCACAGACCAATAAGACATCACAAGACAATCAAGTATCAAATACTGCACATGGTTTTTCATCATTATCTTTGACACATCTTAACACCTAATTAGATGAAACGCCTGGGTGGATCCGCGGGCTACGCATCAAACCCTCCACAAGCCTCCGTACCAAAGTGAGAGATGTTGACAGGTAAAAGCAGCTCAAAGCTCACCTTGAGGGGGCGTGCAATACCTCCCACCAGAGTTTTTTGGTAGTCCTGGTGTATGAGAGGTGTTGCTCCAGTCTTGGCACAGGGGTCAAGCTCACCCAAAATGCGGTATGTCTTCACAACCACGTCCTCGCAGGAGTTGCAATTGGGAAATTTGCATTTGGAGACCCTCAGCCATTGGAATCTCCCTCAGTTGCAGCGCCTCACCCTCAGCGGACGCTTCAACCAGCCCTTGGCTGCCTTGACACGACAGCCTTCTTTCGACAGTCTTCTTTCGCAGTTGCGGAGTTTGACCCTCGGCCATCGCTTCGATCAGAGCTTGGAACAGCTGCACATGTTGGTGAACTTGGAGTACTTGAGCTTGGGCGATGCCTTCAATCAAGGCTGGATGTGGGTGCCTTTCTTTGGGCCTTCCTCAACAAGCCCGATCCAAAAAAACACCCACTCGAGAAGAGTTACACCGAACTCATTCTGTTGATTCTTTTGTTTTTGCCGTGCCATTTGACATGTGGAGATGCACACAGAGCTTCAGCAAAACACAAAACCAATGCAATGAATCACATCAGATCATATCTCCGTTGCACCAGGAGAGCATAGGAAAAACTCACATGGTGGGCACGGCAGACATCTTGGGATGGATTTGCCAACCTGCAAGACAGCATTTGGGAGGTCATACTTTAGAATCTTTCATTCGTTTTGCGCCTTCATTGATTCATACTCTTCTCCTAAGTGCTTTCTCAAACCAACCCCCCCAAAAAAAAGGCAGGAATCAGCGTCGCTCGAGTCACCCACAGCTTGGAGTATTCTCCACACATCTCCACGTACAGCTTGGAGTACACTGGGGTGCCAAAAGTTGCGCTTCTTGACTTCTAAAACATCACAA